>CM055090.1:6927711-7527711 GCA_029204025.1 Blomia tropicalis
ATCTGATGAGCGTATAAGCATTTGATGCCTTAACTTGACGTTTGGTTCATCCCACAGCGCCAGTTCTGCTTACCAAAGCTGGCCCACTAGGCACTTACATCCAAATGCTTGACTTCAACAATGTTTAAGCAAGTCAAGCATCTCACCCATTTAAAGTTTGAGAATAGGTTGAGGCCGTTTCGGCCCCAAGACCTCTAATCATTAGCTTTACCGGATGAGACTGATTCACAATTAAACGCCTGCTATCCTGAGGGAAACTTCGGAGGGAACCAGCTACTAGATGGTTCGATTAGTCTTTCGCCCCTATACCCAGGTCTGACGATCGATTTGCACGTCAGAATCGCTAGACCTCCACCAGAGTTTCCTCTGGCTTCGTCTTGCCCAGGCATAGTTCACCATCTTTCGGGTACCAACGTATACGCTCCGACTCCACCATATCCCCATTTGTATTAAAGAAAATCGGTGGGCCGCTACTGCTACCTTTTTACGAGTATCGTAGCCAGTTACTTTCATTACGCCTCTCAGGCCTAAACAAGACCGAGCGACTTGCGTACATGTTAGGCTCCTTGGTCCGTGTTTCAAGACGGGTCGGGTGGAGACCGACCTACTTCTCACCACCGTTTGCTCAAGTCGCACCACACCAACATATTGATGTCACCTAACATTACAATGCCTTTTAAGCAGGACAAGCCAACCAAAAAGTACATTATAAAGCAAATGACATAACACATTGATGCGACGACCCATTACTGGCAAAATTCCTAATAGGAATACTTGAACCAATTGATATGTTAGAAAACGGTTAACAAACATCATGGATTATAACACTGCCAACGGCGCAAGCACCAATGGCAGTCACCTTTCCAAACGTTTATCACTACGGCCGTTTCAACTATTCAATTGGACGTGGCTTTAGCACTGAAACATAACGAAATGCATTGATCGTAATCGATTGGTAAGCAGCATATGAAATGATAAGAACCGAAATTCACACAATCATACACTACTCAACCGTTCACGACAATTGAATCGTATTTCAGGCACACTTCGTGGTTCCACCCGTTTGCCTGTTAGTGGTTTCACGTCCTTTTGAACTCTCTCTTCAAAGTTCTTTGCAACTTTCCATCACTGTACTTGTTTGCTATCGGTCTCGCTGTAATATTTAGCCTTAGATGGAGTTTACCACCTGCTTTAGGCTGCACTCTCAAGCAACCTGACTCTATGGTGCGTTAGATTGCGTACACCAGTCTCGCAGCCTCTATGGGCCTAGCACCCACTATGGGAGTCCCTGTCAAAGGAACTTGAGACACGTGACAGTGTACGATACCCCAACACACTAACGCCGCATCTCCTAAACACGTCAAGTGTCAGGACTTGGCGCTGGGCTCTATCCCTCTTCACTCGCCGTTACTAAGGGAATCCCGTTTGGTTTCTTTTCCTCCGCTTAATTATATGCTTAAATTCAGCGGGTAATCTCGCTTGATCTGAGGTCGAATTTGACAAAATTTTGATTTTGTTGTTTGTTATTGGAGTTTTTCTCAATAAGTGAACATACATAATGTTCAATTGTCCGATCTGTAATGCACGTTTGTACATACCACGGACAACTTATTTTAAAAAAGTCTCCTTTTTGGCAAACATTAATGCGACTCGACGAGTTAAAAACAAATTCAACACGATGAACGAGTCTTGCATATAGTTTGTGGCTTTCATTTCAAACGACGCTCAGACAAACGAAGCCAAGGTATGACCAAGGCTGCAATGTGCGTTCGAATGTCGAGTGCTCGGCGTGTCCTGCATTTTACACCGATTAACGCAGCTAGCTGCGTTCTTCCTCGACCAGCGAGCCGAGTGATCCACCACTAACAGCTGTATTTTTTATTTTGATTTGTTTTATTTTTCTTAGCTTAAATTTTGGTTAAAGTACAACAATGCACCGAAATGCATTGAGGTTTAGGGCCGGGGGTTTACATTCCCTTAGCTAATGTACATCACTTGGCTTCACAAAATGATATTTAAGCCTAGCATCTAATAATGATACCCTGCATCCATCACTAAAGGACAGAACCGCAGACTAGGCACCGGTAACGATGTACAAAGCATAAATGGTGTTGTCAATCGAGTACATTTTAACTTGTGGACCGCAAACCATTAGATCGATTGCTGTGTGCAAAATCCCCCACACACAAAATCAAAATAATGTTGCAAAGCGTTCAAACAACAATCACAAGAATGCTACTCAATGATCAACTAACAAAATGGCTTCGTGTCCGAAAACACAAAATTTAGATAAAATTTAGCATGATGAATAAACAATCACACCAAAATAATATCCAATAATGATCCTTCCGCAGGTTCACCTACGGAAACCTTGTTACGACTTTTACTTCCTCTAAATGTTCAAGTTTGGTCATCTTTCTAGCACAACGCGGCGATCCTTGCGAACCGCTACATCGGCCGGTCCGAAGACCTCACTAAAACATTCAATCGGTAGTAGCGACGGGCGGTGTGTACAAAGGGCAGGGACGTAATCAACACAAGCTGATGACTTGTGCTTACTGGGAATTCCTCGTTCATGGACAATAATTACAACCAATCCCAAGCACGAAAATGGTTCACTCGGTTTCCCATTCCTTTCGGAATAGGGAAGCACATGCGCGTTGATCTTTTCAGTGTAGCGCGCGTGCGGCCCCGGACATCTAAGGGCATCACAGACCTGTTATTGCTCTTTCTCATGGCTGCGGCTGCGACGCCGCCTGTCCCTCTAAGAAGCAACATTCAATGACAGTCAAACGAATGCCATCGTCTATTTAATAGGCTAGAGTCTCGTTCGTTATCGGAATTAACCAGACAAATCACTCCACCAACTAAGAACGGCCATGCACCACCACCCACTGAATCAAGAAAGAGCTCTCAATCTGTCAATCCTTCCAGTGTCCGGGCCGGTGAGTTTCCCCGTGTTGAGTCAAATTAAGCCGCAGGCTCCACTCCTGGTGGTGCCCTTCCGTCAATTCCTTTAAGTTTCAGCTTTGCACCATACTTCCCCCTGGACCCAAAGAAAACTTGATTTCTCATAAAGCCGCCAGCCGAGTCATCAAATAAACTCAGGCTGATTGATCCCCGGTTGGCATCGTTTATGGTTAGAACTAGGGCGGTATCTGATCGCCTTCGAGCCTCTAACTTTCGTTCTTGATTAATGAAAACATTCTTGGCAAATGCTTTCGCTTTTGTTAGTCTTGCGACGGTCCAAGAATTTCACCTCTAGCGTCGCAAATACTAATGCCCCCGACTGTCCCTCTTAATCATTACGCTTGGTTCCGAAGACCAACAAAATAGAACCAAGGTCCTATTTCATTATTCCATGCAACAATTATTCAGGCATCAAATGCCTGCTTTGAGCACTCTAATTTTTTCAAAGTAAACGTACCAATCGTCAATGACATCCGATTAAGAACACCATTGAAACAATGTGGTAATACGACTCAGCTTGCCAGTAACCACCAACATGATGGACCAACAAACGTGAGCTGAGATCCAACTACGAGCTTTTTAACCACAACAACTTTAATATACGCTATTGGAGCTGGAATTACCGCGGCTGCTGGCACCAGACTTGCCCTCCAATTGATCCTCGTTAAAGGATTTAAACTGTACTCATTCCAATTACGAGAACACATAAGTGCAACCCGTATTGTTATTTTTCGTCACTACCTCCCCGTACCGGGATTGGGTAATTTGCGCGCCTGCTGCCTTCCTTGGATGTGGTAGCCGTCTCTCAGGCTCCCTCTCCGGAATCGAACCCTGATTCCCCGTTACCCGTTACAACCATGGTAGGCGCATAACCTACCATCGAAAGTTGATAAGGCAGACACTCGAAAGATATATCGCCGG
Organism: Blomia tropicalis; assembly: GCA_029204025.1. Classification (NCBI taxonomy): domain Eukaryota; kingdom Metazoa; phylum Arthropoda; class Arachnida; order Sarcoptiformes; family Echimyopodidae; genus Blomia; species Blomia tropicalis. The sequence continues at coordinate 6,931,603 of CM055090.1, forward strand.
CACAAGGCCATGCGATTAGCTTAGTTATCCAGAGTCACCACCATTAGAAACCACCCGAAAGCAGTTCCCTTGGTCTTGGTCTAATAAATGCGTCCATCTCTTACGAGAACGGACTTTTTGCATGTATTAGCTCTAGAATTACCACAGTTATCCATGTAATCGGTCAACATCCAATGAACCGTAACTGATTTAATGAGCCATTCGCGGTTTCACCATAAAATGGTTTGTACTTAGACATGCATGGCTTAATCTTTGAGACAAGCATATGACTACTGGCAGGATCAACCAGGTAACTACTAAACCATCATATTCCAATTTACACTTCGAAACGAAAGCATAAACTGTGGTTTAAAGTTTACCTCATTTGGTTTTGGTTTTGTCGTTTTTACACGGACAAAAACCGTATGACACAACGTGCCATAACACTCAACATAGTCAAGTGATTTCAGCTTATAACGCTTCAACTTGTCGCATCGTACGTAGAACCACGAAACCAAGCATCTCATACTATACGCGTATGAGTGGTAGACGCAGTACAGATTTGGATCGAAAACAATCCAATACGACTTTGCAAACAAAGCATCAACGCCTGGACAAAACCGCAGACAACAGTTTTCCCAAAAGCCGATACCGATCATGTACCACAGCTCGACCGAGCTGCAATACGTATTTGATCGGCCATGAAGCTACATGTTTCATAAACATCAGAAAGGTTGTCTGTAATTTGGCTTTACCTGACCAAAAAGCCAAGCCAAGCCAAACCGCCAACAAATTCCAATTGCTTGAAATTCATCGAGCTACCTTCCCTGCTGCCTTAAAGGGACGTCGCATACGCAAACACGAAAGCATTTGCTATTCTCACCACCTTTCATCGGAGATTATGGTGAGAAACGACGCGGGTTCGAGCACATTTAGAGAAAACTCAGCTAAAATCTAGCCGAAGGTTCCCCTATACGCGCAAACCACCTTGTTTAAACATTTTTTGGCATCCACGAAATTGTAGTTACCAAAACCCCAAATTTCGCCGTAATCGTTCGCCAGCAACGTGAAAATAAATTCACAAGCCAACTACTAGTGTCCAATAAGCTTTTTGCTTGACTTTTTGCAACATAGCCAAGCAAGTTCAAATCGGTTACGACGCGAGCCTAATAGCAAAGGTTTCTTTGGAGTATGTGACCATAAACCAAAAACAACCGTCACTTTTGCTATTTTCTCCATTATTTTTTAGGCGAAGCGCTTTAGCTATGCTATGACTTGCACAGACTTTAGGGCAATCTGTGCGAAATCACTGGCAATACGCATATGCTAACGCACTTCTAGGATCGGCAAGCGGCAAAACTCGCTTTGCGGCAAATACTGCCGCCGACCGTCCTTAACGCTCATCACAAGTTTCATGTAGTATACGAAATAATTCATTTCATGGTATTAGCTTTAGGCTTTTACACGTACAAAATCGCAGCTGTTTAGTGGGCCGTATACATCAGGACACTGTATAAGTGAATATACAATGTGATAGTGTTCTAACTGGAGCGTTCCTTTCTGCACAACACATTTCTCTTTCCTCCTTTTCTCCTCTTTTTCCCACCTTTCGCTGTGTATCCACTGGTAACAGACTACGCATCATATCTCTACTTGTTTATTTCCCTATACTCTCTGCTATATATCTATTTGGCTAATCAACTCCGTCTGCTCCTTAAAGCATGGAGAACTGTTGTGACGTTCGTGTTGTGCAGGGAGACAACAAACTTATATTCTGAACACCGAGGCCTAAGGCCTGGTCTCCCCTATGTTCCTTCCTTGTGATTTTCAAGGAAGGAAACTAAGGGAAACGTTCCTATTTGCTATCATATAATAAAATGCTGTTCAGTGCATATTAAAAGTGGTGTAGTGGCTACACACGAGTGTCATGCACGAGCATGAGCGCCACGGTGACTAACAACGAGTTAAACTCGCACACCACCACGAGGTTGCATTCATGTTAACCAAATGATCAGTATATAAGACACGACCAATCAACCAATAAACGAACTCACTTCTAATCCACTACAGTGGATCATTTCTATCATGCCAATTTTCGTTCATAACGTAATACAAAGTTGACATGGTAGAAGTGGTCTACCAGTGATAGACGTAAGGCACAACTTGATTCAGAATTAAAACAAAAAGAATTAAACACTCTCTGGCTAGAAAAAATCTATCTTCTTCTTTCTTCTTATATTATAAAAAAATAAGGAATTCTGTGCTACATTTGAGTCTTTGGAATATGCTTCTACTTGAAAGAGGAACACTGCGTTGTGTTCCAACCACTGCGTAGCATAAGCAGTGTTTTGTGCTCGCAAGTGTTTGTGCGAAGCGATCGTTTGCAAGCTGGTATATACATATTGGAATTAACATTGCTAAGAAAAGAGCACCAATTACGGCTAACTTGAACAACATATTTTTAGCATTAACAACAACTGTAAAAGGTGGCAAATCTTTCATAAGTGAACGGATTTATAAAATAAAAACACTATTATGAACTAATTGTAATTCTTGATGATTAAATAATTAAATTATTGTTCGGCAATACTTCCAACTTATGTAAAAAACATTGAGTTTCTGGAAAACAGATTGTGGTTGTTTTGGTTGCTGAAACATTAAAAAAATTTTTAGCTTAAATGTGATAAATCTTGATTATTAGCACAATAATCTTCTAAAATATCCTAAAATAACTATTGGCACATTATGTTCTTCAGAATGACGGTTGGACGAACGTTTATAATTGCTAAATTTGCCGCAACATAAAGTTTTGGGTCCTCAACTTGTACGGAAAATAAAACAAATTGTTCCACAACGGTGGAACATGAACATACATTTGTTCCACCATCAAGTTTTGATTTTATTTTATTAACACACTGAATGCCAGAACTTCGAATTATGTTAGTATCCAATAAAAAAAGATCATTTGCTCATTACTGTTCTAAACATTGGGATGAGATTCTAAAACAGTTCGCATATCAATGTAGTTTGTGCTACTGACTAAGATAATGACCATTATGTAGACTAAGATCATAATTTGAAAGTTAACAATAATAAACAATGACATTCAGCTAAAAATGTCAATGAAGACGACTATATATGCAAGGTTTGGATCAATTTCGATCACTTGATTTATAAAGTTAACGCAATTAATTGCCTCATAGTATATCTTGGTGGAACATACAAAAAAAATGTTCCACTAGTGGAACAAATCTCATCCTTTTCGCAACCCTGATACATAGTTTGAACGAAATAAAAATAAGAAATCTGTAATAGGACGTTGAAATTTAAAACTATCAAACTGTGATATGCTTATAATTGTTATAAGCAATTGCTAAAGTAAAATAAATGGCGATAGCAATCAAACGAGAGTTTGACACTTTAGTGTTTAAGTTTAGTAGACATATTAAAATTGATTGATAATCTTATTAAATTAGAAAAAACTAAATAGAGATTCAAAAAATAGTTTTGAACAAAATTGATAACTTGTTGCATCTGAACTGTTCGGCTGTGGAACGGGTGTTGCGTTTCATCATGTCGGTAACACGTGAACTTTATTGAACATTAATTAAGATAAATACAAATAGGAATAAAAATTGAACTTACCCCAATTATGTGGGTTAGATTGAGAAAACAGGAAATGAAAAAAATGGTAGATTGGAGAAACACGCGGTTGAATGATTAGTAGAAGCGCGGAAACGACCATTGAGTTGGAGAACGAGCAGGCAAGTGAGGATCAAGACGCTCAACATGGCCCTCAACGTTTTTAGTTCGTTCGTAAAGTGCGTTATTCGTCCGGCCGCTACAAACTGATAAATATTAATTTACAAAACTATAGTAACATTTTGAATTCAACAACTTGTAATAATAACAATAATATAAATTTTTAACAAAATTGATTTTCAATGGCGATCTAAAAATTTGTTTTGCCACGAAACTTTGCCATCATGATTAAAATAGCTGCAGAAGTTTTCACGAACTTCTTTGGCGTCATTACTATTGTTGGAAATTGACAAAGTAATAAAACACTTTATTCATAAACTTGAAACCAATAATGAACAATGAACAAAATTAAAGAAAAGACGATGATGACGATGTTAAAATAAAACAACCTATTGACGGAGAAATCAGTTAATAAAATTGGTGAAGTCGATAAAACAACTTACAGAAACAAATGCTTATGGATGCAGGTCCACAGGACGCTATTTATTTAGACCAATAGTTCATGCCAGTGCCGATGGTGGCAGGCTTAACAACTACAACTTTGCATGTGCCTCTTCAGTTGTCTTCAGAGTTAGTTAACCCATCAATCCCAGCCCTATTAAATAATTTAAAAATTATTTTTCAATTTTGAAATTAACATTTGTTGCTGAACCGAATACCGATTAATCGATGGTACTATCAATGGTAGCGTGTGCAAGTGTTCCTTTTCCTGTGACTCGGACGGTGACTGGTCTCGTTTCTAAGCTACCTACTCACTTCAATACCATTACCACACTGCAAATTCTGTAACTTTTCTTTTTTTTTCTTTTTTTTCGACACAACCATGCTTATAACTGTATCTCACTATCTCAATATCAAAACATTTATAAATTTTTCTAAGATTTTTTTAGTAAACTTGTTGGGTTAACAAACGTGGTTTCAGAGATCTGGAACGTATAGTATACGATAAGCCAGGGGGATACACTATACCTAAATATGTTGATAATGTATTGACTACTTTATTGTCATACCATGATACCAAAGATAAATCAACATCAATAATTGTGGATATATGTTCAATAAATGTACCGCGACCTTTCTTCTTCATTTCATCTAACTTGAGAATTTTCACTCCAGAAACCCGATTTATTCTAACCGTACCCAATGATAAAATACCTTGTTTTTTCAAATAGCCAATAGAGGATGAACTTTGTGTAGTACGTCATGATATAAATGTTGAATTGTCATTGCAGTGGAGAAATCGTTTGATTTCCTCCCACCAAGGTATAACATCGAAAACCTTTCGTTCCCAATGTTAGGATTCCAATGATGGCGAGTTGATGGCCAATTGATTCTTGAGAAATGTTATTTTCTTGATTAAAATAATGACTGCTGTGCATGATTTCATGCACATCTTTGCAGTGAATCCAAGTTGATGGTTCAGAACCTGTACGATTTTGTTTTTTTTAATTCTTTTTTGTATGATTGTTTAGTTTGCGATATCTTTTTTTTAATTTGATCAAGATTTCTTACAATTGGGTTTTCAACAAGTTTGTTCTTAATTTTAATCCATGTAGCTGTCGAATTTGTACAATAACAGATCAATTATTAAGTTATTATATAAAATTATTAAACTACCAGCCGTCAACCGATCGCTACGCCATCGGAGCAGTTTCGAAATCGAAGTTTTTTTGCAATAAAACATCTACTCAACTTTTAGCAATTGTCAAGACGAACAATCACATTTGTTTATTTTGTGTTTTGATCACCATTTTGTGAATAAAAAAATCCACAGAATACGATTAATATAGTAGTCTCAATTACTTGAATTACTTTTAATAAAATAATACAATTTAATATTAGATTAATTTTATTTATCATTACAATAAAATAATAATTTGAAATAAATTTCATGGTGACTGAGAGAGTTTAGCAAGATTACTTATGAAGAAATTATATTAGTGCCGCAAATAGATGTAGAACAAAACAAAAATAAAATACAAAAATAAAATTAAATGGATTTAATAATTACAAGTATGTCCAAATCTGTTCAGTACTTTTTATGTTCATAATTCCATAACAAGAAAACAAAGATACGTAATTCTAGGCGCTCATGACAATTTTTTTAGTCGATTGTCCATATTGAATTATTTTCATTTATTATTTAAACGACAGGTGGCAATGTTAAAGCTTCTATACAAACATGATGTCAATGTCGAATAAATAGAAAGTTTGGTTTTTAGTCATAGACAGGATGTTAAATGTAAGAACAAATACATAATTATGACTTGCTCAAACAAAGATTCAACGTTCAACAAATCATATTTCAGAGGCAAAGTGTACTCGATTTAAATTAATCGATCATGCCATTAATCAAGGAATAGGCAAACTTTATTCATGCACATTAAAAGCATTGAAATTTGCTTGCCATTTCAAATAGGATGTCACTATCGGACTACTGGTTTGTTAGTGCCATTTATGGAAGAAACGAAATTGATAATCTTCAGTTATAACTGTTTAACATATTTGAATAGATTCAAATAGATACATGGTTGGCCACAATGGAGAATGGCAATCAGTCTCAATTATAACAGTCATTATAAGACTATTACTCTGTGTTCATAAATGTTCCACATAATCATCTTGTAAGTAAACAAACATGATGAAACAAACATGGACATAATGGTTGCTTGCAAACAACAATGTTGCTCATATAGTAGCACGTGTATATTGTGAGATTGATTCCCTGTTTGAAAATTGGATTTAGCGTTTAAGTACATCTTGTACACTAGATTATGAATCATCATGTACTATAAATTATATATCCCTTAATTGCAACTAATCAAGATGTTTCGATCGATTGATGAACAATCGAATTAGGTAATATTGGAAACGGGTCAAATGACCATGTAACACAATGATGAGATTTCAAAGTGTGTTAGCCTCTAACAGTGTAGTTATTCTTCGTGTTGTTCATTGTTCAATGGTTTAAAATGGTGAAACAAATTTTAAGCCGAATAGAAGTTGTGGTCGTGAGCAAAGCAGAGGAAATGTGCCAACAAGTGGGCGCCATTGCACAGAGCCGCCCAGTTTAGTTCTGATTTGATTAGTTTGCAATTGAAGATAACAATGGGATGAGAGTAACAACAATACTAATGTATAATCATGGCAACTATGTGTAGGATACTAATGGCCCGGCGACAATGAATGATGATGATCAAGCTAACTTGGATAATCGAGTGATCGAATCGATAATGTCAAGTTCAATGAATCTTGCGGGTGTGTGCCGTTCTCTATTTTCCATCAAGCTCATTCTTTTTTTTTGGTATATCTATATGCTTAAACGTATGTAAGTGTATGTGTGTTTAAGTGTGTTCATGTTTGGTTGTGACTATTGGTTGGTATACACCAAGGGCAATGGGCGTGCGAGAATCCTATTTGACGCCAAACAATTGACGCTGATCAAGTCGACATTAATGTACAACTTGGTTACAAAGCTCGATTTGTAATGCGCACAATGAATGGCAACATTTCATTGTTACTAACATGGTTTGTCCATGTCCTCGTGTCAATGTAGCTGATCTTGACTGAACTTCATTAGAACAGTGTATAATACATAAGTGAAAACAATAAAATAAAAGAGACGGTTAATAAATAATAAGAAACGTGAGTTTTGATGAAGTGTGCATTGATGATGACGACGACGATGATGATGATGATGATGTTCAATTATGATGACAAATAATTTCTCCGGTCAAATGATAGAGGTTCATAAGGATATCTCACTGATGGAGTCACACGATTGTTCAGCAAAGAGGCCAACAATTGAATCTCTTATTTATCAATGTTTGACGAATTCATCAATTGTACCTCTTCACTGTTTTGGGAACTTTGAATCGGCTTCTTCGTTTTGTTCAAATACATTCTATCCGTTCGAGCATTATGTCCTATTTTACATATAAATTATTAGTTATTAGTTAATTCCATCATTGAACACTTACGAATTATTAATATTGGTATAAGAATGATGATAGTTAATAGAATGAGAACGCCAATCAAAATGGAGAATGTCCAAATTAATCCATCATCTGATGGATTGAATGGTCCACGTGCAGATGCCTCCGCTAGGGTGGGAATATGAGATCGTGGATCGTCCGATTGTGACGATTGAAAATCGTCAATACCATCAGGATCATTAAAGTTTTTATTTGAAATGCCAAGTTCATTTTCATCTTCCTCTTTTTCACGTATTTCCCCTGAAGCATCAATTTCATTAACCAAATGTGAATGTGGGTCTGCTTTAAACACTTCCACTTCGGGTTCGGTTAACTTTGATGTACTGCTGATAGTTGTCGTGTCGTGGTCGTGGTCGTTGCCGCCGTCGTCGTCGATGTTTGCTCGATAATCTTTTGTGTCGGGGTTGTTGATACGACCTTTGTAGATTTTTCAACATTCTCTTTTACCAAATTTTCAACTGGATCAGCCTTTTCAATCAATTTCTTGTTTCCCTCGTTTAAAAGGGTCGAATTGTTATAACAATTGACAAATTCATGTATTGAGCCCTTAAAATTATTCATTAAAAAAATATATATACATAAAAACGAGTAAAATCTTACCAAATTCTTAAACTCAATTTGATTTAGTTTGTTCCATAATATTTCACGAATAATGTTTTTCTTATCCACTGTATATGATTTACCATTCAAACGAAACATTCCTTTAAAATCTGGAGAGTCCAATGTTTCGAGGGTATTCCAATCATTGGAAGCATCATTGCTAAACTTTCGTCGAATTATTCTTCGAGATGAAAGGGGTGCCCGATTTTCATAAACATTGAATATGATTTCACCACGTTCCGGAAAGAATAATCCCGATTGATAATAAAGATTGTCTAAGATAAATTTACATTGATATAAATATTTAAAATAAATTGAAATTTAAATAAAAACTAACCAGAATATTTGGGCCAAAAATCGCCAATCATTAGAGTAGCTTCCGTTTCATCGTCCTTCAATGGCATTCCAATTTTTGTCAATAGATTTGATAACGATTGGCTCGCATTTGCCAATGTTATTTGTTGAAACGATTTTTCATCTGCATGATTCATATACAATGCATAACCATAGGTTTTTTCCCCATTCGACAGTCGTCGATTTCCAATAACAATATTGACATCATTCAATATGTTCCATGTTTCATCAGAACAGAGCGGCGACTTCTCACAAAAACCAGCCAAACTTATGACTGTGTCAACCCATTGAAATTTATCTGTAAAAGAAAGAAAGAGGAAAAATATGGTACAATTTATTAGAGTGATAAACAATAACAAACAAAAGTAAATGAATAATAAAATGAAAGAAATTTTTACATAACGATTCGTGCTAATTACATCGCCCTTATGGTTTAGTATCGGTTGAATCAACAGACCGCCCGATATACCGATTCGAATAGCGAACACCTATTTTTTCTGTCATGGTTGATGCCAATTGCCATCCAACTCATGTGGATGTTGCTACTAAATAGGATAAGCAAATTCTGGTTAAAGCGGAAAAAGCCGATAGAACGAAGAAAGCCATCTGTCTGGTCCAGATGAACGAAATCGGCGTTTATGACCCTCGAAAATTAGGTTACAATAATAATGGATGAAAGTGAACACAAACGAGGCATGCAAAAACATACGCAATGTTGATCAATTGTGTGTTCGTTGATGTTCAAGTAACGTTCCACATTCGATGGTTGTACGAATGAATAGACAATGAGGACAAACATATGTAATATAATGTTCACATATATTTTTGTATTTGGAGAAAATTTAACAAACGGATAAATACCAACATCCGCTAAAATTGTATTGAATAGGTTTAACTTATTACAATTGTCACGATATGATAGGTCACATTCCTGAACAATATTTATCTAAATTAGCTTGTTATCTTAGTTATTATAGTATACTATGATGATGAAACATTGATAAATGGAACATTCCGCAATATGAATGAACTAATATGTCAACATTTGATCAAAGTGGTTATGGCAATGGAATCGACCACCCATCATGTCTCATCAGTTGAATTGAGTCAATTTTTCGATTGATCAAAAATTAGGTCTATGTAGAGTTGGACGTTCATGTATGCAACATGATATATTTAGCCATAAATCAACTGAGAAAATATAATTTTTCATTGCATCCTATCTCTCTCTCTCTCTCTCTCTCTCTCTCTCTCTCTCTCTCTACCTTTACTCTCTTGCTTTCCAATGATCGATACGTTTATTGCAGCCCTTAACATATACATTGGCCAACATGTGTGGTTTATATTCGAACGTTTATAATGCGACAAATGTCGATTTGAATGCACCACTTACAAATTGACACATTCTTGAATATTATTTATTACACATATATGACACAGCATGGAGGATCAAATCGAGTAGTACATTTTATGATCGACGACCAAAGTGAGGTACGAAACAAGTCAAAGATCAACAAATTTATCAAAGATGCAATACATTAACAATTTGTTCAAACTTGTAAAGTAATTGAATAAATCCAAGTAAAAATTATTTCTATTTAAAATGAATCATTCTACCAATATAACAGGAAAAAATTCAAATTTTATTTTATATTTATCAGATTGAATATCGACTATATCATTCAAACTAAACTAAATATTGCAATATATATATATAATATATTTGAAAATTAAGTTAACTGCCCGATTATTGTAAACAGGTAAATGATGTTAACATTATTAGTAGGTATGAAGAGCAAGTGCAGGTTGCTCAATATTGGTATCGATGTTTATATCTAGGTTAGCAAGCAAATAAATCAAGACATCACACGACAGAGTGGCAAATGTTGGTCCAACTGCCATTGAAACACGAACATGTCTAATACACAAACTGGTTCAATATTTGATTTGATCTTAACCATTTGACATGTGCAAATGTTTGTCTCATTTAATTCAATAATTGCTTCTTCCTATACGACACATATGAAGCTAACTATTTTTTGTTGTTGAATATCTTTAACAAACATGAAAGGTGTTTTGTACGATTTGTACCTTAATAAGTGAAAGATTTCATGCTGCATCATCATGTATATGGCTTTAGTACATAAAAAACATTTCTCAGTATAAGATTATCCCGGAAAGGAAATGTTAAGATTTGCTTATTATTTTCATACAAAAACGAAACATGCCAAATCGAAAACTATTTTCTCGTTTCCCATACAATGTCGACGATCCAAGGGTGGAGATGAAATAGTTTAAATAAACTCTTTCTTTGTGAAATGAAATTAAATATCGAGTCGTATAATTGGATAATAATGAAGCAAGTTTTTTTTACTTCAAAACCAAAATGAATTACTCCAACTATTCTCACTATATGTAACAACCTACTCTTAAAATCAATCGCATTTTTTTAAATATTGCATTGATCTTGTTATCATCAGTCAACTTTGTTACGGTTAAATTCTTTTCATATGTTCTTATTGGCAAGATAATATTTTGCTAAGCCGTACATATTATTAAGAAAATAAAAGAAAAACCAGCAAGCAGTCAATAATTGCAATTAGCAAACACCTTAAGATTGGATTGTGTCTACATCAATCAACAAGTGCAAGACGAACGTGTGTGAAATATCAACTTAATCAATCAACGAGTGAAAGAGTTGACACTTTCCTGATTTGGTACTAACAAACTCAATTTAAACCTTTTAAATCAACATATTTTCACATCACATTAACGCATTACGATTTTTTTTTCGTTCATATAACATCAGTTGAAATGTTTTGCTATATCAAAAATAAGAATTTGGATTAGCAAGCAATCATATTCATCATGTTTGATAAAAATCGGCGATTAACACTTGCTAACAATTGGCATATTTTCGATAGAATCTACTGAAAAGTGCAACATTAATTTATGAATGTAGGCTGCCTGAAGCTAGATATGAAATCGATTGGTCACAAATGGTGTGTATATTGAAACTCGTTTGGTGTTGAACACCATTGATGCGCTAAACTCTTTTCCGGTCAGTCAATTGATCGGTGAATGTACGAATATATATACTAAAACATGCTAGTCGAATGGCAAAATATGCCTCCATTTTATGCGGTACCATATTTATGATTACTGATGAGACAAGATTTGTCAATTAACTAATGTATTGCCACCAACAGTCCGATGACGACATACTATCGTTCAAAATAAAAAAAATAAAAATAAATTAAATTGAATTAACATTGAAACATGTAACACTCAATATGAGGTTACCTTCCATTAAAAAAATAGAAAAGATAATGGATTCGATCAAGTTGGCGCTGATTAAACATTTGAATCAAAAGGTGAAAAACCTTTTAACTATATAGTGATTAGAAGAAAATATTTGAAAACTTTGGTCACGAAACAACATTAAATTATCAATTTTGGTTTCGGTTTAAAACAAGAATAACTTTAAGTTAACATAATTCTTAAATCAAAGAATTAACATGTCAAATAATTGTTTGTTTTGTTTCAAGATTAGCTATTATCTAATTCTATTCAATGTTTTACCCTTTCGATATTAAACTAAAAAGGCGTTATTTTCAGGTGTAAAATTTATTTGTCTTTAAAAAGAAATTATGCATAACTAATGGGGTCCAAGAGAACGCCTGAAAGAATGAACGGAAACAATAGCATCACACATCAAAGATCAAACATAAACTCGTTATTTTGACCATTTATTACAAGTATATAAAATAAGAGTTTGACTAACAAAGTGAGGAGTGATATTTTTTCCTAGTAAAGAATGGGCTGTAAAATGCATTTGTATTGTTCATGCAAATGATGCTTGTTCTTTGTGCTTGATGTTTGTTGGATTAACTTGTCAAGACATGTTACGGAAACAATGGCTGATCAACACTGAAAAAATTATGCTTAAAACTGTGAACTATGTTTGGTGAACAAGTATAGTTTGCTATCTTCAACACCACAAACATTTGAACTAAAGGAAAAAAAAGGCCAATTATATTTTATTTCAATGAAGTAAGAGTATCATTTGAATAAATATCCGAACGAAATACTAAAAGGAGGACTTTCCATAAAACTAGATTTCTGTACTTTCCTCTTCCTTGAAAAGAAATTTTTTTAAAGTAATGAGTACTTTAAAATAATCTTTAAATCGATTCGCTCTGTAATGAACAATTGGAAAAAAAGTAGAATAATAAACGATGGATTGGCAGATGAACCAATTTATAATGAAATCCTTTTGTTAATCAGCTTTTCCAAACTAACAGTGAGTGAATGAATAATGAGCATTGATTGCAACAAAATTGTAATAAAGCTAAAGTTTACTTTTGTTTCTTTTTATTTATTTTAGCATCGTTAATTTGCCACTTCGAGAGCCTAATTACGAAGCGTATGATGACAAAGAATGAGGAACTGATTGGGAGTTAGAATGAGTGACGGGCAAAAGTCAATAGCACAACAAGAGTAACAAACCAGGAATAGTGTCGGTGGAATATAAATCGTTCCTATTCATATATTCATTCATTTTATAATGATTTTTTTTCGGTTGGTTTTGTTACTGTTGTTAAGGAGTGGCGAGGCGAAAAAAGGGAACATCCGAATAGAGCTGTCACAATAGTTCACCACAGTGAAAGATTTATTCACATGAGATACGCGTTTGTCAACACGATCATCACCGACGCGTCGATGGTATGACAGTTCGATGCTCTCTCTCTCTCCATAGAGATACATCGCTAAGCTGCACTTACTCTCTCCCTCGAACCGGTATATATGGCTTCCAATATATTGAATACATGAATTGGCAATGGGTGCAGTGGGCATAGGTTGCTTTCCTCATTCCTGTTCAAGCCTTCGTTTCAATTATGCACACGATCCCAATTAAAACAACACATGTCGACCAAGATAGACGTGAAATGGTGTCATAAATACTTGATTAAACATTCTTTCCATAGACGCTCTCTCCTCTTCTTTAGATTCAACCATGAAATCGGTCCCATTCGATTAAATTTGAAAGACATTCACAGTATGATACAAAGTAGCATTTATGCGTAGGTTGGTAAGAAGTAGCCAAAAGTGAACACAAATTATAACATATAAAACAAGTATACTACACTGAAAAATCGTGTGATATCGTTCAAAAATTGTAAATAAATAGGAAAAAATAAGAATAAGAGTACGTTACTCATACCAAATGAGATTTGGGTCGTATCCACACTCATATATGACGAACAAGACAGAACAATAGAAGAACCAAATCCTATCAGTTCCGTTATGTTTAACCTCAAAGTTTTGTACGCAAGATAGAGTTGTTCGTTGTAAAGGAGCATAATAAATTTGTGATATATGAAAATATAAAATGGAGTTGCTGGCGATTTAAAATTGAACCATTTGAACATTTTTCCATGAACAGCTTGACTCGAATTATATATATTCAATGGAAAAGAGTCACTCAACCAGATTTTCGAATATTTTACTCAATTCGTGGGCGAGAGCCACAAGTTCATGTATGTCAACAATTCGCCAAACAAGTGGAATTATAAATGAAGTGTAGATGCATGAAATGAGATTCCGCGACATCGTCCATCGTTCTCATTCCTGTCAAATCAATGTACGCATCGTTGTAATCCATTTAGCACATGTGAGCTCAAGTTTCAATTCAATACCCATTTCAGGTTCATGTGCAGTAGCATTATGATCAACAATAATCTACATGTCATAAACAATCACGATTCGTTGTTATTTATATACAATATAAATATACAACAATGAAATGGTATAGAATGCATTGTCAAGTTGTTACGCGAAGATTTAGTTCGTGAAATCGTTACAAATTTTAGTAAAACATAAATACAAACAACAAGAAAACAATTGCAATGTTGTTGGTTAATATGGCAACAAGTGACATGAGATGAATTTGTTTTCAGTTGCAATGAAATTCATATAAATAGCATTGTGAGGTTAACCAAAGTTCTCTCTTCTTCATTTTTTTTCTCCCTCTCGTCTTCCGATCGCAGAGGAGGACAGTGATTAGTGGCAATGGAAACGGCATCCGCGGACGATACCATTTGCATAGTTTATAATAAATCGTACTTTGCGGTATATAAATATAAATAAATAGAGAGATAAGCACATAAATGAAGGTGCACCTTTGTCTAGACGGGCAACATGATCGTATATCACAAATTGGGCGTATGATTCATTCAGGTTCATTCACAGTATTGCCAAAATATTCCAACTAATAAAAGGCTTATCATTCGAAATAGATCTTTACAGAATGGAAAATGAACAAATTGTATAACGTGACATTGAATGAAACATAATGTAACTTATTCATTTGGATATTTGTTTTTGCATTCTGGTTTGTCTCGATTTGATAACAGATATAGAGTGAACATTTACGTTTACCCTATTCGACCGAAACCATTTATTAATAAATGCATTTTTATCATATTCATATAGAATCATATACTGATAAGTAAAGAAAAAATGAATAATTTTCATCTATTATCACTTTTTTCTATTAAATTAAAATTCATAATGTATAAGTTCAACAAGTTTACAAATCTTAGTCACTTATTACTGATGACCGATATTGGAGTGCCGGAAATGTGGCTTATTATTTGCATTCATTTCTATTAAAACATTTTGGTTTTATATGTAGATCACCTTCGTACACTGAAGCAATAGGGATCGGGATCGCCTACTCACAAAATGCAAAAATACATTTATTACATCAATAAAGTATTGCGGCAATACAAGCTGGCTCACAAACAAAACTCTTGACCATATATCTCCGGTAATATTAACTCGAAATGTTTCGAATGAATATAAACTAAATAATAAACTATTCATAAAGATAGGATCTATTCAAAATAAAGTCTAAATGATATGGATTGAAGTTAGAATGGACTATGTAGAAACATAAAAAGTGTCAAGGAAAAGAATGGTACAAAGTTTCGTATATTTTCCTGTTTGATATAAATTATTATAAAATGACACCAACAACAAAAAAATGACTATCGAAAAACATTGGTCATATTTTCCAAAAATATTTCATTCACTACACTTAAGCTTAGTATCCGATCCGAGTTTCGGTTTGACTCGACAAAATGTTCTCAAGTTTTGTTGTATCAAAGATATTTTTATAGATGTTCATGTGATTTTTAAACTTGTGTGGCAAATCAAATAATTCAACTTTGCTTGCACAAAAGTTTTGCTAAAGATAATAATAAAAAAACTGACAATATAACATGATAGTTGAAATAAGGAATTAAATGTTGCACCAAACAAAGCAATCAATGGCTGCTTCGCAACACTTCATGCAAGTGTGTTCATATTGTATGTAAGAAAGGTTTACTTACTCTTTCCGAACAATTGATTGAGTTGTTTCTTCTTTGCATCCAATTGTGTTGAGACGGCGTCAAACTTGTGGATGCTCATCGAATTCTGTACAATGAACACATCGTTTCCAATGTTATACACTTGATTTACGGTAGTGTGTGCCCGACAGAATGTTGATGAGTGATCTGATGCACTCCGTTGGATTGGAACTGATATTGCAACGTACATCGATGCCAAAAGGCAACACAACACAAGATAAGTATGGTTGATGGTTGTGGCCATGATTGCTGATTTGATTGATTTCCTTAAACTGATGATGATCAATTGTAAATGCCGATGCAAATTAGCCAATTTTTCATATAATACCCGTGATACGATTGGTTCAGTTGACTTGGGTTGGGTCAATCAATGACTTAGGCTCTGTCAAATGAAAAGAAATAGAAAATTCAAGATTAGCATTGGACATGAACAAAAATGTAAACGTTTTTTTATTTTTATATTTCCCTAATTGTATACACTCAATGACATCATTCTTTGCCAATGGAAAGTTGTAGCCATCACATATATTAGGGCCACACCACTAATATTCATACGTCAATTAATGAATTTCAATTAGACATAATCATGCAGAAAATGAGACGAGATGCCAACAGCAAGTAATATGTAAGACAGAAATGTTCAACTGCAAACATACAAAATGGACTGAATTTGTAGCCGAATGACGAACTGAAAACGATTTGCGAATATGTCAAGATGTCAGATGTTGATGACTTGCTATGTTGTGTACCATATTGTACGATCATTTTTGAAATGATGTAGTCTTGAAGTAACGAATGGTCGAAACCATTGCATCGACCCACAACATTGAACACGATATGCCACACACCAAGTGTCGCCAATTAGGAGCTTACAGCTTTCTTCGACTCGTAACGTTTCGCCTCGTTGCTTGATCTGGTGTGGTCCGTTAAATCGTGTCTTAGCGGTGACAAGTGCAATCTAGATTTGTTACTCGTCCAATTGAAAGCTTACATCATCACGGCGAACACAGCTGCAACGATGGCGATGACACAAAATGTGCGACACTAGCAATAGCTATAGTCGGGCAACATTGAATACGATCTTTGAACCACTTAAGTCTTAAGCGAACCACCAGTGATGATCGGTGCACAACATAACCGGCGGCGCCATGAGTCAGCTCGATTCAAGCACATTCCCAATGTAGATTCTCACATTCATCCATCCATCCTAAAGTGCCATGTTTTATATATTTTTAGAGATAAAATGCTTGTTCTATTCGGCAATGCCATTCGCGAACACTAATCGACCTATGAGAATGATGAGAACCATCTGAAAGACCAATTCGTGTATTTATATATACTCCAAAATATGATGACTCCCATCATAAACGATTGAGGACATCACTGAACATATATGAAGAATAAATCTTTAATTTTGATGGGAAAGTGGCTGCTCGATAACCAATGCAAAAGAAAAACGTTTGTCACAATGCGTTGTCATGGATGAATTGATTGTACTAATGTGCTGAAGTCGATTCTTTTGAAAATGAATTACTGACAATTTTAAAAAATCCTATTTTTTCGATTCTCGGTTGTCACGCCCGGTAACAATGATCAAAACTATAATATAGAATGAAACACGAATAATGTTGATAAATGTAAAGTGTGCCAACAATAAATGTCTGAAGATGTGTGTATGTGACACAGATGTGGCACGCGGCACCATCCTTTAGATGAAGCCGAGAGATGAATAAGAATAAAGAACTATGAATGAATATGTCTCAAGAGAGAGACCATTTCGAATTGATTCGAATTGTGTCTTTCGATGGTAAAGGTCATACCATGCGTCATGAATGATTGTGATGCAGCTGCTTACTTCCCAATGGGATTGGGAATCATGTCACAACACGCAATCGAGAAACATAAATACCATTGAATGAGCGAGAGTAAACATGGCCAACACCCTAAAGTGAACCATACGTTTTGGGTCTTATCGTATACTTGTCGTGCCAATGTCGTTAAACTTTGACCTCACACCAAATGATGAAGACCGAGCGACCGAGCCGAGCGAGCGAGCGAGCGACCACCATCATAAGCAATCTATTGATCGGTTGATCGAATCGGTGGCGACAACCATCAACAATGCTACTGTTACAAATGTAAAAGTGAAAGTGACCCAAGCCGTTGTATAAGTAGTCGTTCATCATGTCAAGTTCACATTGATTTTCATGGCGCCGGTCGTCGCTGATCCGCCTATTGATTGATCTCTCTTGTTGCCTGTCAACCTTGACACAAACAGTGACCTTTCACCTTATGTCAATAGTTACGCCATAGAATCAATCATGATGAAGAAGCCAACAGCATCGAACAATGTAAACAATGGTCGCCGTTATCGAACCATAAGTGTCTATAGAAATGTTTATCTTGCTGCAACAGGCAAGATGAAATGAAGAGTCAAACTGAAATGCAATAGTAGTACAAAGGGCAATCCTCTTTTACCAAAAACAAAACAAAGAAATTGAACAATTGAACGATGTCTTTTGAATCTTATTCAAAAGTAGTACTATTTGTTGAACAAATTATAATCCAATTGTGCAATGATGTTCACATTGGTGACAAATTTCAAGCGTCAAATTTGACATGTACCAATTTGATGTTTCCGTCATTGGAAATAAATTTCAGAACAATTCAAATCCAATTAATTCAAACAAGTGGACCGGCGCACGTTTTGATGAGCAAAATTGTTCAAATGTAAATTGGAAAATTGAAGCCTCTTCAAGTTGGGTTAAAGCTAACATCACATGAGCACTCGAGCTTTACGATGGCATGTTCAACAATAGAGTCCAATTGCAAGTGCAATATTGTCCGTTTGATAATTAATCAAGTGAAACGACTTGTAGGCCAAATTACAGGCCATCGACAAGCAAGTGTTGAAATTTATAGCCTCAAACTGAGAAGAAGATCCTAATCAAGCGAGTGTTACTTTGTGGCCAATTCGTGTTGGCAAATGCCGACAATCAAATAAACCGAAATAGAACAAACTAGGTGAGAGATTGCGACTAGTCGATAGGCCTGACCCGGGTCATTCGACACAAGTTGCCGTTCTATGTTTGGTCTATCCATTCCGTTCTCGTCCAAACACCACCACCATCATCATCACCAATGGAAGCAATCCATGTGAGTCTAGTAGTCTAAACATTGCCCTATTGCATACGAACACATATACATTTATAATGCAAGCAAGTAATGATTGGAAGAGAACATAAACACAAACATTGTCCGTGAATGAATAAGGTAACAACATGAAAGTTTAACATAAAAAGTTACCTAGTTGAACATAGAATCAAACCATCAAATTACAAGACCAATATTGTAATCGAGTTTCTGGTGAACACCATAGACCACATAAACATAAAATGACCTGAACACTATCGGAAATATATCGAACTACATAATGGATCAAACGGTGAACACCAAATGAGCCCGAGATCGATACCCTCTGGAAAGGTTGTCTCTCGCTCGAAAATCGAGTCTAGTCACGCGATTCCCGTTCACATGGCTCGTGATAATGTGCTAATGAACAATCTGAGTATGCGATCTACAACACTAATATGAATTTGAATTAAGAAATTGAAAACATTAGATAGATATGAACCACAATAGTGTATATAATTATTGGTTATGGTCCATATTATGCGGAGTGGCAACACCATTCTAATGATGATAGCAACATTTGAGTGAACATTATGAGATGAACATCTTTATCGAGTGTTTGATTCAAGACAAGCATTTCATGAGTTTTGTTCATAGATGAAGCCATTATAAATGGGCAATATTCGATGAGACCACCAAACACCTACACGCCCACGTACATTAGGTTGCCCATTGCG
The DNA here is from genome assembly GCA_029204025.1 of Blomia tropicalis. NCBI lineage: Eukaryota > Metazoa > Arthropoda > Arachnida > Sarcoptiformes > Echimyopodidae > Blomia > Blomia tropicalis. The sequence goes on from CM055090.1 coordinate 6,951,577, forward strand.
TGATGATTTCGATTTCAAATGGTCAATAATGGGAAAACACATTCGAGTTGAATTGAACCATTTGAAATGGTGATATAAAGCAGCTGCTACTCAATTTTAGGTCTATTGCAAAACTGAATGTGGTAAAATCTGCAATATTTTTGGTGACCATGCTTCCTTTCGGTTTATTATTCTCGCGAGTAAACATATGCTGTCTATGTTGATATTGGTTGCGTTGTTCGGTTCCGCTAGTGTTGCCAACCAATCAAAAGCACGCAAATATGGCTGAGAAAGAAGCAACATAATTAATGAAATTGCCCATTAACCATTTGCCGTTTGTTGGTCGGTCAACATTGGTTGACATTGCAACAAGAATATCAATAAGGCGCAAAACCATTTGATGGCAACAAACACACAATTAACTTTTCGGTTATGACATTTATATATAAAACATCCAATGAATGTATTTATTCCCTGAATCATCTAGCTCATGAGAAATGTATCCACTGCGTAGATTCCTTGACATTCATTTGCCCTATAGAATACAGAATATAGAACAATTGAAATAAATATAAATATTTGAATAGAACTTTTTTTGGTATCTATTCAATTGTCGACTAATGTTTGAACAACGATTCTAGCCACAATTCAAATAATAAGGTAATAAAGCAAACAAAGAATTGTGTGTTTATGTGTGACCTTGTTATTGATTTGATCCAAAAAAAGGTAAGTGCCAATTCTGGCCAACTCAATAATATCGATCAATGTAGAGTATCTCTCGTGACGGGAGAAAAATTCTAAACTATAATTATGGAAACACGAACCATTAATCAAGGTTGATGTTTAAATAAAAGTATAGATAACAACACTTGTTCGAAATTCATCGGTTTGTTTTCACGTTTTTGTGGTCGTTTTGTGGTCGAAAAACGATATAAAACGATTCGAGTGGAACAATATTGATTAAACAATTTTGATCTTTTGAACAAGAACACATTGAAGTACACTTCAAGAATGGGTACATTTATAATAATATTTATATATTAAATTTGTCAAAATAACGAATAAAAACAATCAAACACAATTAATTGGTGTTTATTTTGATCTATGCCAATTCAGATGGAGCAATAATTACGCTAAAACGATCTTTTTCGTGTCAAATGTATTTATTCAATTTAAACGATTTCTTAAAACTAACCTGCTATTGATCGAATGACAACAGCGTATGCTTGATGGCTTGATTCGTAACCTCAAAGAACCTTCAAAATGATAACTTTTACAACAAACCGGCTTGGTAACATTAATATAGAAAAAAATGGATACCATTAAAGTTTTATTCAAACGGCAATTATTACTACAATTAAATGAGTTAGATAGTCGATTAGTTAATGATAATATTCACTTATTTTTCGATTGCCTTTAATTTAATAGAAACGATCGATTCTCGTTAAATGAACCCGTTATCTAACTGAAGACATACATACAATTTTTTATGGTGTTTTTCAAATTGACCAACATTTTCAAGCTATAACAGTGTTCAAATGGTTACATTATTAATATTGATGATCCACTCTAGGCGTTCGTTATTTATTTGATATAGACAAACGAATTGCAATTAATTGTATCATTGCTAAGATGAACAAACATGATCAAGTTTAGAAAAGATTGACCCACCATTCGATTGATGGGAAGAAATGTATAAAGTTAGTGAAGATAAAATTAAGGAACAACGCCTGAACCATACAGTTTCTTATTGCACTCACAATCAAAAAAAAAGTAGATCAATGGTGACCAGTGATTCAAAAAGGTGAGATGGTTTCTATCCTATTGTTTTCGATGCCGTAGTTGTCTATAGACCATAGTTGTTGCATGATTAATTAATGGAGTTCCTAGGCAGGGCAGCCATTAGCAATGCATTGAAGCAAGCAATCATTGGGCATCCTCGACCATCATCATCATCATCAACATCATTCTCAGTATACATTCGAGATTGAGTAGCACCAACTTTGCTATATATTAGCCACCAACCTTGTGTGTCTATGTGTCATTAATTAATGGCTTATCTCACCATACCTTCCTCTCGTTCTTTCTCTTCTTCTTCTTCTTTTGATTCTTAGTCTCGCTAGCAGTCTGTCGCACCAAACAACAACCAACATCAAGTTTACCTGTGTTCTCCCACCACTGAAGCTTGTTGATGATCATCGAGAAAGAGAGAGAGGGGAAGACAAACAAAATGGTCACCATCAATAGAACAGGCCATCATTGTTAAACATATCGTGTATTGTTCAAAACTGTTCGAGACTTCCGAACGCGAATCGAGCCTTGAGTCTCATCTCCAAACCCATACCACACAGCGCGAACTTAAAATTCCTTCGAGCGAAAAAAGCCAACGGTCACGCAGTCAGTTATGGTCTGATCAATTGCTAGAAGGCTTTGCAAAAGCCACCAATGATACATGTTGCCGAAACCTTTCACCTTTTTTTATTCATCATTATTACTTTGTAAGATCCGTCTATTTGATTTGATTTAGAATGGGCAAGTCTATGTTTGAGGGAGAGCAAAACACGAGAAATGATTCATTCATCTCATCACTCACTATTGTCATTATCAAGATCACCCCCTTGTGATGGAGGCTTGTATATATAACTCGTTGGAGGAGAGTAAAGGTCAGATTAAATCATTTTAGAGGTATCTCATACCAAAATTCGACTTATCTCATTGCCGCCGACTGCTTATGCTCCAATCAATCAATCCGATAAAAGCATGGTGGCCGCATCGCCAACTATGGTTATTATGACAAATCAGTTCATGAACCAGTGTCACCAGAACATTTCTAATCATTACCAAGTATATTTGGATTTAAATCAAATACATTTAAGTAAAAATGACATAACATTTTCCCACCAACACACGAATATAGCCGATATCAATCGAAGGAAAATGATTGAAAATAGTTTCAACTTGAAGATTAGTTGACAATTTCTTTCATTGGTGACATGGCTTCACTTTACCAGTCAATTTTTTGAGCCATCTTCCCACCAATTAATGTGTGGAACATGCAACCATCTATGAAGAAGGATGATGTTGGTGAATTAATAAGTTGTGTACGTTCATCGTTTGATCTTTTTTATATTGGTTACTTTAAACCTGTTAGTCTTGATTACCAATTTAAGGTTTGCCACCATATAGTTATCCAATAAATATATATGAGAAAAATATGCAAACGAATATGGAGTGTAAAATGTACAAATGAATATAATCGAAAACAAATATGAACAAATTGTTAAATAATAAAACAAGTTGATGAATAACAAATTGATCAATTTGATTGCAAATTTTTATGGGACATGTCGGGATGTTGGAATGCCTATTTAGGAGATAAACAACTAACTAACCAAATCATTTGAAATTAATCTTAAACGAAAGATATAAAATTAACTATCGTCTACACCGACGCTCTTCTTGAAATGTTATCGTTTTGATATCACCAAAAGGTGCTCGAAATCAAAGTATAATCAGCGTGTAATAATTTTAAATTATCACTCACTTGTTCACAAACAAGCAAAAGTAGATGTTAAATAGTGTACGATTGATGAGTATAGATGACCAAAATGGCATTCGGTACATTGCACCATGATCGTGAAGAGCAATGTTTTTTTTTTCGTGGCTAAATGTGCAAGCTAATAAATGATGTTTCACTTGACGACCCCTCTCTACTCACGAACGGATGCGCCCAAATGGGTGAAAGGTAGCTCTAGCCATAGAGATAATTGAAGATTGCATTCGCCACAAATCTACAAGGCAGTGCCAAAATGGCCTTTGATTCGTTGCCTTGACACATTAATTTATTACCCCAATCTGATAGTAGCTAGATCCATCGTGTACATTTGTGGTCATCGCAATGAACAATGTCATTAAATCACAGAATGCAAAATGACACTTCATTTATTGACTTGTTTAGATTTTCCCATTTGTTTTCTTTGAGTTGAAAGTTCAAAGGCAACCTTGTCCTGAACGTAGGCTGCTTAAAATCAATTTGCCAAAACTTGTCTAAATCATTTATTGGTCGTTCTCTTCAGCCATCTATCATATAAAATTAAGCAATAAATTCCTTAATCTTTCCCATCATACAAGAGTAACTATTGGTCCACTATTATTCTCCAATATAAGTCGTAAGTCAACATTGAAAAGTGGTATTACATGTATACATATATACATAAGGGAAAATGAAGATTATTGCTACAAATTACAGGATTACAACCCCAACATTAATGGAAAAATGCTTTTATTTGGTTCAAAACCAAACGTGGAAGCATGTTCGTGCATTTTCGTGATGGGACTCATATTCAACTCGTATTTCGTGAAGTGAGAATATGTTCAAAACATTAATTGAATGGTGAGAGAGAGAGAGAGAGAGAGAGAGAGAGAGAGAGAGAGAGAGAGAGAGAACGTAACTTTCAATAGAAAAGAATGGAAAGTCGCGTGCCTCCCATTGCTCCAATTGATAGTCGATACGTGGCCGTGATGTTTTGTCTATTACTTTTTGTGCCTCGCACATTCGACCTTGTCCATTCATTTCATTTGCGCGTCGTAATCTGCTAGTGTCAACAAGCCGATACCTTTCGGGAGAGCGTGCCAAGCAATCATGCAACCAACCAACCAACCTAAAATTATAATGCCCTAGCTGAGTCAACTAAACTGACCACCGTTCGAATGTTGTTGCCACTTTTTTTGTTTGGGAATTCGGCTCACTCCACCATAAAGGGAACAAAAAAAAAAAAGAAAAGAGAATGTGCGTGCATGTACCACGCTGTGCTTTGAACCACTATTCGTCCAAAAAGGAAAAGGTAACATCTGTTTCCTAATGGAAGAATTGACACGAACAAGACTCTAGCCTTTTTAACTGCATCCAACCACCAATGAACCAGTTGTGAACCTTACACACAAATGTGGTGGCCCACTAATCATCATCATCAATGGATATGAGATTGAAGTACACAATTGAACGAATTTTATTTGACAATTGTCAAATGAGCCCTTTTGACACATAGTTTTCAAACTAAAGGGCATAATTGATGGTCGATGGTATCAAGATGATGCCAAGATCAAGTTTGACACGAACACACCTCCCCTTCTTGCGGTAGGATGAAGCTTCAAATTAGTGTTCAGATTGCACAAAGATAACACATATTGAACGGTAAATTTTGACATCAATGAAGTTGAAAAAGTGAAAGCATGACGGTCTTGTCCATTCATTAAATGTGTATAAAAGAACCAAACTCGGTTGAATTCTCATTTCTTTTGACCCCTAAAAAAAGTTTATAATCAATACATCTATGTATAACAAAAAATCACGAATGTCCTACCCTAAATGTGGGCTCCACAAAAGCAACAAAAAAAATATTAGAATGTCAAACGTGTCCATTAAGTTGCCTTACATATTAGATGTAAATGAGATGGCAGATGTAGATAACGAGATGGGACGCTCAATGGAAAGAACGTTTTCTAAATGATGCTGCGTGAGTCTAGTCCCATGGCAACATGGCTCAATTTGCAAAGTAGGTCTTGCCACAAATCGGTAGCCATTTCGAATAGATGAAGCCACTGATTCAGCAATGTTCACAATAAAGGAGACAGTTGAAAATGGCTCAGTCCGGACGAGTCCAGTATTCAAAGGCATAGTAGTAAATCGACAAAAACATCGACAAGCCCGAGAGCGGAGATAATTAGCCGATATTAAGCAAGTTGCAACTAATAGGATGCCTATTATTAGCATAATAATTTGTGTTCACCACTCTTCAAATTTCCATTTGTTTCGTATTGCACAAATGTTGATATATCACACACACACACACAGACACACGACTATAGAATCATTAAAACTGGGTACATGGACCAGACTTAGTGTGATGTTAAAGCAATTGCCTTTTCATTTGACCACTAAATTGTGAACCAAATTAGTTCGTCATTGAAATCATATTTATTATGGTAAAATGCCCTTTCTCTCCATTTCTCTCCCCATAGATTCAGATATGAACCATTGTGTATATGTAATGGTTTTCTGTATCATTGTCCTTTTAAGCTCATGAATATTTCATCGTTACATATACGTTTTTGATGGGTAAGCCCGAATGAGGGGCCATTTGAATATGTCGCACCCTCCGTCACCACGAGTTTATCGTTTTTTATGAACCCTCACTAGATCAGGTAATGAGTGAGATTGTTCACATGCATGTTCCCATTAGTTGAACACATCATGCTTGATATAATCGACAAACGATATCTACCGTCACGAGGACCTTTCTCAGTTATGGAGCCACCATAACTTCATTTGCCCTTTTTGCCAACAGTTTGAAGTGTTCTCAAATTTAGATCACATTCAAACGTCATACCACAAACCATTGCCGTACGCTCCATAATCTGTGTACAAAGATTAAAGTTCAACAAAAAAAAAGAAAGAAGTTGAAGTAAACGGAGATGAACGATAACTATGGAAGTAGTCATTATCCAATTATCACCATGGTATACGACCATCACTTGAGGGTTCGTTTACGTGAATAATCGACAAAAGAGAGTCCATTAGTAAAAGGAGAAATCAATGAGGCCCAAGTGTTTGAGTATAGCAACCGATTACCAATCGAGCATTGTTCAGCCCATCGAAATGGTTGTCGAGCAATCAAAACATTTCCAACGATAATTTACTCTGGAATCTGCAAAGTAAGGAATCATCAACAATAAAGCGAAGATTCAATCATGCCAATGGAAGTTTTCGTTCGGACAGCACCCATTGGATGCTACGACGTTAATTGCCATGAACTAATCAATTTACGAGCCACATGAAACGGGCCGAGATGGACATATTTTCATTACAAGCAAAATTATTGTTCTATTACCATAACCAACACTTGATATTCTATGCCTGAAGGTACCAATTAAGTATCCGGTAACACCTACCGTTTTGTTTGATACCGAAGCAAATTTTCAATAACTATTTTCATCTAAATCCACTTTGCCAAGACGCCATTGGTCATTTGTAATGATAATGTGTTTGTATAAGGAGCCATCTTCTAACCAATAAAGATAAACTTAAAATTGAAAAAAATATTCAATTGATTCTCGACTGGTCGTGCCAATTGACCATTTGCCACAACAAAAATTGAGGTGGCTGTAAATCTAATACTATTTGACCTTTAACCTAAACAAGGCCCCATTCGCCGAGACGGAGATGAATGTCCTGGACGAATGATGAGCTTCTTCTATAGGAGAAGAAAGTTTTCCATTTTTCAATTAACCACACACATACACAATATTGATTGACCCGAGTAGAAACGAAAGTTCGGAAGCTATGTAGCTAAATGTTCAAGGTAAGTTAAGAAAACAGCAAGACGAAAATGACCGAATGATCTTTACGATCTTCATAATGGTTTCATTGGTGGTCGGTCATGGCCAAGACCTAGACAGTCTCGATTAGAAACCTATCGGGTCAGTGGCACTCCAAATTCCGGCAGATCTAGACGTTGGGCGGTAAATGTCCAAAGCACATTGAACAATGGTCAACTATAGTTGGATAGGTGAGAAAGTACCATGCACGTTGAGGCACACACACACACACAACTGAATATGTTCAATTTTTATGAGCCCATTACAGTGCTAGTGAAAGTCAGAAAGTCTACAAAAATAACCTTGGATGATTATGTTATTGCAGGTACCGAATATTGATGACCATTTCGATAGACATAAGATAATTCAACTCGAAACGTAGAAACATATAGTGAAACAAGAATATGCCAAATGAAGTTAACATTAGTTAATGGACAAATGAGACCAATCGACAAGCGAATCGATCGAATTGCCGAAAAAAAAGAAGACCAAAAATAGTAATCTGATCAACATGCGGTAGCATTGGCATCGGAATTTGTGAGAATTGCGAATAAAAGGACACATTGAAGGAAACATAATAGATAAGAATAGACTATTTGTGTGTGAGCACACATTAATGGCAATGAGCCCCAATGTCACAAGCTGCGAAGTTAAACAAGACACAATCGGCCCCAATGTATAATACAGCAAAAGGTCACCACGCACGCATACACACTGACCGACATGTGACTTGAAATATTGGCAACAAGGCGTATAGATTTGCAAACAGATTTGGTCATTGAGCGGTACCACGATTGAACTCACAAACAACAGACTGCGAATAGGCTTTGCCCTTGGGCGCAATCAAACCCAGGTGAGCGGCAATGTACATGTACGTACAGACATTTGCAAGCTGACAAGGTGATTGAACAGGTAAGTAAGTTAGCAAGCACACTACAACACGGCTGGCTGGCTTGTTTGGCTGCCTGACTGACTTTACTCGTTCTTCACTAAATGATCGTCTGCCTGTCAGTCAGTCATCTTTGGATCAATCGTCTCCGTCCGTCCGTCTGGCGCGCGCGCGCACGCACGTATGCTATTCGCTTTTTCTTTCATTTTTTTCCTCCTACCAAACGGAGTATGTTCTGGAAGCCAGGCGAACGTGCACAAATGTGATTGGTGGCAAAAAAATCTCCATTTGACGGGGATGAAAATTGTCGGGCGACCAATCAATCGAACAATACAAAGGTGTGCCGTATGTTGCAAATGTAAACGTGCCGTCTTCTCGGAGACGAACGCACGTTGGAAGCAAGCAAGCAAGTGACACAAAGGCTTAGGCTATTTGTCCCCTTTCAAAAACCAACTGCCAACAACAGAAGACCCCCGTTCATTGCAGTGTGTACGGAACTCAGGAAGTCTATGGTTAGAATGGTGACTCAAATGTATGGTTAAATATGTGACAAGTCAAAACAAACAGAGCAGAATCGATGACCTACCTCGAACGGGAACACTGAGCCAGTTGGAGGTAAAAGTGACGAACCCGATATGAAATGAAATGTCAATTTTGCGATGACAAATTGTGGCGAATTGTTAAAAATGGTATGTGTTTGGTGTGTGTGTTTGTGTGTTGGTGTGCTTGTGTACGAATGGATTCACGGTTGATGGTCGAGATAATGGTCATACTATAGATAGTTTCATTGAGACTTGAAATGATAGGAAATCATCTAAATATGATTGTACCTTTAATTAAGCATTTAATGGCGGCCCAAAACGATGAGATATGATGATGGCGAACAATTTACATTGGACCGTGACCATGGAATCAGTGACATAAACGACTGGGTCGAATCGAGGGGTGGATTAGATTATGTCGGCAGGTGATGATGTTCAATGAATGTTCACGTCAGGTGTACTCCACACAATACATAGACACACACGACGCAGGACACACCAATATTACTAATGATTCTAATTGATGTCACCAAATGCATACACCATGGATGGAAGAACACACACAAACATACAACATGCGTCACTATTGCAATCGACCATCAAGATCGAGTTCGTGACAACTTTTCCCTGATCGTCGATCGTTTACGTATAATGTTTTCGATCGATTCGATGCGCGCACACACACAACACACACACGATGGCACACATAGAATGAACGGTATACAAGATTCAGATTCGAATTGGAAACGTCAACAAATACGCAAACACATCAAAATCACCTTTTTTTTATTGTGTGCGTTTATGAACCGCGAGGTTGATAGATAACACTTGCTTGAAGGGCTTACATCAAACTTGCAATAAGTTGTCATTCGGATACAAATCTATGTTGCACACCGTTTGTTGTAGCAACCAAATGAATATAATGTTGTTTGCTTTCAAACAAATATATATATATCGTGTAGTTAGAATGAATTGATGGAAACGGCAACACAGGGTGAAATTTTTTAAAATATTTAAAATGAGATGGCAATTGAATGAAATCTGTTTAGCATACAATTGTGTATAGTCCACACGTGGTCACATATATTAAAAAAATGATGGAGGATGTTTGAGACGTAGTCACAATGAAACAGAGAATGGCACTGAACATCAAGTCCCTTTCGAATAGCGCGCTTTCAACAAACTGACGTTTGGCAAGTTTGAGTTTGTATGATTGCTTGCCTGTCTGCCTTTACTGCCTGCTTCAATTGGCTTCTCTCACACTCACACACACACACACACACACACACACACACACACTGTTTTCCAATATCGTCGGCATTTGCTTCCACCTCTTGGTTTTGAACAACGAGCCAGAACTAATGTGACTCGTCAATGAGACCACGACCACTCTCGTTCCAATGGACGTCCACAACTGCGTCACAGTGTACTTATGAGTGCAAACCACTACCGTGATTGAAGATAATTAGCAACAGTGACGGTATATATCTTAATGCAACGATGATGAAGAACATACGATGAAAATGTGTTTTTCTATCTGGACGCCCTCTATGAATACACTCTTCAGTCAATAATGGATACTTTCATTTTAATCGGTTAGATCTTTTGAAATTGGATACTTGTATTAAATCGATAATGTCTATTATAGCAAAGCACATTAAATCAATGAATAGAACAATTATAATTCGGTGTTTTACATTATATTCAAAACAATTCTACAATCATTCAATTTGGTTTGATTTGATCAAATAAATATATATAATTTACATAAATGAATAAATGATACACGAAATGATATTTCAATTCAAATTGGAATCAACGAATTGAAGTGAACGCGCGCACACACAAGCACACACACATAAGCACATAAACTTACAGGGAAACGCACGCATACACACAATTCACAATGATTTGCAAATGCGCAAACAATTGTTCATCGGTTAGAGTTGGCTGAACTTTCATTCATAATTAGTTCAATAAAAGTGCAAATCTATTTCTAGGCTAATATGAGTTGACATAATAAATGTACTTGCCTCAAGTGGAAAAAAATGGGCAATGGGCACTCATGTCTGATCGGGAACTACATCTTCGATCAATCAAAAAAAGAAAGACAGTCTAGCACCAGTGTAGCATATCGTCAATCGAGAGTGTAAGGAAAATTGAAGTGAACAATTGATTATGTGTAAAGAGAGACCAATCTCGTTCTGGTATCGTCGACGATCACCGCCGATCCAGGATTGAGGAAAGGCGTCAAGTGTTGCCCGCCTCTCTACTTCAGCTGTTCCGATTAGCAATGTCGATCGGTATCCGATTTCGATCATTTCCCCGAACTTCAACGTTCCTTATCGTTGACGCATAGATCATTAACATCAATGGACCGATGTGGTCGAGAACCAACGTTATAAGCTTCATTGGTAGACCGCAATATATACGATCCATGTATATAACGAGATTGTGCACACATTACGGTCATTTGAGACTAAAAAAAAGGTGACCGGAACATACATACATATAAGTGTGGTGGCTAACCAACACGACATGTTGTGTCCATAATCGACGAGTACGAACAATCAAGCTCAGTGTTGCTCAATTTGCGAATGGGTCGCTATATGGGACCAATAGGTGCCATTGGGAAATTAGAAGAATAGGCCACCAACATAATAGCCGTCAATTCGTCAATTACAATCAATAAATTTGTTTCGAGTATCCGCCGGCGACGAGCTGGTACGACCCTGTCCAAGTGTACTTTGCAGGGTCGGTTGGTTTTGAATGAAAGTGAGTTAGAGGCTTCATTCATTGGCACTGTTTGTTTGACAAAGTGCAATTTGTTGTTGTTGTTGTTGTGTCTGGCAGTTGTGTCGAATATTACTATGAAGAGTAATTCAAAACCATTGCCATCATCATCATCTAAAGGAAAAAAAGGTGTCATCCAACCTAGAGGCTAAATCTAGGCCAATATAAAACAGCTGACAAAAACTCGGACCCATTTTGGACGTGGCCTACGGGCGATCGAAACAATCTACGAGATCTTTGGTCACACGACCGAATCATAAATAATTGAACCAAATACAATGTTTTAACAGTTGGGACAGAACGGGGAGGAACACACGTGCACTTAAAAGAAACGACGATCGACGCGACCGACTTTGTTTGCATGTTTCCACATCTTTCCTGTCATAAAACGGAAATTTAAGTATATTGGTCCAATCGATTCTACTTAAAACATTCTCATATCTCATCATTGTTGATAGATGTTGAACACATTTTCATGCCAATTTTCGTGTAATACTAATTTATTAACATAGTTTAGTCCATTCGTTGGATTGTAAACATAAGATTGTTCTAATGATCGCGTATTCTTATACATTTATATATATATATTAATATTAATAAACAGCATATATGCCTAGCATTATTTGTGAAGTAAAATTTGTGAACAAAAAAAAATTTAATCAGTAAATTTATGACAAGTAAAGGTGTGCAATGCCGAACTTTGAACGAGTCATATATTTGAGTAAACGTTTCGAGTTGATTGACCATCTGGATCGAGGGGAAACGGACCAATGAGTTCGACTTAATACCCATATTGATGATTGCCCGATGCAATGCCACACAACACAAGTCATTTTGCCATTCGTCCATCCCGCCGATGTTTGGTGTAATCACCACCACTATGGCTGCAATATGGTCACTTTAGTTGAACCATTAAACCGTTTGCGAATCAAAATCACTATTTGGCCTTCAAACTTAGCGGCCTAGTGTATTGAATCAAATTGTAAATGTTAATGATGCAAATTGAGTGCCCACACACACAACATTATTCCATGTAAAGTTAGACATATTGATTACGAACAGTGGGTGTTGTATCCAGTTGAGTCGATGAATAAACAGTTGGTCAGTTGATTAGTAACCGAATCTGGCAGGATCGGTGACTAATAGTAGTTCGATTCCCTTTGCAACATAACGAATCCAGATTAGTTGATTCGAACATCGAAATCGTTTTCGGGATATTTATTACCCATGACCAAAACAGAGCGCGCGACAAATAATGTTTGCCCGCCTCAAAATTTGAATCGACTCATTCTACAATGGATGATGATTAATGAAATTCAAAACGAGCAATAACAATTCCAATTAAGCTGCGCAACAATCAGGTTGAATGAGGACAATGAAATGTGTGTAATGATTAGTACATGTCATCGAACTATGTATGATGTACTAAACCATGTAATAGGGAAACTGGTGACTTGGTGTACGACACCAAATGCCATAAATGTTGCCAATTGGCGTTGCTATCCATGAATCACGAAATGGCAATAAAATCAAGCAATTTGAGATGACTATTGAATGAAATGGCACAAGAGCAATGGAACAAGGTGACAAAACTTCTGTAATCAAAAATGTTGTACGAGAGTTTGAGTGCACTCAAAAAAAAAATGTTCATTTACCAAAAACATATAAATTGAATTTTGAAAAATATCTACTTAGTCGCCACTTGGTCATTCTGATTAGGAGTAGGTATGAAACCATATTTGTATGCTGTAGAAGAAGATCGTAGGCCATCATTGAATGGTGTTCAACATTAAATGTCGGCCGGCACCGATTGCAACATTGAGTAAAGTTCAACTTTGAACTTTTTTCTTCCGTCTTTCGTTGTTTGCATATTCATTGGATCACATGAAGTGAGTGTGATCGTATTCGAACACAAGTGTGCAAAGGCGTCAAAACGCCTACAAGTGATAATCGAGAGTGTTTCAATTGAGTTCGCTTTCGATTGAATAGGCAACATTAAACAAAGGATGAAACTGGAATTGAGCAACACATTATTATTGACCGTTCATATTGAAATGTATGGAACCAGAAATTGCCCAGTAGTAATATACTATAGTAACAGTATATGATAATAAACTTCCTCGTCGTTGTGAATGCCATCTCAAAAAAAAAAAAACAATTTGTTAATTAACAAAACCAGTGAAAGTTTCGCGTTTGCCGTTTGACATTGACCAAAGTGGTCAAACAAAATCAAAAGTATGCTTCATCATTGAGAAGGTTGTTTGTGAATTTCTACACAATTGAAACAGCCTTTTGGCACAAAAATGCGAATGCATTTCATTTTCTATTCATTGGTTTACTTTGAAAATTTATTGTAATCACTTGAGGCAATAAGCAATTAGCTGCAAGCAATGAACTTGTACACTTCAACGCATCTATAGATACCACCGATCTTCTATTCCATTTATGATTCGTTTAAATTTTATTTTATAAATGCATTTTGTATTGACATTTGTATTCTCCTATTGTTATTGTATTATAAATTTGTCTAATATGTCAGTTTCATCTACTTGCATGTTTACCTTTCCGTACAAGTATTACGTTTCCATAACAAAGAAAGAATAAATTTTTTAAGGTTTTTTTTCACAACAGGTTTTCATATATTTAAAATTAGAATGCAAAATTTAGTTGTATTATTAATTACATAATTAAGTTAACCTTGACTTGCTTTTTGATGATGAATTGATTTATGACAAATTAATCTTTCGACATATATGGATTGATAATACATCTTTTTTATTCGATATTCAACACATTTAAGTGCAATAAATTTTCATGATATCAAAATTGACAAAAAAGTGCGTTTCTCCTTCTAATTAGAGTGTTATTTCTTAAGTAATTAAAACCAATGTCAATAACATTATTATGTGCTGTTTAATTCCAATAATATAATCCAGTTCTTATTTTTTTTATTGGATTTGATTTATTGATAAAGTTCTTCAAAAACAATATTAGTGTACGAATGCCAAGTGGATGGCATAAAAATGAAAACACAATATCAAGGTTTATGCTATATAATCATAATAAATGGGCCTGGTTAGAATGAAATATGTTTAGTGTCGAAGTGTTCGAAAACGAGAGTACTTGAACTTCGTTGTTGCTGCTGCTGCTATTTTTATTTAGAAATTTGCTGACCTTCGTTTCTATACTTAAAGATTGGTACTTTGAGGGGTTCTTGTCACATGAGGAACGGTTTGAATTGATGGTAACAGGCGAAAACAATGTGTTTGCTCCAACGAGGCTTGTGAAGTGCCTCAAGATGTTTCCGAGATGGAAATCCATAAGGAATGGCACATCAAACATGCGACAGGAACGTCGCTTTCCATATGACCTAGACAACCTCCATTTCTCACTCTCCCACTCGCGAGTTAGTGGATTCCAACGAAATCGGTTAGTCGTGACCCTTCGATCGAACATCGAGTGACATGGAAAATGAACACTCAAAAGCCATTTTTACCATCTTAAAGACAGTTCATTGAATCGTATAAGTCCGAAACCGTTAACTTTGTTTCATAGAATAGAAAAACATTTGCCAAATCTAGTGTCTGTCGAACTTTTGAATAAAGTTGGTATATTAAGAAGACCTGAGGGCCAATGCAACACACACATTTTGATTCGTCTTTCAGTAAAATGATCTTATTTAATTCATGTATGTTTTTAAAAAAAGTTATAACCTTGTTATCCACCGAACATTTTAAAGAAGAAATAACCAATTGTTGTGGCCATGTAACGACATCCGTGCAAAGCACATTTATGTACGCCTTATTACGGTTATCATTTAAGCTGATCGTTATCCCATACCGCATATTCAAGAGTTTACGGCTAATTTGTCCGGTTGTATTATCTTTTCGAGCTTGAATTTGATAAAGAGCTATCATAGGACGATATTGAGAAAACAGCCAATATAACACTTTTTGGTTTTTACGAATACCTTAGGATGCCTTTTGGATTGCGGAATTCTGGCCAAACGTTCCAGCGTTTCATGGATTCGATTTTCCGAGGTTTGCCATTCGTTTTCATCTACCTCGACGATATCCTCATAGCATCGAATATCGTTTTTATTTACAAGTTTTCAAAAAATTATCAGCATATCAGTTGGATTATAACAAATATAAATGTGCAGTAGATTTGTTAGATCAAATTACTGGAAAGTTTTCATCAAAACGAACAACAAGGCACAATGGCACATGGCAGAAATAGAACGATACCAACATTAATGTATATGAAATGACTGTGAAATGGCTTTTTTATGTATTGAAAGTAATTTAATTTACTAAAATATTACAAAAATCATATTGAACAAAAGATTTAACTTCAGAGGAAACTGTGGTAAGTGAATGAAACTGGTAGTGTTTGATCTAAGGTTAGCGAAATGGGTTCAACGCCCATTTTTCGTCTCACCACTATTGTTCCACCTTCTTAAGTTCCAGATCGCACCACCACAACATTAATTTTTAGCGATCTCAAACGAAACTGGAAACTTAAATCTATTCAAAGGGTCGATTCCTGTTTCAACTGTTTTCTATGTTTAAATTTTTATGCCCGCCATCTAGTGGCGAATAAAGAAAATTGATGGTTTAAACTAAAAATTCACCGATTTCAACATCAGAAAGCATTTTATATAAACTAGTTTTAGTGTAGTTTAATAGATGTCGCTACATTACTCACATCACATCATAGAATAAAAAATATTTATAATTTTTTATCATACTTTGGTTTTAGTATTTATTGAACTCTACAACAATGAAACTATGATGAATGTACATAAAATGAATCTAAATACATTGAGTGTTGAATTTATCAAATTTTGAATAAACAGTTTGATAAAACAATTTAATTTGGCTTACACATGAGTGGCAATGCTAGCTTTCGAAATACAACTATCCAATTCCTTGGTCAATGAAGGAGGTGGCGTTGGTAAAGTCGAATTTTGCATTATTTTCATTTGACTTCCCATATTGACCGGAATCACTTGATACGGGTTAGCTTGATACAATTCTCGGCCAGAATTGGTGTGACTGTATTGGTATATTGGCATTATCGAGTTAAATGGATTCACAATCGGGCCCGACATTGAATTGCGATTCAATGTTGAATAATTTCCTCCCATTGGAGTACAAAACGTTTCACCATCCATTGCGATCGTTTTAGTCTGGATTTAAATTAGAAAAAAAAAGAAATTAATAATCATTTAAATGAATAGTTTACACTTAGTTTATGATAGACAAGTAAAACCACTTTACACTTTTTCTACTTATGATCAGCAATTATCAAGTCAAGGCAAAGTAACGTCAATTTTATAAAAATAAATGCATGAATGTCATAAAAAAAAAGTTCTACCTCAATTTTCCATTATCCAAATAACTAGTTGGCCAAATATTTAGCAAAAACTAGATAGATAGACATCGGTCGACGACCAAACATCGGGCGACGATGTCTATGGCTCAATTAATCTTAATATTGGCAGGTAAAGACGATGGGCACTTATCGTTGAACTTAATCGGTGAAAGAAAGGTGAATTTGCACAACACTTGAATGAATGAAAGACAAAATTTAAGGTATCAACTTATTTTCATTCAGATATGATAGAATCAAGGGTGTCTCGCCTAAATTTTTAGACGAGATGCTATATCAATTGGTACTTGTCAATGAACAAATGTCCGATCATGATTGCCGCTCGATTCATATCAAATGAAACATTAGAATCGGACACTCTGCACACTTGTAAAGTGTGTAGACACATTTAAACATAAATTGGATCATCATTATCATTGACTGACATGTGACCACCTAGATGGTTTTGATTCCATTTGTCAATGATCTCTCATCCCAATGTTTAAACATTCGGCACAAAAGGCCTTGAGGTTATGGTTTGTCAAAACGTTTATGATGAACGGCCGACAACTTTTTAACGATATAGATGGCTAGATGTCAAATTGCCGATCTCCAATGCTAATGGGTGCGATAATGTTCATCGTACAAAATCGTACAAAATGAGATGGTCAATATTCGATGCAATCTACTATGAGTTTCCGAGGGTAGAGTCATTTGGCTTCGAGCAACTACTTAAATTTTCCCATATTTTAGTAAGTTTTATGTGAACTAAACTCATTAAATTTACAATTGAATTAGATCGAATCTTGTGTTTTCATTTTTGAATGGCACGATGATCAATGTGAACGCCCAACTCATCAATATCGTTAAATCTTTTTTTTGTTGTTGTTGGATTAATTATAATCGAACAAAACACAAACATCATCAATACGAATTGCAACAACAAAGACAAACCCCGTTTTGTTTGATTGCTAAGTATGAGAACGTGTGCTAACTGAACACATATGTGTCACACCCATTCAAAAAATTGAAACAAGTCGATTTGAACTGTTCTAATGTATTTATTAACACGGGTGTGTTTAACACAAAACTGCCTGAAACGGTTCAAGTTGGAATTTGAAACCATATCTTCAATTATTGCTATTTGAATCGCAATTAATCAATGAACAATATTCAACGAATCAAATTCAAACATTCATTATATTTACCAATGTGTTTGTAATATCCGGCGGTGGGTTATTAACCATTTCGAATGGATTAAAAAATGGTGAATGCGTCGAATCCGGATATGTCGAATGCAGATGATGGTGCGGGGATGGTAAATGTGCCGAATGATGATGATGGTGATGATGATGGTTATGACTGTTTTGATTATGATTCACATTCGTTTGATTATGGCCAAATGGTAGATTGCTTTGGCTTGTTGGACCCGGTGAATGGTTCGGATCCAAGAATGGCGGAAACGACGAGGTCGATGAACGTGGTGATCCAGTCGATCCACTTCGCGTGATGATCGTTCCCGTTTCGACAGCACCAGTTTTTTCTATTATAACATCCGCATTGATAAATAATAAAAAAATATGACTATTAGTCGATGTCAATAGAAACACACATGAATTTAAAGGGTTATATACCACCAGATGATGAATTGGTTCGTGTTGAAGCGGTCGAGTAGATGTTATGGTTATCCGTGGTCATATAATGTTTTTTTAGATCCGATTCCGTTTGATGTTTTTGATGTTTCACCAACTTTCGATGTTTAATCGATAATAGACATATAATCGTGCTTAATACGACAAATAGAAGAGCCGATATTGAAATCAATGTAATGGTTACGATTGTAGAAAATGATGCTATTTTAATGGTAATAATGGAATAATAATGATGAAAGAAAACAAAAAATACGTATTAAAAACATGTAATATTTCATTCTTTTTTTATTTATATCAAAAAAATATAAGCTTACTTTGCCGTTCGAGCGAGATGACATGCCAATCGGATCCATATTTATTGATGACCACACAATTATAATGTCCATAGTCATTCTGCATAGAAATGAAATAATGAAAGTATGATGATTAGAAAACTCGTTCATTCCCTCTCTATTTTTCTTCTTCTTCTTCTTCTCAATCAATACCTGAATTGTAGCCTTGATATCAAACGATGCCTTGATGGTGACCGCCTCCTCTCGAATCGGTTGTTCGTGAATGTCCACATTGACGGGAAGATTATTTGCCGAATTGGAGGTGAATACCTTAAATTTTGTTTCATTCAATGGTGAATAACAAGAATTGTATAAGGTTAGTGAAATGAATGGATGGGTGGACGACGATCACTTGATCTCGTGCGATTAACATCTGTTACATGTTTTATGTACCTGACCGTTGTGAATCCATGTAATTGCAATTGGAGACGGCACCGATTCGACCAAACAATCAATGTGTCCCGATTCTCCCAGTACCGCATAATTATTGGTCTTCTTTTTCCGGATCTTGGGTGGACCTGAGCGAGGGAAACGATAAAACGACGAATGAATGAGACACGAAAACGATAAAATACATTGGAACACGAATCGATCGAATGAAGAGGCAAACGTCGTAATTGGTATGGCACTATGCGAAATCACGAATTCAACAGGTAGCTAGCTGAATGGACATGTAATGAGTAGTAGTTGCCCACCAATCGATCGATCAGACTCGTTTCGTACCCTACTGTTTCGGCTTCTGTTCATTGGAAGCCATTCTAAACAAAAAAACATTCGTGGCAAACTCACTTCACGTGCTAAATGGTTTTATTATTTGTGCGCCTATCCAAATTATACCTGTGTCGGTCGATGCACTAATGGTCGGAACGTGAACGAAAACCTAAGGTAGCGTGAAACACAAAATGCAGCAATCGTCCAATTATAATGACACTTGACCGTGCAGAATGTGGTGCCGACATTCAATGATGTGGTGTGATGCAACAACTACAACAACGACAACAACAACAACATTTGCTAAGACCGATTGCTTTTTAATTCGGTTCATTCAAATCTCAATCCATCTCCAAATACAGTAGACTGTCGAGATCGATTTGTATTCAACTACATCATCAGCATCGGCACCAAACGTCAACAACATTATGGTTGAACGAAACAATTTCAACACTACACACATACCAGAATGAATGAATCGAACGAAGAAGAGAAAGCGAATCAACGAACTATGGTAATGATTCTACTATAGTCGACTAATGGATTGAACGTTCTCGCATAGCAATGGTCATTTCACGGTCAAAATTTCCTTTGCGTCTCATTAGCACTAGTTTTTATAAATGGCATTTGTGTTTGTCATTCAATTTGGCACGAGACACAGAAGCAATACATTCCATTATGGTGGCCATTCCCCTTCGGCCAAGAACGAACATCTAAACTAATCTTCCTTAATCTTGTTCGATACATTCCACATACTTTCTTATTCATTCTCCCATTGTTGCAACTAATCGTTCAACAAATGTTTGTATTGGGTCATCTACATCTCCACATTTTGTAATTTGATGAAAAATGTTTTCTAGTCAAATCGTTGTCGTCACTAAATGATGTGGATGGATGAATGTGGAGCGAAACACCCATATAAAGTTTATATTTTTTTCTGTACATATAATATCAGTACAATTTGATCTTTGTCCATTATCGGACACATTTCATCTCAATGGGTTTTGTTATGTTTGAATGTTTGTTTAAATTTCGTTCGGTAAACAGGACTATAGTCGACTTTTGATCAAAAGAAGAGAGGAATAAATAATAATAAAAAAAGAAGATCGTATCGAGCGCAAAGCTTAATTGGCAAACGAAATCATTAAATCGTTAGCGTTTGAGCAAGAGGGTGAGATGTAATGACCAGTGGCCAATAGTCACTTCCCGATTCGATCAAGTTGAGTAAGTTAGTAAGTGCGTGAGACACACAGAGAATGTGACACATGTTCATAGGACCGCCATCAAACAAAATATATAAGATTGAATCAAACTATTCACCAAATCAAACTTACCATTCAAACGAAGAAAGACAATAGCGGTAATCTCGGAAAATCCTTTCACCGATGCTCGACAAAGATATTCTCCCACATGATCATCGTTAACGTTACGAATTGTCAATTTAGGTCCGGATGCCATAACATTACTAGAGCCGACCTTGATCCATGTCACTTCGGGCGATGGATTTGCATCAACGTTACAACCTAAACGAATAGTATCACCAGCGGTTGCGCCATAAACATATTCCATTGACGATAGGAACGATGGCCCATAAGCAATATTCAATTTGGTGGTAGCCTTTCCCTTTCCAACAATATTCGACACTTGACATTTAATTTCGGCACCATTCCACGACTTTTCGATATCGTTCAATATCAATTCATCACGATGATCACCGGCAATGATCTCATTGTCTCGGTACCATTGATAAATGAGTGACTCTTTGCCGGGATTACCATCAGCCGTACATCGAACTCGTATGGTATCGCCTACTCGTCCATGAAGATTGGAACCGATTGCATTCAATGCATTCTGTGTCATTGTCGATTTGATTCGTGTCACATCCAACTTGACCTCTGGCGCATATTTCACTTCTAACATTATTGAAGCTGATGAATAGTTGGTCAACGTTGAATGTGATGAGCGGCAAGTTAATCTTTTATTATGGTCGTTTTTGGTTGGCTCGAACGTCCATTTGAGTGCACTGTTGAACCGTTTTCCATCATTCATTGGAGTGATCGTCGATGTGAGGCCTTTCTTCACCACCCGATTGCGACCATTTATCCATGAGAGCTGTCGTAAACAAAATTGTACACATAGGTTAAAATAAGAGGAAAAAAGAAGATACTATTACATCAATTATCTTCATAGGTGACCATTACTCCTCTCCTCCTATCACATTTTATATTCATCAGTGAAGATCAAAATCAAATTAAAAGTGGTTCACTTCCAATCAATACTCAATTAGATTGACCGAAACCTAGCTATAGAACGATCGATCGATTGTTTTGCTTGCTTCCCCTTCGATACTATTACAATCGATTGTCCACCTCCTTCCCCTGTGTCTCTTTCTATCACTTCATGATTAAGATGATCGACACTTGCAAAACTAGTTGCAAATTTGATCATCACCGATGAATGTCGAGGCCGTCATAAAGGATATGAATGTAAAGTAATTGAATTAAAACAGGAGAGAGAAAGAGAGAGAGAGAGGTCTATTTTTCAATGTTCCCAAACTTTGATGGTGGCATGCGTTACATCTAATCTGATCTCCTTTCTTCCCTTCCAAACCGTTCATCATTGGAAAATCATTAGTTACATCAAGATGTAGCCGTCGGTAATATTGTTTGTAACGTTGACTTTCATTTATTACTGTATAACATATATGAAAAGGTAGGTTATTTCCCCATTTATTTTCCAACTCGATTGTTCTCGTTAGCTATATCATTTTCGCTCACATTCGATCAATTTAAATGTAGAAAGAAAGAAACCAAAACAAAAAGTATATACATACCTCAGCTGCCGGTCGACCTCCATGTGATTCGCATGTCAATTCAACGTTGGTTCCAGCG
Source organism: Blomia tropicalis (assembly GCA_029204025.1). NCBI lineage: Eukaryota > Metazoa > Arthropoda > Arachnida > Sarcoptiformes > Echimyopodidae > Blomia > Blomia tropicalis. Next base: position 6,974,116 of record CM055090.1, read on the forward strand.
GTTGTGGTCAACACTTGCCGATTCTGTAATGAGGTTGGAGCATTGACAAAATCGCCGTGCACAATGACGGGATCGCCGGGAGTTACACGCACTGTCAATCGAGCACTTTGCGACCTAATGCCCGGTACATTGTCTAATGCTCCAATTTGACATTGAAAGACGGCATCGTCCTCCAACGTAACCGACGATATTTTTAACGAATAGTCACCTGTCGATGGTGGAAGGAAGAAAACAAACATTGACAAGATTAATGTGCGGTCTTCATCTTTCCCTCACTCCATCAATCGCTCCTTCATTTCAATTGATGTTTGTTTATCCAATGTTTAATTATTTGGTCTAATTGGCACGACCGATTTCATTGGTCGTATGTATTACGGGTGGGCTAATTAAATATGCCAAGTTATAAAGCAAACTACATAACGAACGAATAATGGGAATGGGGACTTAACTATACTTGAATATATATACTTCCTTGCTGTTCATGAGAAATGAGCCAATTCGCAATCGATCAGCGAAAGTGGCCATCATCCGTAATTCAAATTGATTCCCCCAATGTACATTTCAAATGATTTTGACATTTCACTCGTTCACAATTTCATTTAAATTGATTCATACAATAATGATGTTGATTTCGTCAAGTGATAGTACACAAAATACCATTCAAAGCTGATCATATAATGATTTCAACCAATTTTATCATCATTAAACCTCAATGTCAACAAAGACCTGTTGTTCTCAATTTATAATCCATTCTATGCATTTGTTTGGTTTGATTAGACTTACCTGTCGCCTCATTTTGCATCATTGAATATGTGGGAAAACCTTCCAAACGGGGATCAGTGCCCAAACCAAAGCCGTCTCGTGTCCCTGTTTATAATGCGAAAGAAATAAAGAAGAAAAAAAAGGGAAAAATGTTAGTGTTAGTAAAGATTTGAACAACAGTGCAATGATCATTTTTGGTTATCTGCATTGTATTGTGTGTGTGTGTGTTTAGTGTTGTTCAACTCTTTTTGTTTCTGTTTTAAGAGGATTGCCATCAATTTACATGAACCAATGATCGAACGATCATGTTCAAACATTGAATCGGCTATTCTTTTAAGTTTACTATCAATTTGTTTGTTTGTTTGTTTGAGCTGATTATTACGCATCTAATCAGTCGATAATTGTCGGAGACCACTCAAGTCGTCGTTCCCAATGTTCAACTCATCCAAGTATCAACCGATTAGGTCACATTACGGCATTGACCATCTTTGTTCGCACTAGTTTACGACCAACAAACTAACCGATCCTATAGTGGTCGAATGAATGGACAATCATTTCAGTAATTGGCAGTATGAAGTCGATGTCGACGCGCACATGACGGCTGAACATGATAGGACAATTTCGATTTGGTTCGTTTGCCTCTTATCTTCTCAGAAGCAGAAAAGCACTTCGACCTAGTGTGGAAATATAAGCACACACACACACACACACACACACACACACACACACACACACACACACACACACACACACACACACACATAGAAACGATAACAAACCAAAGTCAAGCTATCATCGCACTATGATAGCTCATGGTCGAAGCCGACGCATCTATGTTAGACTTTTAGATGCAATTTTTAATTAAATTCAGTTTTCTTTCCAATATTGAAAAGCGTGAAACTGGCAATTTAACTTTTGTGCTTATACACAAACTTGCTTTAAAATTTATATCGAATCTTGTGAATATGTGTGCGACCGTCGAAAGTCACTTGAGACAAGAGACAAGAGAGAAACGAAAGATGTATTTTGATGATTTGAACTCAAAACTTTATATCACTCTATACAACGTTGAAACCTATAGGTAGAATATAAAACAAATTAACAGTTTGAGGGTAAAGTGAAAATATCAATTCAAATTGATATAGGTGACTCCAATTTGTGCCATTTTGATGATGAAGACGTATAGACATGCATGCATACATATCGGAAGATGATGCTGTCATGTGGGATTGAACGTAAATTACGGACATAAGTGATCCCATTGCAACAAGTGATGCAATTAGCAACAAGCTTCTCGGTCCATTACAAACATAGATACTTTTTATTCTCGTCTACCAATCATTGTCATTAGTTTTAAGAAAGATACAAACGGAAAAAAAGTTCCCATTCTATATCGTGAACCACAAGTCGGCCGACTTGACAATCAGCCAGTTCGGCAGACAGACAGGCAGACAAATGCCACCTTGGTGGGTACACGCATTTTAGCGTCCCAACAAATATTCGCACGGGACTTTGCGAGAAAGAAAGAAGGGAAAAATATCTTTTCTCGCCTTGGCCAACAGTCTCAATTAGTAGTCAATTATTTAATGGCGACATCGAATTGCGTGCACCTTTCACTGATAATGGGACGCGTGAGCAATTGGTCCCAAATAAGACAAGCCGATACAATTTGGATGTGTCGTGTACCTTTTCTTTTGTTGGACGAGTTTGGTGCATGGACCATCAAGGACACAATGTTTGAACGATCACGACTTGACATAAATCATGTGGAATCAGTGCCGCCAGTCCTCGTTCCAGTCTCTCTATCTATAGTATCTTCAATGTTTGTCCAATCGACAACATTATCGTTTGATTTACAGTGTGAGCAGACAGAGAGACGGATTAGCACGGCCACTGGACTTGTTGCACGATTGTCAGCATCGATATTGCTGGTTCACACACACACACATATATATTGAATGCGGCCGGCGGTGATGTCCATTGCAACCGAATTGAGTCACAAATCTATCTATGTGGCAAGCAGCAGCTTAATAATTCGTTCTAAGACTATTCTCATTGATCTATGTATCTATTTGTGGCAATAGTTTCGACCATCGACCATTGATCAGTTTAGTCAGTTTCTAATTACTCGCCATAATTGCCATGTTAATTACTGATCATGCATCAACAAGTGTATGAGAGAAAGCAATGATTTAACTCGGTTTGCGAACAATATTTTAGTATTACTGTTCAGCACATATTTCAATTATGAATGGTCGCACGACAAACAAAAATTCAGTTCATCACTATCGAATAGCACTTTGATAGTAACGGAAAACAAAAATAATAATATTATTATTATTATTATTAATAACTTACATTGCAATGCACCAGCTTTGTTCGATACACGACATGGTAGGATGACCGATTCGCCAATGTTGACCGTCATATTGTCTGGTTCAACCAAGAAACGTTGTAACGTTTGCCGCTTCACCACATTATGACCTGAAATTAGTATTATTATTATTATTAGAAAATATGAAAAAGATAAAAAGTAATAAAAATTCTCAGACTTCTCTTACCATTATTAGTGTAATTGTATATCTTCCAATCATCTAATTGTTGACTATTAACCAGGGTTGGCCATAATGTTGCGGTGATAAGCAGAAGAAATGGACATAATGTGAATAGAGAACGATCTCTCTTTTCTCGTAATGTGATCTGCATAATTGGTGTCCATGAGAATTTGGACTTTGTCTTTGTTAAAGACATATTGGCGAATTGTTGACTAATTTGATTCATATTTTCCAAAAAAAATGAAATAGTTTCAATTGGGATATTTGACTAGAATTAATGATAGATTATGTTGTGAAAGATGGGAAACACTCCAAAAAAAGGAAAAACCAAATTTAGATTCCAATTTCACAATCGTTGACATTTGAATGAATTGATCGATTTTTCCGATGCTTTCAACGGGAGACGACAAACGGTCTGACCATCATTAATAGAATTTTCGTGTTGATGCAGCAGAGTTGAAAATAGGCATACTTGTGTGTAACATCATTCTGAAAATAGATCAAATGTATCGTTATTTGTTGTTCAATTCGAAAGTGTCTCAAAAATGTTTATTATTATGTGCGGTTGAACAAGAGAAAACACAGAACTAGCAAAATAAGCCGAACGAATGGAATGGTTGAAAAATGCAATCAATTAACAAGAGAACGAATCAGGGTTTCACGAACACATCAAACAGATTGAGATGTTGCATCGTTCGTTTGATATTGGTATAGTCAAGTGTTGGACATTGTTGAATGAAGGAAGGAAGAAAGGAAGGAATTTGGTGTGACATTTCTACAATGAATCATTGGACTAACATTGTCCCCACACATTGTAACATTGAATGGTGTTGAATCTGTTTTGAAGCCTCCTGTCCGTATACTTTACCCGCATAAAGTGAAATGTTTACTTTAGGAACGGAAAATCATCGACCAGACAAGTAAAAGCATCACTTTCATATGCTTTCAAGGCGGTTGATACCATGTTTTACATCATTTTGGCAGTTCAAATGTTATGTTCGCATTCGTTCACTCAACTTTGAAAAGAGTCGTGTGCGATGCTCAATCAGCATTGTTACAAATCGGGTCGAAAGCGAAAGATGACACACCACTAAACCGAAAAACTAATAAACTTACAAACCCTTTTCTTTTATTTAGAAGAAACCACAAAAGTTGTCACTTCATTTCAACTGTCCGATTTGAAAGTTCTTGCTTATTTTAGCTCTTATTTTCGTGAACACACCGTAAAATCGTTTGATTTCATTTTTTGTTGTTGTTGTTCTTCTTCTTTCTTTGAAGAAAAACTGCGGGTGTGATGCGGGCAATATTATTCGCAGTTTAAGATTAACGTGAACAATAAAAAATGCAGGAGAGAGAGAGAGTGTGATAGAATGAGAGAAAGAAAGAAAGAAAGAAAGATCATTTATGGTGCAAACAGTGAAGTCATAAAAACTGGTCGATTTTTTTTTTGTTTAATGATGACCGGTTGATGGACACTACAGCAAATACATTGACATAATACAATGCAACCAATGGTGGTGGTCAACTCTTGATCGGTGTTCATTCAATGTGACAAGGTACTAAGTTGCCATCATCATTTGCCGATTTGATTGGTGGTCACAGTCGTGATCAGTAATTTTATATATATATTTTTTTCGGGTTTATGTGTTAGTTATATGTGATGAATCTATTTGGTTGAAGTGCTATTCCATGATGTTGAAAATGGCAAATTTTACGACACAACTTGTTGCCCACTTTACGACACATCCCGAGGTGACAATCACCGACGCTGCTGTTCCAAACGACAATTGCCGTCATTTGACAAGCTAACACACACACACACACACACACACGAATCAAACAAGTTGGAATGTAAATAAAAAAAAGCAACTTTGTGTGCAAAGATTAACCATTCTAAAGGCAAATACAAAATGGTAAATTGACAACTGGTTTAATTAAATTAATTGAAACCGATATTGATCATAACCTATTACAACTATCCACTTTTTTTCTTCTATTATGGAGCTAGAATCAAAGAAAGTAAGATTTGAAACTGTTCTTGCTTAGCTATTGAACGACTATTCGCTGATTAATGATTACGATAAACTAGACGCAAAACATTAAACGTCACAAGTGACGAACACGACGATAAGTGCTCGTTCGCTTGCTCGCTCGGGACCTGGCAAACCGATGACGACCATTGGCGAGACTGGTCGTCGTCTTCATCATCTTCGTGGTTGTCGAGATGTGCGAGGTCTATAATTCCATGACACGCGATTGCCAATGATACCCTCCCCTCCCTCCCTCGCCTTGCTCTTCTCGATGATGTTGCACAGAACTGAAATGTGAGAGAGAGTGCCAAACACTCACTGCGCTACGCTTTCGGTCGATTTTGTTGATTATCGCTAATGGAACATTGCGCTCCTTGCGAAAGATAGTGGATCGTGATTAGCTTAATTCGAGGCGAGACGAAGAAGAGGGGAGACACAATCAGAAGTTTCTTTTTCAAGCTAGCCTTATAACCAAAACACTACTATCATCGGGCTATTGACTCTATCACCAAAACATTCCGCACACAACACTAGTGGTTTAATGACTTACCATACCATGCAACACACAATAGATACAAGTGTGATCCAATAATAATACTAGAATAGTTTAGTAGAAATCCAATGTTTCTCTAGGGTGTCATGGTTAGTATTGGTACATATAGTTTCTCGGGGTCGAGTGGTCATGTTCGACCCAGATGAAGATGATGAACCGATGACCCTAATTAGTGGGCAAACACTATGACGCGCGACTCGTTTCCAATCTTGTCCGGCTCCTAATTAATCGTACTCAAAAGCTCAATGGTCGAACATTTTGGTGGCAGACGTTGCCTCGTCATCATCATCATCATCATCGTCAACCTCATCAACACAATAAAACATCTGGAAAAAAATCTAAATTATCCGATGAATGCAAACAACATATGTCGTTCTTGGATGATGGATGGATGATTGACAAGTATGATATGTAAATGGCATCATTGACGATGGGACAAATTCAGAGAACGAGCGCCCAAAACATTTTTCCTATAGGAAACGACAATCGATCGAACATTCATACAGGTGATTGAACATTATTGTCATAAGATGGACCTATTCATCATGGGTCTTACTAAAAAAAGTGTGTGTGCGTGTGTGTGTGTGTTTTTTTGTATATTTTATGATTGTGATATCATCGAAGACATATTATCACGATGATGATAATCGGAAATATATTGTCTTTACCGAATGATTGTGACTATTCAAAATGAATGTATGGGAAGACATTGTACGACCAAAGTATCGACCACTTGGGAGCTGGAATGTCATTATCACTAGATATTGCAAAACGACCAACACGAACATTGACACTGGCGTCCGTGTTCATGTATGTATAGTAGACATCTACAATAATACATGCCTGATGACAACAACGACGAGAATGATTGTTTTGACAGGAAGCAAATGGTTCAAAGTTCGATATATTTGTGTGTGTGTGTGTGTGTATGCATAAGGATGACGGGACATAAATATGAACCCAGAAAATAAAGATGGTTGATGGTCTTGTTCAAAATGGTGCCCGTGTTCATGTAAACCACAACAGTGCCCACACGATTCAATGTGCTTGTGTCATTGGAGATTGAAGTTAACAAGCTAAGACTTATTATATATATAATATGTACGATATACGATGATGAATGAATGAAATGAACGACAAGCGCACGATTGCCACTGGTCTATGCATGCATGTGAACAACATTGATCACATTGATGATGCGTACAATGGAATGTGTGTGTGTGTGTGTGTGTGTCTCAGTGTGCATCATGAATGTGTATGTTTGTGCTAATCGATTTCATTCCATTCAATACAACCTTTTGTGTTGTTCACCAATAGAAACGAACGGAACAAGCCAAACTGAGTATAAGAAAACGACAGAAAGAGATAAACGAACAAATTGGAACTAATTTGCTTATACATCCACACACTAAACCCTCCCATCTTCTACCCTTCAATCCATCTTTCCCAATGCCTGTTAGCTCAAATTGATTGCACCGAACTACCCCTCCTTGACATAGACAAACTTATTTATTCGAAAATGATTATTCGGTGAGGTCAATTCACAAATAACAACAATACAATCAGTTCGGAGAGTCGATTCAATCGACGACTATATTCGATCACGATTTGATGGAAAGGGAAGCCATCATTCGAAAACAAGCTAATGAAAAAAATGAAGATAAAACAGCATCTTATTGTACATTTCCGACATAAAAACCAATGATTGAACACATTAATGCGGTACCTCAATCTATTCTTTTGTCTTTTATTGGTTAGCTGGTAGTTCCGAACAAATCTGAAATCTTATTGGCCCCAATCCAACCAACCGACAAAAAAAACATAAAATATTCGATCATTTTCGAATGATAGTGATTTAAGATTGAACAAAAATTCAATAATGAAAAAAAAATTGATAAACTGGTGTAATAGATTGCGACATTGACCAGACAAACAAACTGGTAAATATTTTGGCTCGATGCCATACAATTGAAATTGGTGTTCAAACGCCGGTGACCCTTCTACCGTTGCTCATTGTTCTTGTCGACCTTTTTCCTCAAATTGAACAATTGGGAACTTGTTTTAACAAATGGATGCCGCAAACTAATCGATCATTGAACAGTTAGTTATAAGGTTAGAATCGAGAAAACCGATCGCATCTCATCACAATCTTTTATTGAGTATGGTGAGAGAATTATTATATACACACAAACTCATGGACTAAAAGGAACCATGAACACCAAACGAAGCGTGACAAACGATTTGATGTAAAGCATTCACACACACACACAAACCTTCAAATATATTGTTGGATGAACGAAACGCCTTGCCAATAAATGGTACAAGTTTGGTTTTGGTCGATCAATATCAAAGCTTTGGTGGTAATGTTCGACAACGACCAAAGTCACCAAATCATAATAAATCAATATGAACCATATTAATCAAACCGGCACCCATCGATATTCTACCAATGGTAAATGAGGCAATTCTTTGACATCACCGTGTCAAGACGGCATTATGCATTCAATCAACTAGCGCTAGCACGCAACCAAAACGGGACATTCAAAATTCATGAATATATTTATTTATTATCACCATTTATATTTAACAGTAATAAATCTCTTCTTTTCTCCCTCTCTTGCTTGTATTAGATTTTTTTCTGCCTAGTTTGAACATCAGATGTTCATAAACCGGGGCCGTTCACTTTTCGTCCTCCTACACTGCCTTCGCCGTAATAACACAAATGGGACATAACCAATTTAAGGAATTATAATTGACTAATTGACCAATTTGTCTACATCTAATGCGTTTCATGTAAATAATTCGATTTGGTTCAATCAAATTTAGAAAAAAAATAAGATTCACATTGAAAGAAGAAATGAAGGAGAGACAACGAATAAACATGATAACATTTGGAGTATTGCACAAATTAGTCTAAACATCGAGTAAAATATGGAGAGAACGAGATGATGAAAGAAAGAAAGAGTGAGATGGGAGAATCATTAGAACATATGAACATGTTAGGTCACTCCAAGGAACATCATGCATGTTCATCTGCCTATGTCATCAATAGAGTCAACGAGAGTCAACCAGGAAAGACATGTATTTTTAGATTGACACGAGAACTCATCAATCGAGATTGGGAAAATGAGCATAAAATTCGATTACTGATCGACATCGATCACACAAAACCAATCGGAAGTTGACAGATGGTCGATGAGGTGGAAAAGAAAGCTTTCAACAAAAGTAACAACAACAACAACAAAAAATGAAGCTGCCAACTTTCGTCACAAAAAAAAGGAAATTTCCTTTTTGTTTCGTTCCACACTTTCATCATTGAAGGAACAATCGAAAATTGGTTCAGCAAGCAATCAAGCAACAAGATACAGCAGAATGCAATGTTTGTATCGGGAGCCAAAACGACAATTGACACTTGTTGCCGATCTCAGGTTTCTCAAAGTAGGGAAAACATGTAATGAGAACCCATATCATCCCATATTACATATATATATATGAATTACAAAACTAATAAAGTTATTTCCTTTAAAACTTAAGACAAAATAACGCAAAGTGTTGCTAATATATTAGAGTTGGCAATGTGAATCGGTGTTGGTAAATTGGTGGCAACACAAATTATACACCTGAGTGAGATGCAATGTCTATGTTCGATCGAGTGTATCATCATCATCAGTGATCTATATATATAATATATTACCTTCAATTGGATCTTGGTTGTCTATACGATAACTGGCCGTCACTCTTGACTAATATCAATGATCAACGGAAAAGTAGTAGAAGCATGGAATCGATGCCCTATCATCAAGGTGGAACACCATTCTTCTTGCTTTTCGTATTCGTATTCTTCTCGTGTTCGTGCAAATACGATGGGAAAGTATTGTTGTTCACATTATCTTGTCACTATTGAAGACAAATGAATCGTAGACAAATGTGAAAACAGACAAAGAGTATATGGAGAAGTTGAAGACAAAAGTCGGATGCAATTGAGGGGGGTAGTTCACAAACAGAATAGGCACAAACAATAAGTGGATGAACAAATTGGACAAGTCGAAAAGGAGACAATATGTGAGACATGCAGAATGGTCTCACACATACCCACAATCAATCATGAAAGAAAGAAGTAGAAGAAGAAGAAGAAGAAGAAGAAGACAAACACTTGACCACCAAGGAGAGGAATCAATCCGATGAAGAATGTAAAGGACATATAAGCATACACACACACACTTCACCTTACATCCATTTGGTGTGTTTGCATTCGAAATCACAATCGATGAAACACGAACAGCAACATATAACATTAGGCATGACCGTTCGTAACGAACACTGGCAAACGACTGGCAATGGTTCGGTGTATCGACAACTCGTGGAAAGCAAAGTCGAAGGCGACGACGACGACGACCAACAGACACTCGCGTACACAAACACAAGCTTGTCGAAACAAGACTGAGAGAGAAGTTCGGTTTGAACAAAAATGCTTGAAGCGATTGTGCGCTTCGAACGCATCAAGTGGTAGTCGCGTCAAACATGAGAAGCGAAAGCAAAAGCATTTGATGATTGTTGTTACTGTCGCTATGGCCATCATTCGGTTTGCACCACAATTCCCACACCGCCCCAACATTAGCGTATTTTCAAAAATTGACCGTCAATCTACATTTGGGCGGCCTAGTCGGCTTCGGCACGATTTGCCTCATTCGATCAAAATCCGAATCTGAGGTAATCGGCTTAGAACAGAATTGGTGCGACAAAAGGTGGACAATCGATAATCATCCACTCGATTCCACGCGTTCGTATATGAGAACAAAACGTTTGCCGCCCGTCACACACACACACACACACATTCTAAAATACGCACTAATGAGAATACTAGTCCCAAGGTTGAACATAATTAGTGGAGCGCGAACCCCTTGTTTTCATTTGTAAGATGATCACGATTTTTATTCACCATAAGAAGAATGATTGAATTCAATTGAAAAATGTTACCTGTGTGTGTGGCAATGTCTTGAACACTTGTTGCACTATACATTTACGAACGGACAAGATGTATGGACTTTGTGATATAAATTCTATATATGAAGTTGCTTCTAGCATCGAACATATATCGATCTATTCGATCATGATCATCATCAGGATAATAATTGCTCTCCATTTGTTTCACTTGTGATAGAGAGTGTGAGAGAGGTATAATCTATAGTAGTAACTTTAGACAATAAAGACAGTTTTCGGTTGGTACATGAATTACCACTGGACAAATCAATCAGACCTGATGTAATATAAGGCCGACGGTGAAGACAAATAGTATTCGATCAAACCCCCCTTCCATCTTTTTATTATTAATTCCGGAGTTCATAATTTTGAAAAGAAAGAGATAAAAATTTCCATCAAATAGTCAATGAGTTTTGTACTTCAAACAACGGCAAGAATAAAGCAAAATTGTTCGCTCGTTCGTTTCGGTTAGTTCGATCAATTTTAAAATGATATAAGAGAAAAATATTGGCGCAATTCGTATGCCGACAACATGATTTGTTAGTGTGTGCGAATTGAAATGAAAGAGAATGAATTGATGATGATGATGATGATTTGACCACTAAATGATCATTGATCGATTGAGAATCGATTGAGTCAATTTAATCTATGCCCTGAACTAAAGGGCACCGTTTGGTTGAATGAACCAATGAAAGTAGTTCTTCATCTCAATATATCAATGTGCAACTTATAGCCATTCTTTCTTTCTTCCCCACTTGTTCAACATACAATCGAACCCATTTACCGAACGATCAAACACAACAAGCCCGTATTGTATTGAATAGAACAACGGCAATAACAACAACAACAACGATGGCCAACTACCAGCATCATCTAGTTTTGGATCATCATTATCATCCTCATCATCCTTCTCATTGATCTGGATTCGAATTTAACCATTCTCACTATCAATAGAAGACCATAGATGAGTGCAGAAAACCCCATGATCCATTTGTTTCGCACAGATTGCAAAACTATGTGGATAACGAACCGATTGGTCTTCTTTTTTTGGTAGTCATCCAATGTATTCTATTTTAAGATATTTCCTTTCATTTGTTGTTGAGAGTAATCCAAAATTGAACAACAAGCCAATGATCGCCAATGTATCCCCTTTCATTGCGTTCTTGTGTGTGTTTGAGTGATTCGACCAATCGAAAATTGAACCACAATCATCCCTCAACACTCATTCAATGGTAGCTCGGATAAACAAAGTGTCAAGAGTCAAAGTGCACACTGAGACACTCGTTGACGGGAACGGCCACCACAAGAAAAAAAAACACGACTCATGTCAATCGGCAATCGATGCCCTCAATGACTAGATAGAACGAGAGTCGAAGGTCGTTTCGTATTCCAATCGAATCCCAATGTAAGTAGGGGAATTGATTATATGTTTTTGTGTGTCACTTTTCATCAAAACCGAGTCAAACCAAATTGAACCAAGCCGAATCGAAACCATCAGCATTGGATGTAAATATTTAGACACAATTCGCCGGACCCCATGGGCTCAAATCATCAAGAATGACCTCTCTTTCTCTTTCATTCTCTCTTATGCCGTAAATAGATGGGTGAGAGAGGCGACATACTGAGGACACTTTCACCATTTTTGTGTGGCAAAGAACTCGTCTCCCGGGGTGAACAAATTAAATTCAACAATCAAGATTGAACAGATAATATAAACAAACAAATACTATATTGGTGGAATACGATTCGATTCTACATGCAATGAAAAGGTCGAGATCGAACGGAGCGATCACCAACACCCATCGGTCAGCGTGATTAATGGAACATCAAGGGAACATTTAACGAGTACAACAAGCAAACATTGATTAACATTTGGTGGTGATGGTGGTGGTGGTGGACAGATAACGAAACAAGGTCAATAGTATCATTCGTTTAAGCAGCACCAAAGTGATCACCACTTACATGCAATTAAAATCTGTCAACCATTGGAGAAAAATTGTTTGTTTATCTATCAACCATAGAATTGTTTAGATTTTAAAATTGTACGTGGAATCAACAATAATTTGTTGGCTTAAATTGATCTGAGACCCCTTAATGTGCATTTCGCACAACCTCACACAACGATTGAAACACTAATGTGGTTTACAGAATTTATAGAATTCTTTCGTTCAACTTAAAATGAGTAGAAAAACAAACATTATGCCATTCAAATTGGGCGCCAAATGATAACTTGTTGACAACATGTGTGAGAAACGAAACAATAAGGAAATGAATTTTTGGTTCACCGTTCAAATTGTAAATGTTTGCGTGTGATATCCCACCGAGTGACAGAATGAACGAATGAATGGCATATCTAATATTGGTAATGTACAATGTGTTAGAATCGGCAATTTAAGGTTTATAATTAATGAATGGCGCACACGAATTGACGACCATGAAGATTCCTGCAGTGTTCTAAGCTAAAATCATCAGAATTAATTTAGAAAAGGGATAATACCCTTTTTGATATTAATCGATTTTACATTGTATAGAATTTGAATCAAGTAATACAGTAGTGACGGTCGCGGTTATCAACAATCAGCTAAACACACACACACACTCACGCTAATACAAGGATACATTTAGAATATAGGCGGCTGTCTTGAATCATTCAATGTTTGGGAATGAGGCGAACGGGATCGTAATCTCCAACGATCAAAAACATGAGATCGGGATGGAGGCGAGGTGCCAAGTTCGATCGAATCAATGAATATAGTGAATTGATGGCAAATGATTGAGGTCGACACATGATGACACGAACAATAAACACACAAACATATAAAATCCGAAACATTTATTCAAATGATGATGACGACCATGACGAGGGCCAGTAATTGGTATGCCTAGGCTTACGTTCATTATGATCGAATAAAGAAAAATTTTTTTGATAAATCAATGATTTGGATTATATAAACAAGTATGGACAAATACCCTTCAAAATAATCTATACTTTTAGTCTAAATCATCAATTCAAGACATTGAAATTTTCCAAGTTGGTTGAAAAAAGCAAAGAACAAAATCATGATTACGATTCCCAAGCCATTTCGGTTTTGAAAATTTCGACTTGATTAACTCGTTCTGAATAAATCCGTCTTTGGTAATTTAATCTTATAATAAAAATTAGCAAATGATACATTTTAAGTGGTTTCCTGTTTGTAGCTTTCAAGTTTTTTACATTTTTATACCGTTAAAGTTAATTCAAAGTAAAACGTCGTCTATGAACGGCGCTGCCAATGTGCTTTTTGCTTGTGTTGTTTGGGTCTGGTTTCAGCTGATTCATTTAATATTAGATTTGTGATCTATCAAATTCATATTTCTTAAAGTGGAAAACACTAATTTAGTGCCAAAATGGATAATCAAAATCCTGACAATGCCAACTCATTGTTTTCATTGGGGGGATTTGGTGGGTTGCGGCCCAATCAGATTCATTCACCATATTTAAACATGTCATTACCTGATACAATATCATCTGAATTTATTGTACCAGAAGGTAATGCTCGAAATCGAGGAAGATTTGAGTTGGCTTTCTCACAAATTGGAGCATCTATTATGGTTGGATCGGGTCTGGGTGGAGCTGTCGGTACTTATAAAGGTAAATATTTTAACCTTGTTTTTTTAATTATTTTCCTGATGGTTACCGGTATTTAACATAGGTATCAAAGAAGTGTCACAACTGGAGGCATTTTTATCAGTAAAGCGAACCCAATTTTTAAATTATGTTACACGGAATGGCGCTTCAATGGCCAATACATTTGGTACAATTGCGTTAACGTATTCTGCTATTGGTGTTGGACTAAGTTTTATCCAAGATCAGAATGATGATTTGAATACGTTACTATCAGCAATCTCCACCGGTGCCTTATACGGTTCTATATCTAATCCCAAATTGCAAACAATTCCACCAAGTAAGTACAATTAAATTAATCTTTAATCTATACTAATGAAAATTTTTTAATTAGAAAATGTCCTCCTACAAATGCGAATCAAGCGTGGTGTGGTTGGATCATTATTTGGTACATTTGCTGCCTGTAGTTATATTTTATTCTGCAATAAAGATAAATATTTTTCCAACTAAAAAAATTGTAAACCGTGAATGTACAAAAAAATTAGAACTAATCGCTACTTGTAATTAATTAATTATTAGCATTTAGAATCAATTTAAAAGTTATTTTTTAAAAATATTATCTTAAATAAATTTTTTTTATTTTCCTATATATTCGATTTTAAAGTTTTTAATGAATCATTGCGAATTAAGTTCTTAACATTTTTATATCGACTATCATTGTATGGATGATGGATGCATAAATCGTTTGTTTCGGTTCGCGTTTAAAAATAGTATCATCCATTCATCTTAGTGCGGTTGGGCGAGGGAGTGTTAAAAAAAGGGGACCATCATGTTTCAAGCATGGCTCCTACCGAATCTAACATCATAGACATAGTCATACACACTCACATTTCCATGTTTTGCAGTATCTGGCATTCCGATTCTGAAATCTAAAAATAAACTTGTTGAGCTATGAGCTCATTCAACGTAAAAAAAATGATTCCTTGATTCTGCTCAGACGGAGAACGATCCTGTTCTTTAGGTCACAGTGACAGCGAGACCACTTTTTTTTGGTTGATGATTGGGAAGTCGCCTCATCATCGCAACATTCGCCGACGGATTCGGTGCCGTACGCAAACCTTTCAACACTCGAAATATACGAATTCGGAAACATAACGGATTTACCTGAATGTGAATGCTTATGTGTTGACCATTTGTGTTGATGTGTAAAAAGTATGTTTGCTATCAATTTCAACTTCAATTGATGTTACATTCTACCAAGAAACGAATAGAAAGTGATCCATTCAATCGACTATGATGAACCGCTGCGGTTGATTTTTACCGCTGTCGACATCATCATAGTTGTTCGAATCAATACACTTCAATACCAATCAATAGTATAAGAATCGAAGTGTTTGTGTGTGTGTGTGAGAAATAAATAAATAAACAACGACGATGGGTGATACCGAAGGAAGTTCCGAACAAGATGATGTCTCATTCTTACGAACGGTAAGTTTTCCAGACACCGCCAACCTTCACTCATCGACCAATTGATTCCTACATGTCAATGTTTGTACAATATTTGATCAACCAATTTCGTTCATTACGATTTGTAATTATCCATTGATAATTGAATGAATTGGTTTGAAAGGAACAATTTTAGTCATTGAATGTTGAAATCACACGTTATCACACTATTATTTAGAGACTTTAATGAGTTATAAATATATATATAAAAGGATTCGGCTTATACGAAAGCATTCTTGGCTTCAAAAACGTTTGGGTAGGTTTGAATCAGTTCTTGTTCGTAGCCAAGAAAATCTAACACAACAGTTAGTAGTAGACTAGCGATGTACTTGAGTCAAACGATGTTCAGTCTCGACAATTAAATAGGAAGTGTTTGGTATAAATAGAATAGCAAAAACTGACAACATTGTGCATTGAGCTGACAATGAGTATTCAAATGTACAATAGTGTCTTGGTTGATGTCTAACAATCTCAAACTTGAATTATTGCATAACTTATCAAACACGCGCTTAATACTGACCTGTGACAATGTCAATGTTGATTTGTGTCATTATTTTGAGATGATAGGATGATATGGTATGCTTACAACATGGCGCTACCGGAAATCGTGTATGTTTGGCAGCCGAAGGATTCGGCAATCGACATTGTTTTTTGGAAAATATTGCCGATAAAAATTTACCACCGGAAATGCCATCATGTGTGTTCGTAATCGAACAAGCTCTCTCGGTTCGGGCACTTCAAGAGATGGTTACAGCAGAAGCGTCGGGAGAGAATGAAGAGGATTCGAATAAATCATCAGGTGGAAGTGGTGGACATCGAACATTACTATACGGTCATGCCGTATTGTTGAGACATGGCTACTCGAACATGTATTTAGCATGTCTCTCCACCAGCTCTAGTAAGGATAAACTTTCGTTTGATGTCGGTTTGCGAGAAAATTGTCAAGGTGAAGCATGTTGGTGGACCATACACCCGGCTTCGAAACAACGTTCAGAAGGTGAAAAGGTTCGAGTCGGTGATGATTTAATTTTGGTTTCGGTTGCTACAGAACGATATTTGGTATGGTGAATCGACATGACTTTTATAGAATGCTTACTAAACTTTCTATTTGCATAAATTAGCACACAGCTCGAGAAGGCGATGAATCGATTGTAAATGCATCGTTTCATCAAACACATTGGTCGATTGCACCGTTCGGAACCGGTGCATCACGTGTTAAGAACGTTGGATTCGTTTTCGGTGGTGAAGTGTTACGCTTTTATCATGGTGGCGATGAATGTTTAACCGTTCCGACCAACTGGTCTGATACGCCGGAACAGAATACGGTCGTATATGAAGGTGGCGCCGTGTTCAATCAAGCGCGAAGTCTTTGGCGTCTCGATCTTATTCGTACTAAATGGTATCGTTGTTGTACAAATAAAAACAATTTAAATAATTAATCGATCATTACAGGTCTGGTGGTTTTATCAATTGGTCACATCCATTACGTTTTCATCACATAACCACTGGACGATTCTTGGGCATCAACGATAACAATGAAATCGTACTCTTGTCGTGTGAGGAGGCAACCATCAGTCGAACGGCATTTTGTTTAAAGGTGAACAAGGAAAAGAATAAGGATGATAAACGTGAAAGTGATGAAAAAGAAGAAGAGATAATTGGTCAACCGTTGATCAAATTTGGTGATACCACCGTGTTTGTGCAACACATCGAAACTGGTCTTTGGTTAAGTTATAAAACCTATGAAACCAAGAAAAGAGGCGTCGGTAAGGTTGAAGAGAAACAAGCCATCATGTCCGAGGAAGGTAAAATGGACGACGGTTTAGAATTTTCACGTTCACAAGAGGAAGAAGCAAAAACTGCACGAGTTATTCGAAAATGTGCTACACAATTCAATCGATTCATTCATAAGTTGGATTCGTTACAATCGTCACGATCACTGACCAGAGGCTATCATCGATCCCAATCGACACGTTCACAATCGCCATCCCCGCAACCGGGACAACAAACAGCAACGCCGTCACCGGGATCAGGAACAACTGCAACATCAACAGCAATCACTAATCCAGTTCCACAAGGTAAAAAATTAAATTGAAATAAACAAAATATGGTTTAAAAAACAATTCCCATTTTAGCTAATCAACCATTGTTTAGCGATGCTGATCAAGAAGCAATGATCATGTGTTTAGAAGATTTGATCAATTATTTTGCACAACCAGATGATGGTTGTGACCATGAGGAAAGGCAAAACAAATTGAAAGCCTTACGAAATCGTCAAGACCTATTTCAAGAGGAAGGAATCCTTAATTTGATCTTGGAAACAGTAGATAAGATGAATATCATTTCAACACAAGGTCTATTGGCAGCATTGTTGGGTGATGAAAACAATTCAAATTGGGACTCTATCACCAACTATTTGTATCAATTGTTGGCTGCCATAATCAAAGGAAATCATACCAATTGTGCTCATTTTGCTCAATCACATCGATTGGATTGGTTGTTTTCATCGTTATCATCGCAACAAGCTAGCGAAGGAACTGGCATGTTAGATGTACTCCATTGTGTGCTGATCGATTCACCCGAAGCATTGAACATGATGAAAGAGACGCACATAAAAGCGATCATATCGTTGTTGGAGAAACATGGCCGAGACAAGAAGGTTCTCGACGTTCTCTGTTCCCTTTGTGTGGGTAATGGTGTAGCTGTTCGATCATCACAAAACAATATATGCGACAATCTACTTCCCAGCAAGAATCTATTGTTACAAACAAAGTTGGTCGATCAGGTGGCATCGATGCGTCCCAACATCTATGTTGGAAAGGTGGAAAACTCTGCAATGTATCGCAAATGGTATTTTGAGGTTATCATCGATCACATTGAGACCGTTTCCTACTCGGAACCTCATTTTCGTGTTGGATGGGCAAATACTACTGGTTAGTTATGAGTGAAATGAGTAAAAAAACAAATCTAAAATCACTTACTTTAAAGGTTATATACCATATCCGAGTGGTGGCTCAAAATGGGGTGGCAATGGTGTCGGCGATGACCTATACTCGTTTGGTTTTGATGGAACATACATTTGGACATGTGGACGAGCCAATCATGTGCGTAACATTGTTGATGGAATGGCATCCTTTCAGAAGAACGATGTAATCGGTTGTATTCTCGATTTGAACATCCCATTGATTACGTTTACGGTCAATGGCATTCCCATTCGTGGCTGTTTCAAAAACTTTAGCACAGATGGAATGTTTTATCCCGTTATTAGTTTCAGTGCCAAATATTCATGTCGATTCTTATTCGGTGGTGATCATGGTCGATTGAAGTTTGGTCCACCGCAAGGACATTCACCAATCGTACAAACATTATTGCCGTTGCAAGAGTTGAACATTGAACAATGTTTCCAATTCGGCGATTTAAGCAAAGGTGTAATCTTTGGACCCAATGTAGAGAATATAGATGATGCTGCCTTTGTACCGAATCCAGTGGAAACGGGCGAAATAACGTTGCCAACCTATATTGAATCGGTACGAGATAAATTGGCGGAAAATACACACGAAGTGTGGGCTATGAATAAGATCGAAGCGGGATGGGTCTATTCGGAAAATCGTGACGATATGAATAAATCACATCCATGTTTGACATCGTTCGAACGATTACCATTGAACGAGAAGAAGTACGATACGACACTTGCATTACAAACACTTAAAACAGTAATTGCATTAGGCTATCGAATATCGGTTGATAAGACACCTTCACGAATCAAATCGATTCGTTTGCCGAACGATCCATATCTACAATCAAACGGATACAAGCCGGCTCCAATGGATTTGTCACAAATTGAACTAAACACCAAGATGGATCTATTGGTAGAACAGTTGGCAGAGAATACACACAATGTTTGGGCAAAGGAACGTATCTCACAAGGATGGACTTATGGCCGATTGGAGGATCATCTGATGCGACGATCGCCCCATCTAGTACCATACAAACTGGTCGACGATGTAATCAAAAAGGCAAATCGAGATACAGCTTCGGAAACGGTCAAAACATTGATTGCCTATGGATACAGTTTGGAACCACCCAGCGGTGATGCGGCAGCTGAATCTGCTGCCGTCTTTGGTACAAAGGATCGTGTTCATCACGATTTCCGCTCATATCGAGCCGAGAAGACCTATGCCGTTAATACTGGAAAATGGTATTATGAAGCGGAAATCATGACCGAAGGTACCATCAAATTGGGATGGGCAAGCATGTCGTTCTTGGCCAATAATGAATTAGGTGGCGACGAACATTCCTATGCATATGATTGTCATAATGCTAGGAAACATTTTGGCAATAGTAGTGAATCGTTTGGAAAGTCGGTTCAAGTTGGCGATGTGATAGCGTGCATGTTAGATCTTAATGATCGTACTATCTTGTATAGCTTAAATGGAGAATTGTTGCTCGATTCAGTTGGAAGTGAATCGGCATTTACCGAAATTTCATCACACGACATCGGATTCGTTCCCGCATTTACACTCGGTGTTGGACAAAAGATTCGTTTGTTCTGTGGTCAAGACATCAATATGTTAAAGTACTTCTCTCAATGTGGTCTACAGGAAGGCTTTCAACCATTCTGTGTCAACATGAATCGAAACATAACATTTTGGTTCAACAAAAACGAACCAATTTTTTGTGAAGTGGATGACAATTCAAATATCGAAGTATCTCGTATACCAGCTGGAAGTGACTCATCACCTGCTTTGAAATTATCACATAAATTGTTCGAAACACAAGAGAAGGCAAGTTGGGAGTTTGTTCGACTATCACTACCGGTTCAAGTCAATGAATATCTTATCGATGAAATGGAAAAGAATCAACGTTGGGAGGAGGTGAAACATCAAACACAACGTAATCGTGCCGATAAAGGTGGCTATTCTCATTCGGTCAAATTGGAGCAACACATGTTACAATCGGGTTTCTCACTTTCCGACGTAAAGGAGTTACATCGTGCCTATTCAGATGGTGAAGGAGAGGATAATGTAGATCATCATCAAACGGCATCATCGCAACCACAATCGGGACAACAATCGTCATGGTTGAAGCGTAAACAAGGTACATTAGTTAAGACCAAATCGTTTGAGAATGAATTGAAAGTTCCAACCATACAAGAGGCACAAGCAATGATGTCCATTACGTCGCCAAAGACACGTGCCACCAGTGTGGAAGCGTTGAACAAAGCTGGACAAGATTCGGCAATCGATCAAAAAGCTCGAAGTAAATCACCGTTCAGATTTTTTATGAGTAAAAAGGTTGAACAACCACAGGAAAAGCAACGTAAACGAATGGGTCGTGCCCCAGAGATTGGAACCGAAGGTTATCTTCAACAGCCGGCAATCAATGTTACCAATGCTTCGTTCCGTGGTCTACAACCACCATATCCTCAAAGTAATATTGGTCGCCGACCTTCGGCTAGTGTCAACAATATGGGCCGACGTGGATCACGTTCCAAGGTGGATACAGAAATATTACCCGATGAATCGAACGATCTTCTCGACAATACCGTACTCGATTTGGTGGATGAATACTTTTACGGATTGCGCATCTTTCCCGGACAAGATCCACAACACGTCTATGTTGGATGGGTTACGCCCAATTTCAAACATTTCGACAAAACATTCGACATTGCTAAGATACGTAAGGTAACGCTACAAGTGTGGTCTGAAACTGGTCAATTGTCCGATTATTTTGATCGACAAAATTGTTACATGTTAAATGCTGGAAAGTTATATTCAGAAGTTCATGAAGATGATGCATCGCAAAGTTCACGATCGAATCAAGGAATGTTTATCGGATGTCATGTCGATACGGCAACCGGTAGTGTGACGTTCACCGCCGATGGTAAACAGATTCGGCAAAAGTTTCGCATTGAACCGGGAATCAAATTGTTTCCAGCAATCATCTTTGAAGCGACCTCTAAAGAATGTCTTCAATTCGAATTGGGCCGCACGCCCACCACACTTCCATTGTCGTCGGCAATTTTGAAAACTAGCGAAAAACATTTGACACCACAATGTCCACCGCGATTGAAGGTTCAATGTCTTCAGGCACATCAATGGTCACGAGTGCCCAATCAATCGATACGACCACATGCGCTTAAATTATCGGAAATTCGTGGTTGGTCGATGCTGTGTGAGGATCCAATCTCACAATTGGTCGTTCATATTCCCGAAGAGGATCGTTGCATTGACATTTTAGAGTTGATCGAGTTGGACCGACTTCTTCAATTTCATTCTCATACGTTAGGATTGTATGGCGCATTGTGCTATCAAGGTAACAATCGTGCTGCACACATCATATGTGATCATGTTGATGAGAAACAATTATTGTATGCAATACAATCGGAATATATGTCCGGACCGTTGAGAAGTGGATTCGCCGATCTTCTCATCGATCTACATTTAGAAATGAATGCTAACGCTCGTGCTTTGACTCAAAATGAATTCATTCTTCCGGTTAATGATGAACTACGAAAGTTGTATCAAGATGAAAGTATGATACATTCGTTATCATCACTCAATTGCATCTCAATTCGTTCCAAGATGAAGATGAATGAACCGAATGATAAAGATTATTCCAAGTGCATGTCAAGTCCATATTTTCCGGTCGATGTTTTGAAACAATTTGTCATGGAAGCTTTGGATGATGCCGTAGAAAAAGGAAATCGACCAAATCGTGATCCGATTGGTGGCTCTAATGAAAACCTATTCGTTCCATTGATCAAATTAGCTGACAAATTATTATTAATTGGTTGTATAGATGATCAAGATTTGGAACGAATCTTGATCTTAGTCGATCCAGAAACATTCGATCCAGACTATGATTTCAATGCTGATCCAAAGATGAAGGGGCTCATTCAGATGACATTGGATGAAGGAGTTAAATTACAGATGTCGTACCTATTGCATCATTTGATGGATCTTCAACTTCGTCATCGTGTAGAAGCTATCATTGCATTCTGTTCCACCTATGTCGGCGATCTACAATCTGATCAATTGCGTCGATACATTGAAATCAAGCAAGAAGATTTGCCAGCAGCAGTAGCAGCTAAGAAAACGCGAGAATTTCGTTGTTCACCACAAGAACAGATGAAATGTATATTGGGATTCAAAGACTCTGACGAAGAGAATCAAGATTCATGTCCCACTGGCGATGAACTGAAAGAATCGTTAACAAACTTTCATAGTAAAATGATTGAACGATTTATGGTTGCAAATCAAGAGGATAGTGGATCTGACACCGATTCCGGTATTGGTGATATGAATTCATCAACAACCAGCTCATGGTCCAACAAATTGTTAAACATTGTAAACAATGTAAAATCATTTGGCATCAAACGAGAAGAAATTGAGGAAGCAAAAAAAGTTGCTCCAGAAGATGCACTAATGATCAAGATGGTAAGCACGGTTTTGGTTTGGGCTGAAGAATCAGAAATTGAGAATCGTGAGTTAATTCGACAAATGTTCTACCTTTTACTACGATGTTATAATGCGGTGGGTCATTTGATGGAGGCTTTGAACAATACGTATGTGATCAGCGATAAATCGACCCCCGATGTTGAAGAGTTGTTGCTTCATTTGAACACGGTCCGAGCACTATTGCCCGTACAAATGGGCCCTGAAGAGGAAAACATGATGCGACGAGCACTTTGGACAATGGTAAACAATCGAATCTTTTTCCAACATCCCGATTTGATTCGAATTCTTCGAGTACACGAAAATGTGATGGATGTTATGATGAATACGTTAGGAAAACAAAAGTCGGCTGATCAAAATTCGAAAACATCGGACAACTCGGAGATGGTTGTCGCTTGTTGTCGATTCTTGTGCTTTTTCTGCCGATCGGGAAAGAAGAATCAGAAAGCAATGTTTGATCATTTGAATTTTCTACTAGAACATTCAAACATTCTTCTTTCGAGACCATCACTTCGTGGTACGACTCCATTGGATGTTGCCTATTCGTCGTTGATGGAAAATCCCGAATTAGCATTGGCTTTACGAGAAAACTATCTTGAAAAGATTGCCATTTATCTTTCACGGTGTGGTCTACAATCGAATCAAGAGTTGATTGATAAAGGATATCCCGATATTGGTTGGGATCCCGTTGAAGGTGAACGATATTTAGACTTTTTACGCTTTTGCGTTTGGGTCAATGGTGAATCGGTGGAAGAGAATGCCAATTTGGTAATTCGTTTACTAATTCGACGACCCGAATGTTTGGGTCCAGCGTTGAGAGGTGAAGGGCCAGGATTGTTGGCTGCCATCAAAGAAGCTATCATCATGTCGGAAAGGATAAGCAAAGAACACCAACAAAAGATTGCAATGGGACAGGAGAGTGAAGATGATGAAGATTATATCGATACTGGTTGTGCTATTCTTAACTTCTATTGTACACTTGTAGATGTATTGGGTCGATGTGCGCCAGAACCGTCCACAATTGCACAAGGCAAGAATGATTGTCTTCGTGCACGTGCCATTCTTCGATCATTGGTACCGATGGATGATTTGGAAGGTGTTCTTGCATTACGTTTTACACTTACGGCCAGTACGGAAGGAAAATCGGACATGCCAAATAGTCTTCTACCATTACATAAACAATCGATCGTACTTTTCTTGGAACGAGTTTACGGAATCGATTCACAGGAGATATTCTTCCGTCTACTTGAAGAAGGCTTCTTACCTGACCTTCGTGCAGCGACCATGTTCGAGGGCAATCCAAACAATCCCAGTAATGAAAGTGAAATGTCGTTAGCATTGAATAGATACTTGGGCAATGCCGTACTTCCATTGTTGATCAAATATCATCATTATTTTGCCAATGCCGATAATTGGTCTAATCTATTGGATGCAACTTTGCATACGACTTATCGTTTGTCGAAGGTAAAGATTCTTACCAAAGGACAACGGGAGAATGTTTCCGATTTTCTTGTAAGCCTTACCAAGGAGATGCCGCCATCTATGTTACTTCGATTGTTACGAAAATTGTGTGTTGATGTGTCGACCATCAGCGAATATACGACCGTTGCATTTCGTTTATTGACACTCCATTATGAACGATGCGCCAAATATTATGGAACGGGAGGTCAAGGAACATATGGAACCGCATCAGAAGAAGAACGTCGTTTGACCATGATGTTATTCTCAAACATATTCGATTCCTTGGCTAAACGTGAATATGATCCCGATTTATTTGGACAAGCATTACCATGTTTGACTGCAATTGCTAGTGCACTTCCATCCGACTACACAATGACCTCGAACGCATTCGATGACATGAATATTTTGCCGGATGATGGACCGTATGTACCACAACCGGTCGATACATCACACGCCAACGTATCGGCTGAGTTGTTGAATTTGGTACAAAAGTTTTCCGAACACTATCATGATGCATGGGCTAGCCGAAAGTTTGAACATGGTTGGCAATTTGGTGAAAAGTGGGCATACAAAAAGTCTCATCCACGTTTGAAACCGTACCATTTGTTGGTTGAATCAGAAAAAGAATTATACAAAGAACCGATTAGGGATGCAATCAAAACACTTATTGCACTCAACTACACGGTAATATCATTTGTTTTGTAATGTATAAATATTCACAAATCACAAATATATTTCATTTTACTACAGATTGAACAAGCTGATTCCGGAACTGGAACTCTAACTAGACCACCGACGAGACACGAACAATCTCAACATCATGCCGTTTCAATTCAAGACTACAATCCTCAACCAGTTGATATGGCTAATCTTACATTGAATCGAGAAATGCAAGCTATGGCGGAACGTTTGGCGGAGAATGCTCACGATATTTGGGCGAAAAATATGCGAGAACAAAGCATTGTTATGGGAAACGGAATAATCCATCCACAAATGGTTCCATATGATCTATTGACGGACAGAGAGAAGAAGAAGAATCGTGAACGATCACAAGAATTGCTAAAATTTTTACAATATGAAGGATTCAAAGTGTCCAAGTATGTTTTCTATTTAAATTAATCAATGAACTGATGGATATTTTTTCTAGAAATGTTCGAAACCGTAACAATTCGGTTCAAGTTGAAGGTGGACTAAATCAACAATCAAATGAAAAACGATTTGCATCTTCATTATTGGAGAAATTGCTTCAATATATGGACACGGCTTCCATCAGTTTAAAATTATTAAAACCATCGGCAAATCATAGTCGACGAATTTCGTTCAAACAATCATCTCGAGATGTCAAATTTTTTAGCAAAGTGGTTCTACCACTGACCGAAAAATATTTCTATGCTCAACGAAACTTTTTCCTAACCTCAATCCAAATCGGATCAGGACAAACGGGAGCAGCAGCAGGAGTTGCCACCGTACGAGAAAAGGAATTGGTTGCCAGTCTATTCTGTAAATTGGCTTATTTCGTACGATCCAAACTATCAGTAATTGGTTATGATGCAAAAACTTGTGTAAAATGTTTGCAAGTGTTGATTCAAGCTTGTGATGCAAGAACGATCGTAAAGTATTCACCAGATTTTGTCAAAACATCAATGCAAACATTTTTCAATCATGCGGCTGATGATTTAGCAAATTGCGTTTCCAATCTTCAAAATGCTCGTTTCTCCCACATTCGTGGTACGACAATGAAAACTTCTTCATCATTAAACTATATTCAATTGGTTTTGCTTCCGGTGTTGACATCACTGTTTGATCATCTCGCTGCAAATGAGTTTGGATCCGATTTGTTGCTTAATGACATTCAAGTTGCATGTTATAAATTGTTGAATTCACTTTATATACTTGGCACAAGGCATTCAGAATTGACTTTAGGTCGACAATTTATCAAGACCGAATTAGATCGACATCGATCAGCTATTGGTAAGTAATTAAATTATTAAATTAATTCTCATTCTTATTGTATATATAGGAAATTGTCTTGGAGCTTTTGCATCAACCTTCCCGGTTGCCTTTTTAGAACCACATCTAAATAAGCATAACAAACTTTGTATTCATGGTCAATCCGAGGAACATTCATTGGAAGCTCAAACCGTTCTCTCCGAGTTGGGTGCTTCAATGCCAACATTGGACGATTTAATTGCTCAGATTGAAAAGTTTGTTTCAACTAGTCGGTATTCAAGTGAACCACATACGATTGATGTCATCATCCCAATGATATGTTCATATCTTCCATTTTGGTGGTCACAAGGGCCGGACAATGTGAACATCACTGGTGACAACTATGTAACGATGGTGACCACCGAACATTTGAATAATATGCTCAAGACGATCTTGTATTTAATTCGTAATCATATTGGCGTAAAGAATAGTCCTTGGATGGTATCCATTGCAGGCCATACTGGACAGATAATTATCAATTCATCCGATTCATTGTTGGTAGATCCGATATTTCCATTGGCAGAGAAAATTTCGTCTCGTGTTGAAGCAGCATTTCACAACGAGGAACAAATGAGAGGATTCCTCAAATCATCGACTGAGGATACTGCTTCAGCAGAAGCACAGATTCAAGAAGAATTCTCACTTCTCGTTCGTGACGTGTATGCCTTTTATCCATTGTTGATCAAATATGCCGATATTCAACGAGCTCAATGGTTGAAGAATAACATTTTCGAAGCCGAACGATTGTACCATTGTGTTGCAATGATATTTAACATTTGGTCTAAATCACAATACTTTCGACGTGAAGAACAGAACTTCATTTCTCAAAATGAGATCGATAACATGGCATTGATTATGCCATCATCGGGTCGTGGTGGGCGTATCACTTCTACCAAAAGTGATGGTGAAGGAGATAGTTCACGAAAGGTTTGTTTCACACATATAGATTGTTAATTTAATTTGATTTAATTTTAATAGGTTAAAAAGAAGAGAGATGGAAAGCGAGACAAGGATAAAGAATTGGCTGCCAGCCTAATAGTGGCCAGTCTCAAACGAATGCTACCGGTTGGATTGAATTTGTTTGCTGGTCGTGAACAGGAATTGGTTCAACATGCCAAGGAAAAGTTTTTAAAAAAGAAACCGGATAATGATATTTTCGAATATGTAAAGATGCAACTAACATTGCCAGACAGGATCGATCCTAGCGATGACATGTCATGGCAACACTATCTTTACAGCAAATTGGGTGCAAAGAAAGAACCAGTTTCTGCAGCTGGTAATGAATTGGTGGCAATCGAAAAGCCGCACATTAAAGATCCATCGATAGCAGCAGATTTACTTGTGGAACGAATTATCGATATGGCTAAAGTCCTATATGGTCTACATATGGTAACTATCATACATTTCAATTATAGTTTCTTAGTAGTTTTGCTATATGGAATGGCGTCTAAACCTTTAATCCTAAATAATCATATCTAAAGTAGTTAAATTTTTTTTGGAAAAATTAGAGAAAGAAAAAAGTAGATGGGTTTAGTGATTCAATGAATAAGTAATCCTAGTAGTAATGGTTGAAAACTATTATCCGTTAAACGACATCTAAATCGTATCGAATTATTTAGCATAAAAACACGAGAAAATGAATCAAATTGCTCAATCAATCACTCCCTTGTCTAGATTGACCATCCTTCATCGAAAGAAAAGAGTGTATGGCGAAGCTGCGTATCGAGTCAAAGGAAACGAGCTGTCATCGCATGCTTTCGCATGACTTCCCTTCATTCATTGCCCAGGTATTGTAGACGAACCAAAAATAATCAATCGGTTTATAAACAAATTGTGGCACAATTGAAACCTCTTTCTTTCTCCCCAAAAAATTCTTTCATTATTGATTTGGATGTCGTTGATATTGTTTCAGTTTTATGTAGAAAGATATCTATATACAATTTGTTGCATGTTTCAAATCCATAACATTTTTCACATTTGCTGAGCATGGAACATACTCAAAGTAGCCTAAAATTGTTAACCAAAATTCTGTTGTGTGTTGAAATGTTTTTGTTCAGCTACATTACGGCGAGTCAAAAACGAAATCTATACAATTTGCTAATACTTCAGTAAACCAGTGGAAACGACGTGCAATTCAAAGCGCAATGTTAAGTATTCGACTATTCAAGATACCCAGGTTTGGTTGCTAACTCCCTACATCTTGGTCATCCATTTAAAACCCAACACTATTTGCCACACATTTATACATTGTGTTTAAAAAATCAATTAATCTTGAGTTTTTCTTTTATTCTAAAAGACATCGAGCAATGAACATTTTCCTGACAACCTATTCCGATATGTGGCTTTCGGTTGAGAATGTTGGCCACGAACAATTGATTGAAAACAATACGGAAACATTCGAAGAAGCTGAGAAACAGATTACAGGAGAAGAGGATTCGGCTGTAAAACATGATCCAATCGAACAATTGGTTAAGGGATTCTCTCGTGCAGCAACCACCGAACATGGCGGTGCTATGAAGGAAGATAAATTATATATGGAATATGCATTCATATTCAGTCAAAGTTGTGGTGGGTCGGAAGAGGACGAAGAAGAGGAGGAAGAGGATGGGGAAGGTGCTTCAATCCACGAACAAGAAATGGAAAAACAAAAGTTATTGTTTCAACAAAAACGTCTCGAAACTCGTGGAGTCGCTGAGATGATTCTTCTTTACATTGGTGCATGTAAAGGTGTTCCAAGTGCTGTAGCGTTAAAAACGCTTAAATTAGGAATCTCAATCTTAAAAGGTGGTAATGTCGACATTCAGATGAGAATGTTGAAACATTTAAAGGAAAAGAAAGATGTCGGATTCTTTGTTTCCATTGCTGGTTTGATGAATTCTTGTTCCGTACTTGATTTGGATGCATTCGAACGTAATCAAAAGGCAGAAGGTTTAGGCGTTGGCGCTGAAGGCACTGCCGGCGAGAAGAATATGCACGATGCTGAATTCACTTGTGCTCTCTTCCGTTTTCTTCAACTACTATGTGAAGGTCACAATTTGGAATTTCAAAACTATCTTCGAACTCAAGCAGGAAACACGACAACTGTTAACGTGATCATTCAAACGGTCGATTATTTGCTTCGGTTACAAGAATCGATTATGGACTTTTATTGGCACTATTCCAGTAAAGATTTGATTGATATATCAGGCATTGAAAATTTTTGTAAAGCAATCAATGTGGCTAAACAGGTAAGACGCAACAAAATTGGCGCCAAATTTATAAACTTGAAAAATATTATCCAATTTAGGTTTTTAGCACTTTAACTGAATCAATTCAAGGTCCATGTACGATGAATCAACAAGCTTTGGCCCATTCTCGTTTATGGGACGCAGTTGGTGGTTTCATGTTTCTATTTGCTCACATGCAAGAAAAGTTATCCAAAAATTCGTCTCAACTTGATCTGTTGCTCAATCTTCTTGACCTTCAAAAGGAAATGGTTATCATGATGCTTTCCATGTTGGAAGGTAATGTTCTCAATGGAACCATTGGCAAACAAATGGTGGATACATTGGTTGAGTCAGCTTCAAATGTTGAAATGATCCTCAAATTTTTCGACATGTTCTTAAAGTTGAAGGACTTTACCTCATCTTCAGCTTTCCAGGTATTGAAAATGAAAAATGTTCTTATTTCTAAATCGTTTTTTAAATTTAATTCAGGAAATGGACAAACGTGGAACAGGATGGGTATCATCAAAAGATTTCAGAAAATCAATGGAGCAACAAAAGATTTATACCGATGAAGAAATGAATTTCTTGATGAGTTGTTGTGAACCAAATCATGATGGTTTTATTGATTATCGTGAATTTACCGAACGATTTCATAATCCCGCTAAAGATATTGGTTTTAATTTGGCTGTATTATTGACAAACTTATCGGAACATATGACCAATGATCCCCGATTGCAACGGTTCCTTGAAACAGCTAGTTCAGTGTTACATTATTTTGAAAACTTTCTAGGTCGAATTGAAATCATGGGAAGTTCAAATCGTATTGAACGTGTTTACTTTGAGATTGCCGAAGAAACCATTAGTCAATGGGAAAAGCCACAGATTCGTGAATCGAAAAAAGCATTCTTCTATTCCATTGTTACCGAAGGTGACGACAAAGAAAAATTGGAAGCATTCATCAACTTTTGTGAGGATGCTATCTTTGAGATGCAACATGCTAGCAGCATATCAATGGAAGAAGACGATGAACCAAAGAAAGCAGGTATGAAACTAATTTAAAAATTAATGAAATTAAACTTAAATTACAAATCGATTTGTTTAGATGAATATCCATATCCTGGTAGTGAAGATAAGACTCCTTCATGGTTCGATCCGGTACGAACCGTATTTGGTTTCATTTTTACGAAAATATTTGCATTTCTTGGATACTTTAAGCCAAGTTATCTGAAAAAACAATGGCAAAATTTACAACAAAAAACATGGTTCGAAATAGTATCCGGTTTCTTCAAGATTATCTTCCATTCGGCCTACCTAAGTGTTTGGTCAATCTATTACGTAAATAGGATAATGTTACGATTCGTGTTAAAATTGATGTTAGGTGAATATGGCTATGTAGATGAGGAGGAAGAATTATTGGTAGACAAAGCACCGACTCCGTACTCGATGATCGACGTTCCTCCACGTCCAGCGTTGATGAGTGCTGAAGATGTGGAAAACACTCGCGCAAGTATCAGTGAGCCGATACAACCAGATGAAGGAATTGTCGAAGACATAAGTAGGTTACAATTTAAGTTACAAATATATTAATTTAATTATTATTTAAAAATAAACAGAGGACGAACCGGCAACACCCGAGATTGCAATCGAGAATGGAACTACAGCTCCAAAAACTGTTCCAACAACAAATCGAACGGAGGAAAACATAATCACAACTGAAGCAATGATCACAAACACTATTGAGGATAGTTATAGTCCCGTCCCTGAAACGGTTCGAAAGCAATCGATCGCACATGACGAAATGAAATCGGAATCATCCGAATCTGGAGGAATATTCAAATCTATACCCAATTTAGGATCACGATTTGTGTATTGTTTGGCACGAAACCTATACACAATTAAGAAGATTGCTCTGTTCCTAGCTTTCATGATCAACGTATTTCTATTGTTCTACAAAGTAACCAGTTATATACCGGGAAGTGGTGAAATTTTGGATGAAATAATAGGATCTGGTGAAGTGGGTTCTGGCGAAGAATTAGGAAGTGGAGGCGGTAGTGGTAGCGGAGGAAGCGGAAGTGGAGAAGATGATGATGACATTATCGAAATGATTCAAATGGGAGAGAAGGCTTCATATTTGGAGCCAATACTTCGGTTCTGTGCAATGTTACATTCATTGTTATCGTTCTTCATGTTGGTAGCATATTACAATCTAAAGGTACCATTGATCATCTTCAAACGTGAGAAGGAGATTGCACGAAAGATTGAATTTGATGGATTGTACATCACCGATCAACCGGAAGATAACTATGAAGCGTATTGGGATAAGTTGGTCATCTCAAGCAAATCTTTTCCAGTAAACTATTGGGATAAATTTGTAAAGAAACGTGTCCGTGCCAAGTATGCCGAACAATATGATTACGATACGTTGAGTAAACTATTGGGTATGTCGAAATCGGGTTCAATGGAATTGGAAGAGAATGAATCGACCGGTTTATTGTCATCAATCTCTAATTATGATTGGAAATATCAAATTTGGAAAGTTGGTGTCACATTCATGGATAATGTATGTCATCTAATGTAATGAGTGTAATGCATCTAATTCATTTGATATCCATTTGTAGATCTTCTTATATAACTTGGGATATTTTATCCTGTCCGTTTTGGGCAACTTTAGTTACTTCTTCTTTGCTGCTCATTTATTAGATATTGCAGTGGTTATTCCATCGTTGAAGACCATTCTTCAATCGGTCACACACAATGGCAAACAGGTACGTTATGGTTAAGTAAAACTATGATGACTCATAATAATTAATTCATATTCGTTCCACAGCTATTACTTACGGTAATGTTGTTGATCATTGTGGTCTATATCTATACGGTGATTGCATTCAACTTTTTCCGCAAATTCTACGTTCAAGAAGAGGACGAACAGGTGGAACAAAAGTGTCACAACATGTTGACCGTAAGTTATCTACACATTTAAATCAAATCAACTACATTTGATCTAATAAACCCTTTATTTTCATTGGGCAGTGTTTCGTATTTCATCTTTACAAAGGAGTTCGTGCTGGTGGTGGTATTGGTGACGAAATCGAATCACCAGATGGCGACGAATACGAAATATATCGAATCATCTTTGACATCACATTCTTCTTTTTCGTAATTGTTATCCTGCTTGCTATCCTTCAAGGTTTGATCATCGATGCATTTGGTGAACTTCGTGATCAACTTCAATCAGTATCGGATACAATGGAATCGCAATGTTTTATTTGTGGTATCAACAAAGAGTACTTTGACACGCAACCTCGTGGTTTTGAGGTTCACGTAGAGAAGGAACATAAATTAGCAAATTATATGTTCTTCTTGATGCACCTGATCAATAAGCCGGACACCGATTACACGGGTCAAGAGACGTACGTTTGGGAATTATACCAAAAACGTTCATGGGACTTTTTCCCTGTTGGTGAATGTTTTAAGAAACAGGAAGAAGATCAAAGTGGTGGCGGTGCCAGTAAGGATTAACCTATTTATTATTTAACTTGTTTGTTTATTTATTTGTTTGCATTCAATCGAAAAAATTAAATGGCAAAATTTATATGCAAAGATTTAATTTTCTTTTATTGGAATGTTTGGTTGGACAAAGGGGACTTATGCGTTTGGAATTTGAAGTGGTCATCACATATAATAGTCTCTTTTCACATATATTCTCTTGTCATCATATTTAATAATAAAATAAATTGAAGGAAATAAAGTAGAATTTAAAAATTGTTCGTTTATGGTTTAAGGAGAATTAGATTGAAGAAATGATGCGCCAAACATGCATACGATTGGAAATAAAGTAGAGATTGTTTCAAAAATTGTGAATTCTTTGACCGAAATCACACACACACATATATATATATTTATATGGGATCATAAAACATGAGAACACGCACGCAAATAAGCAAGAAAGGCGAGCACACACGCACGCAAAAATGGTCATACAGAATTGAGAAATCGGAGCTGATTCAAGTTATGCTGTATTCCATCTTAGATTACATCACCAAAATGGAATAATAAATGCAAAATGAGAGAACGGGAATGGATTTTAACAATTGAGAATGATGAGTAACATTTATAATTCGTTGTTTTCATTGAAAATGATTATGCAGAGATAGAGGCACAAGATTGAACTGCGAATAGAATCGTTATTGTCGCCGAAATGATATGATGAAAAATACAAAATAATAAAAAAAAAGGAAAGAGATAGAGGGTTTTACGATTGGCAATTAAATGATTCAAATGCAAATGCTTAAGAATCGTTCGATCATAACCGACTTCCACTGCTATATTGTCCATTGCCATTAGTATTGACCACCGATTGACCATTTGAATTGGCATTTCGAGGCTCATTCTCATAACCACGAGTTCGATGAAATGATCCCGTCAATCGGTCCCGAATTTCCTCATCATTCGACGACATATCGTCCTTGTATCGAGTGGAAATGATGGGGCCAAATTCATTGATCGGTAAATTGTTTCGTATTCGATACTCTTCCCATCGTTCCTCATCCGATTCGTGGGTCAACCATCGAATTTTCAATTTATGTTCCAACGTTCGTAGATCGCACCATACCGAATAATCCTATGTAAATAGTTTTAGATGAACAGATTTAATGGTAATTGAATCAATTAATAAGCTTACGTCAAGCCATGGATCATAAAGTGATTTATCCACTGTATAACGTTTACGGCTCTTTACTTGAAGCAAATTGCCAATCAAACTGATTGCTTTTGGTGAAATGTCTCTCCAAGTTTCAGGTGGGCTGATTATTACAAATATTAATAACATTTAATCATATTTGTAAAACTTTACAATAGATCGATGAACACTTACTACATGAATGCAGCATTTCTAATTTGATCTTGAATGTCCTCCTCATCATGGAATGGGAACGTTCCTGACAGACTGACATAGATGATCACACCAACCGACCACATGTCTACACACAAAATTTAATTATAATTTTTTTCAATTAATTTTAGATTATAACAACGCTTTACCTAACGACCGATTGTATCCTTTGTTTCGTAACACTTCAGGCGCCAAATAGGCTGGGGTTCCTAGAAAATAAAACCAAAAAAAAAAAAGGTTTTAAATCCAATTTAAAAGCAATCAATGGCAATGGACTAACGTACCGACAACGCTTCGGCGGAATGATTTCTCGCCGATGATACGAGCAAAACCGAAATCACACAATTTCACCTAGGGAACAGAGAGTATAAGAATAGGAAAAAAAATATATAAAAACTAAATTACCTGTGGGAATTCACAATTGGATGAGAGGAGAACATTTTCCGGTTTTAAATCACAATGGCACACATTTTGGGAATGCAAATAACGTAGAGCAACCAAAATCTGCGAAAAATAGCTCATTAGAAGCCAAATTGCGTTGAGTATTTTAAACTTACTTGATTGATCAAAAATTTGGTAACTCGTTCGGAAAGGCGACCTTGTTCACTGTTCAAGATCATCTCTAACATGTCGCCACTAAGCTTTTCCATGACAACAAAGATTCGTTCTGGATTTTCAAACATCTTCTCTAAATTAACCACGCCCGGATGTGAAATGTTTTGCAATATTGAAACTTCATTCTTCAATTGAGCCTCTTGTTTGGTTGGAAATCGAAGTTTATCGATCACCTTGATAGCGACAGCTCGTCCACTGGTTCGATGTACGCCGCCATAGACTGTGCCAAATTGACCTGCGCCAAGAACTTCATCGATAAAGATCTGATATTGTTGCGAAATGTCTGCATTCTGGTTGTGGTTCTCATCGTTTGCATAGTTATTATTATTATATGATCCATTTCCATTGCCATTTACATTGATTCCGGCTGTGACCGAACCAGTGTTGACAATACCGGTGGCAATTTCGCCGCCATGTTGTTTGTTATTGGAAAATTCGGAATTTCCTCCACTAGAATGGACGGGCATCAATGCTTGCCGCAATGCATATTCCCATGTTTGGGCAGTCTTCGGATCTTCACCAACAAAATAGCAAACATTTTGTGTTCTCACTTCAAATGTATACGGAAATGGATTGTTGGTATTATTATTATTATTATTATGGTGGCTGCTGTTGTTGTTAGTTGCATTTTGATTTGTATTGCCCGACTTGCCCGCTCGATTCGGAACGATTTGTAATATCTCAGGCAACGGAATCTCCTTAAAGTAATGTGAACTGGAATCATTTTGAAACATGGTAATAGCCTTCGTATCTAAACGCCAATAATGGTTGCGTCTCTGTTGTATATAATAATAATAATATAAAATAAAAAAGAAGACAAGAAGAAGAAGAAAAAGACGACAAAAGATATTGAATTTGATTATTTACTTGTCAAACACTCGAATTAAAGGAGACTTACGGTAGAATCCTTGTTCGTATAATGAGCTATCCATCCTTCTTTGAGTACTTTCGATTGGCGCCGTTTGACGTGCTTTACACTTTGTACAATTCGTTGCAACTTAATATTATTGCTGCTTGTATCACTGAAATGGAACATTATATTTTGGGGTGTTAAAGTAAAGTACAATTGGAACACTTTCTTCAATCGATAAAGTATGGATGGAGACATATAATTTTATATGTCAACAACATACACAAAAAAAAGGTGACATAATTCAATAACAAGATGGGCAATTTAGGCCGAACAAAATGGCACATTCCTTGGCCATCTTGTTATTCGATTTAATATGTCACTACTGAATTGTGTGTGTGGAAAGGAAATTCGAAGAATTACTTTCCGTTGTGTAGAGCTCAACCAAATCAATTAGTTGAGTTGATTATGTCCGGAATTATAGACGAACAACGCATAGAACGAATGTGATGCACATACCTGACCAATATATTTTGTTGTTGATCATCATCGGTAATCGAAATGTCATGTCCGTTATTGATCGAACTTGAAAGATTGACGCTAACATTGATACCGCTATCGATGTCGGCTTTTAAATCCGATTTAAAATCATGAACCGAACTGTCGCCCTCCAAATCGGATTCATTGTTGCCATCGTCGGCGCATTCATCCTTGGGATTTTCCTGCCACTCTTTTGGCGCCTCGCCCGCACAATTCCACGGCACCTTTTCGATACATTTCTTGTGGGCATTGAATTTACAATCCTTGCATTGATAGCCTTGCCGATAGATGCCACACAGTAGTTTCTTACAAAATTGGCAAACGGTCGGCAAACGATAGGAATGGATGACGAACGTATGCGGAACACGGATTCGATCGGCTAATTCCTTTTCGACCCACGCAGGCCGACCGGAGATGTTGGACGATGAGGATGAGCTGGAAACGATCGTCGAGTTCGACATCTGACGACGATCGCGAATCGGGGAGGTCGACAACAGCGTCGGCTACAAACATGGAATGGAAAATAAATCATCAATTTATTAATAAATATTAAAACAAACAATAAGAAACATATAATCAAATGCATTATTTGAATGGATGGTCAATTGACAAACACGTCGGAAGCAAACAAACAAGCAAACAAACAAACAACGACAAGTGGCAAGAGCAACGAACTAAAATTAATAGAACCGATTTGAGTTGTATTTCAATTTGTGACAATGACCAAATGGGATCATTCCATTAGAATGATGATGGATCAGCAATTGGTGTTATATTGGCATTGTAAACCAACGTGTTTATGTTATCTTATGTTTTACCATTCTAATGGAACATTTGGTTTCGATCGGACAAATTTGATGTACATTACGAAACACTACAGAAAAAAACAATACTCTGCTTAATTACATTCAATTTTGAAGAAGTGCGTGTGTTCTCTTTAAGTGTTTAGTAATTGTTTAATTACATAAATGTATACCATTTTCAGACAAATATTTAATGATATATAAAATGTATGGTAGTCACGCGAAACCGAAAATGAGATTTCCAGGAAAAACCAAAGAGCCATCCCTTAAACACACAAACACACACACACACACGATACGACCCATTGACCTTTCAAGTATTTTACAATGAAAGGTACAAATTCCCAAATGACTAATTTATACATTATAATAAGAAATAAACTTAATTAGTCCATTAGTACATTATAATAAATATATAATTTCCATTGTGTACAATAGTGTCTCAATAAAAATTGCCATTGACAAGGCATAAAAAAAAGTTGACACATGTTTTCATTTCACGAGTACGCGTCAAAATATTCTCCTTCTATTTTATAGTCTTGATTCAGAATCGAGAAAAGTCGTCATTATCTTAGACCAATGAATTGAAATGAATTGAATTGAATAAATCGATCAATACATTGATATGACGCCCACATATTCAATGGGCTATGAACCATTTAGATGAATACATTTGGGACGGAACGGTGTAATCGACATTTGAATTGAAAAGCCAAGTCCATTATGATTGTAAAACGAATATGAATGATTTTAACAATCATAAATTCAAATGAATCATAGTAATATAGCACAAAAATGGAACTGATATATCATCGGTCACCAAATGATTTCACTTTCTAGAAACGGGTTTTTTATTTAAACATTTTCAATACTTGGTTTTATAGAATAATTAGGAAAAAAAGTGAAACATTTTGTTCCACAAAAGAGACGTGCTTGATTGAACGTTTTCAAGCGAAAATCTTTTTTTATTTTATTCTATTTTATTTTATTGGTAGCCAATTTTGTATTGCATCGACTATAGTCAAATTGGAGTACCTTGTTGTTAGAATAAATTTTGTCCTATACCAATAATAAGTTTTGTTCCATTAATAACGGGACACACTCCGTTTTTTTTTGTTACCAAAAGAGCTTTATTTTAGCGAGATTCTATGTTTTTATTTTGCATTCTCAATTGTTAACTTATCAATTGAGTCGAATAAAGGAAAACTTTTGAGTTTACATTTTAAAATACAAAAAAACCGTACTCGGAGAATGTTTGTTTGCATCATCTTTCATTTCATCATCATTGCAGTACCATAACTTTAATTAGAATTATTGAAAAGTTTGATCAAATAGTATTAAATAGTATTACTTATCGCATTTAGAGATGAGTATATACTATTCTCTTCATCTATGGAAGAAAATGGAAACAAATTATTTGCACTAACATACACAAACACTAAACAATACTGAACCCAAAGTAAACTTTTGTTCTTGGTTATTGTTATAACCGATACATACATTGAAAAATATCTTCGATTCACATTTTATACATAGTGTTCAACTCTAAACTAAAAAAAATGGATCCAATTATAATAAAAGGCAAATAAATAAAAGTTAAATGCAGTAAAATAATAAAAAATTTTGAAGAAAACGTGATGTAAAAAAATGCAAATAATTATGCACAACGAGATAAACATGTTGGAACAAAACATAAATTTTCCAATTGATCACACCACAATGACTAAAATAAACTATTCAAACATTTAGATTATATGCAGCTATTCCATAATGTTGACATAATAATAATAATAATAAAATAGAAAATGAAAGAGATCCAAAACATTCGTATAAAAAATATGACAATTTAAATATTCGCATTGGAACGTGAATGAGGAACGGTAAACTGTAACAACCAAAGTTTGAGATGCTTGCTTTAGGGTTAAAAACATTTTTTTCCAAAAATGATTTAAACAGTTTATGAAAATTACATTTATGCTCAAATTGTTCCATCATAACAACCAAAACTTGATGATCCATAATGCTTCAAATGTCGTTGTTGGATTGTGAATATATTTCGTTCCAATTTGTCCGTTTGTTCATCCATTCGTTCATCCACATGTCAGCTCAATTTGTGACAAAATAGGACAATTTCACATGAAACATTCATTTTGACAGCAAATGAAATAACAAGAATTGAATTGCTTGAAAATTTAATATTTATTTTTCTCAAATAAAACTGGCTGGTCAAATGTTGATTGTTTGTTGACCGAACTCCGCCAAACAAACAAAAAAAAAATCCAAAATAAAAGCGAAAAACTGTTTATGTGTATGCCAAAAGTGAACAGTCTAATGGATTTGAGAAACTAAGGTAATGATTGTTCTATACCGGAGAGGAGGGGAGGAGAGAGAACCATTGGAACTACAAAATGAAAACGTCAGTTGAACACGAATCTATGTTGGCCTAGATTTAATAAAACACTTTATGTAATGGTAATGGATTTGCTAGAATAACACACACACACAAACACACCAAAATGATAATAAAATGTTACCACCCAACAGCAGTAATAATAACAAAACATTCGATATAACACCAAAGTACACATCTAGACACGGAACGCAAATTCAATATCAAACCGAGTTGAGTCAAAGAAAATCTCTTTATTTAGTTGTATGTCATTTGGATAGAAAGTGGTAAAAGATGACGATTTGGATCGTAGATTTGAAAAATTAATTCAAAATAAATAACACAAATACTATTGGAATTTAGTCCACTATTGATTACTTTTGAGTTACTTTTGTAAATCATAGTAACTCATACTTCTAGATTTGACTTTTATTTTTTTAAAAAAGCTAATATTCAATGATTTCTTATTCAAAAATAACGTTTGATACGGCACTAAACCGCTTATTGGCCGTGAATCCAGTAACTTATAACTAAAAGATTTAGCCTTGTGCTTTTTTTTATTTAAAAAAAATAATGATCAAAAACTTATGTATGGAAACCAGCATTCCACCTCTTTTAACATTCTAACTTGATTTCACCCCATCGTTTTCGGTTGGTTTATTAATGGTCTTTAAGAAAAAACAAAAACTTTAACCGACGTGAACAAAAAGTTTTAGGTTTTCCCTGCTTTTTACTTCAAAAACAAAAAAAAAGTTGCCGTAGGCTCAAACTCTTTCAATCCTCAATTTAACATGTCAATACAATGAACATATGAAAGAAAAGTCAGAGAGTAAAATAATCAAGTTTCAATCCATTTTGCCAATAATGGAAAAAAATGGTGATGACATCTTACCATTACTTGAACATCATACATATATAAAGATAAAACATTTTTTACTTTATCAGTAAAATTTACCAAATAAATTCAAAAAAATATTATATTCTCTTGTTTTTAATATAAAATTAACGAGAATATTTTAATTTATGGTACAAATGAACCTAACAATTGACGTGTTGTGTTGTTGTTGTCATTGACATTTTGATCAAAAAATTATAATTTCCGAAGAGGAACGCCATTTCTCCATTGCCATACAAAAGTGAAGATGTTCTTGCCACTTGTTTAGGTGAAAATTGCCAAACTAAGTGAATATATTTGTGTTGTACAAATGATGTAAAGACCGATACTCTCAATCATAATTATTTTCTTATACATCTAAAGTATTGGGATGTAAAGGTCGTAGTCGTCATCGATGATGGTGGTTTTAATAATAATTGTGGTGGCCAAATATCGAGAGCCACAATGACAACGATTCATATATGTCAATCGATATTATTTCAATTGTAACAATATTACTTGAAAGACAAAAGCAACACAAAATTCGAGGTCGTTAGTTGGTGTATTGCACCATTTGTAGTGGCAATGATCATTTACCATAAATATCATCGATTATGATTAAAAAATCAACTAACTGACTGAGATGGTTTCATATATAATTGAAAAAAACCTTTTTGAAACGTCTCCAATATTGTTTTGTAATAATTTTTTTCAACATGAAACTATTTAGAAATTGAAAAATAAAAAATAATAATAAGTAAACTTTATAATGTATGTAACATAATACGTTGAATGTGGAGTCCACCCATACATGCTTGTCCCGATTTCCCTTTCCCCTTTTCTTTCACTTCGGACTCCTGGTAAACACACACACACAATAATCAAGATTTGGTAAACAAATGTACACAATAATCGGTCGTCAACGTGTTCACAAGTTATTCGTCTCTATCAATCCACATTTATTTTACCAACATTTATGGTGGTTAATTTACAGTAATACTACAGAATTTCTCTTTCCTGAAACGTTGCAAAATCCGCAGTTACATGTGGCATTACAATAGCCCCATCAAAGGACAAACGGAAGAAGTTATTTGTTCTATTGACATTTTGAAAGGCTATTTGGACTACATCGGCAATCCATCGTTCAATGGAGAGCTAAAGAAATCGTAAAGGATGAGAAAGATGAAGAAAGAAAAGGGTTAAATTTCAATCAAAAGTCTTATTATAGTCGAGATAACTTGTAGTTTGCTTACATGTATTTTATTTCGATCCATCACACAATGATTTTCTCAATTTCGATCGAAATCGTGAATGAAACAACTAACATCCATCAGGACCGATC
Organism: Blomia tropicalis; assembly: GCA_029204025.1. NCBI lineage: Eukaryota > Metazoa > Arthropoda > Arachnida > Sarcoptiformes > Echimyopodidae > Blomia > Blomia tropicalis. The sequence continues at coordinate 7,016,523 of CM055090.1, forward strand.
GATCAATATCGTTTAACTGAATTTTATAACAAAGAATCATCAAGATTCAGCAACATTGGAGAAACCGGCCAGAAAATGGGTTATTTGAAATTCATATTACAAAGTGTAACTTCAATAAAATCTTAATAATAGTATTTTCTCTGAAAGTGAATTATTGAATTTACACTTTAATATATAAGACAAGTTTACTGACCGAAACTACACAGACAGACAGACACGCATATATGAAACAGAAAATCGATCAAAAATTGATTCTTAAAATGAAATGAAGGTAAGGGTGAAATATGGAGAAAGGAAGGAGAAAATTAACGACCAAATGCTTTAGTTGAATTATGCTTTTACTTTTTCCGAATATAATATCGAAAGCCTGAACGCAAACAACAACGACATCGTTAATCGAAATCAACTAAGTCTTATGAGTTGAATCAACCATCAACAACAGCAGCACCACACCAACCATAAAGAATCAGTCTTTATCCGATAATGCCAGTACTCAGTGCCCTTTTTAATGATAAATGAGATTTTTGTGGAAATGGTTGCCGTAATATTGCACAGATAAAGTGTTGTGAGTAAAAGGATGTTCTCAAAAAATAGAGAATGAAAAAAAAATTGGTTTGTGCTCATATTTGTAGTATTTGCAGTGTAGAATGTAATATATTCTTCAATTCAGTGCTCTTAGAGTATTATAGTCTTTTGGAGATAAAGCAAACACAGAGAAAGTTTCAACTTGGCGTGCGTGTGTGTGTGTGTGTGTGTAGAAACACACACACAATTGGATCAAAGTGCAACATTCAATTGTTTAATACATCATCACATCGAGCATAGAGAAACAAATAAATCAAACAAGTCAGTTTCTATATATAGAATAGAGACTTGAATCAAATGAATCGAACCAGATATTATCATGGGACAAATGTTAAATAGACATAGGCTCACATTAGACTAACGTGCCGAAATGAAATTGATAGAATGTGATACAACTGAATCAATGATGAGAGGATGGTGATGGTGATGATGATGATTGTCAATGTAAAATTCATGTCTCCATCTCTTCATTGTTCATTGGAATTTTTTTGTAATTCTAATTTAGGAAAAGTATCAACAGTGATATCATCAACGGTGACAATGTGCCTCCGTTTCTAGGTTGGAAAGATTTCTTATTAAATCGCCATTATTAGGAATAATAAATCAGATGAAAGGAATTAAAACAAATGGAATAAATGAAATTAAGCCAAATAAAAGGAGAATGCCGTGATATCAGTATACTGTCAGTTGTCCATGTAAATTGGATGAATGAAGTTGAGAATCAAAACCAAACAAACAACACATTCAACTAATGTAATATTTTTAGAATAATAACATTTTTTCATCGCGATAGCAACGAAATAATTTAATTCAGTGTTTAAACAAAAAAACACACACACACACATAAAAAACAAATCAACGTTTTATAGTGAATTCCAACTCTTTTGTTCCAATCAACCAAAATTAACAAAGAAGATGAAACAAAATAAGAAAAGAATGGAATAGTTGTAGAAATGGAACGAGAAACACACAGGAGACTTGATTGGATATCTCGAGAGAATATCATTGCCATCGAACGGCAAACAAAAGAGACATTATGATAATGAGAAGTCTTAGCACAATCCTAGTAAACATTTTTTTCATTCCATTCTATCACAATTACTAAACGGAAAAACGGTTCAAGTAGACAACAAATAAAAGTCATTTGACAATCAATTGGATTGCAATCATTCTCGACGCAATCATTTGTGAGTTAGAATCCGATCGGAACCGAATTCAATTTTGTCATTGGATGGAAAGTGAATGAATGAATGAATGAATCGAACGTGAGAACCAAATAGAATAGAATGAATGATGGAATTGAACTTACCTTAGCATCGTTAATCAATGAAACGGAACTGGTGGTGCGTTGTACGGGGTCACCAGTCGGACTGATTGGCACTAGATATGTTGATGATCGGCGTCGTCGTCCATGGGAACAATTGTTCGGAATTTTGTAGACGCATCGTTTGTGATAGTTCAATCCACAACCGTCACATTTGAGGCCTTGATGAAAGAGACCGAACAACATCTCACCGCAAAAATCACAAAATGTTGGCGACTTGTACGAATGGATCAATAAGGAATGTGGACGAATCAGCACCGTATCAGATGGCGGATTGGCTGCAATACACAATCGAATAAAAATAGGGAAAATTAAGTTGGCGCAATTCGCAAAGAAATAAAACAAAAAAAAATTTGGAAAAGATGAGATCGATAGTATATGTGCGAAACGGGAGTATACGATCGATTCGCTCGATTTGTACGATCAATTGGTGTGTTTCTTCCTATTTTTGTTTCTTTTGCTTAAAAATGTTATTAACACTTTTTGTACTGGAGGGAAAATCGATCAATCTAACGTCTTTGTACAATATGATAGCTCGATCATTCATTCCCTAGTGATGGTATACGATCCCGAACGGTAAGCTCTACAGGTTTGTCCCGTTTTTTGTATGAAAGGGTGAAAGAAAGAGGGAGAGAGAGAGAGAGAGAGAGAGAGAGAGAGAGAGAGAGAGAGAGAGAGAGAGAGAGAGAGAGAGAGAGAGAGAGAGAGAGAGAGAGAGAGAGAGAGAGAGAGAGAGAGAGAGAGAGAGAGAACATACACATGTTTGATCACAAATCATTTCAGAAGGGTTGACATTGGGGAAAAACCACGCCTGTAAGATATTAAATATCCAGTAGACTTTTAAAATGGTTTGAAATTGATGTATGTAAGAGATAGACTGATGTGTAGGAAGAAACGTTGCACTAGGAAATGGAGAGTCTGTACAGTGCAAACGAGGGAGAGGGAGAGAAAAAACTATCCTTGAAAACGCAATTCATTGTCAATCATCTAGTCTGCACCAATCCATAACCATACAAACGCCGGATGAAATCGAATGAGTCGACAATGCAATTGTAATTTAATTGCATAATGGAACAATCATTCAGTGAAAGTGCAATAAAAAAACATGGACACAATAAAAAAAGAAGAAGAAAAAGAAGAAAGAAAAAGGTGGTAACATACCTGAGACGACAATTTCCACCAATGATCCTTCGACCACATCGGAGACGGCATTTATTGGCAGTAACATATTTTCCGAATTGTAATCGTGCCGAAATAGAAGCAATCGTTCTGTCAAACGATTCAAGCCATGTTCGGGAAACTAGACACGCAAATGAGAAAATTATAAAATTTAACATAATTATTAAAGTCATATTGTTTGGATAAGCAGGCTTAATTGATTAAATAACAACAAAACAATACTCAATGAATAGCTTCACTGTTGTTGAATTTTTCAAATTCAGGTGGCATTGACAGTCACCTATGCCCCGATATATTGTAAATAGTTTTGAACAAATAAATGGAAATAAATTCTTGGAAATTTCATTAGCTGAGCTCGTGTTTGCCATTGAACGGCAAGAGTCAGAGTGATAAGCGAACATAAAATACCAGAAACATTCTATATCAAATTTCAGTGTGATCAAGCGCAAATATGGAAGTAATATATTTTCATTATATTGAACCTCCTTTTAGATGTCATCATATTATCGGTTTGGAACTGACACCGACACCCACCCGTTGACAAAACCGAACAAAATTGACAACTCACCATCATCACATCACAACTCTTATACGATTAATTACACCAAAAATTACGACAACAAAACAACTATTATCGATTGTGTACACGCATTGAAATAAACGTTGAACGTCATTGGCATATCACATTTGAGCACCTATTGAGGGGAGAGAGAGAGAGAGAGAGAGAGAGAGAGAGAGAGAGAATTGGAAACAAATAAAAAAGGGAAAGTAGTTGACAACTTTTTGAATACACGAACTATTCGATCATTCAATGACATGAACGGTGAATGAACGAAAATCATTCAGGGACATTTATAAATACTATGAGAATGTCTCCAGTGTTGGCAATTGTCACTTGCCATCGACAATGTCGTCCCCGGCGTCATGCTTTATAGTCGGTCGGTTTCTGTTGGTGGTTGTTTCCAATTCACAATCAAAATGGATCGATTGTTGTTTGAGGAGCCAACGAACTAATGCAAACATTTGCAAATAGACGCCAATTGTCCAATTGGTATCCAATCATGCACACACACACACTCACAGAACGAATACCAGACGCATTCACATTGAAACATTTGTATATCACCACCGTAAAATGAAATCAAACTAAAAAAAATGTTCACTATTTATCTTTGTCGAAATAATTGACATTATTGAAGAAAAAGTTTATTTTATCAAACTAACAAACAAACAAATAAAATAAAGGACAAAATGAATAATCAATGAATGCACAAAACAAACGGAAACCAGTTATTGGATTGATGAATGTTCCAAACCGAATTGAATAATATTAGATTCACAGCATGTCATTTTATCTATGACATGAGTATTTTAGGGTTTTCGTCCCTTGGCTTCCTATTGGTTAATGCAATTAATGTTTGATCATTTAATTAGACTATACTCCTTTTCTATTTCCTTTCCTTTTCAAATAGAGTCTCTCCAAATGCACTTAATAATAACGATTCATCTGACTCGACAATGTAAATTTGTTATGGATACATTAAACAAGATTCCGGTGAGTGTCTATCACGATATGAATGTTGATGCATTAGCCTGAAGCAATGCGGTTCAACACAATATATCTAGATGGCAATATATATGTTTGAATAATTCATTCTATTCAAGTAAAATTGATTTCCATTTGCTTTCGTTCGTTCTTTCTTTCTTTCTTTCTTTGGTCTATACACTCCAATGCCCAATGGTGTTGTTGAACAAATTTACAAAATTGAAACTACGCTTCAATTGAAAAACATTGAACTATTTTTTTTTATTTTATATTAATTTTATTATTATTGTATGGCTGTTGCTGCCCCTCTCTCCCCGCGTAATGTATTGTCTATAATATTTGTTGCTGACATTGGCGGAAGTATTCCATACTATACTATGTTATAGAATATGTGTAGAATCGATAGCTAGAGGTGCTATGGAACGAGTACGGCAATAACAAGTGCCCGTTAGGTATAAAGACAATTAGACCGAATCTTTCATCATACGTAACGTTATCATTCGTAATGTTGCAATATGACGATCCAGAGTGCATAGTGCCAATTAGCTTTGAACTCAATTAGTTGGTCAACAAGAGGCTTCACATATTTTTCCTCTCACTCTCTCACTCTCGTACAATCACCGACTCACATACACTCATTTACTCAAGCTAACACATTCCTGGAATGGTAAGTCAATCGTATCGTTTTTTTGTACATCATCATCCATGGTGCAGCTCACTACGGTGTATAGCTACACTCGGTGTGGTTGCCATGCAAGTAACCAAACGAGATTGTTTGCTTTGTTGCAGTTGTCGGTCTTCTTCATGTTTACAGTAGCCATATAAATAAAAAATAATACAGATATATATAAGAAAATGGAATAGAACAGAATGAGCATGAAACAATTTGCCAACTCCTGGCAATCGCGCCAGGACACTATTCAGTCGATCGAATATCAAAAACCGACCATAGCAAAAAAAATATCAAGCAATTTATGTAAACAAATTCAAAATTTTTGTTATTGTCCAATGTCGTACAATAAAGAATATTTTGGTGATTCTTACCTTTCGGTCAATGAAGGTGCAGGCATACTCTTTGAGTGAGCGTAATGTAAGATCGATGGTGTCCACCTTTACGGAATCCCGGACAAGGCCAGCCTGCATAAAAATGCAGATCTCACTAGGCACGTTCAAAATCGGAGGTTCCATTGGTTCGTCGAAAACCTATAGAATAGGAAAATATTTAGTTAATGGAAATATAAAATTAAACCAAGTGAAAGATTGAATAAGAGTAATGTAAGTAATGTGAGGAAATTGAATGGAGGAGGCATATATATATATATTATTAAATATATAAAGAAGCAACCGGATTCAAAACTAGACGAATGTAATGGTAATTTCATTTTGCAATTATTTGTCGACGAACATATGGCAACATGTACAACGTCCAGTGTCGATGTTCATTTGACATCATTCACAATACATCAACTTATTGTGTTGGCACCAAACAAACTAAACCAGAAAAAAATAAAGAACGAACATTAAAAGATTTGACGTGTACATAATCAGATGAAAGTTAAAATGGAAACGAATTTCAATCAATGAAGACATCCGGTAAATGATGTATAAATTTAAATCTAAATATTTTGATGCATAACACTTTTTTCTTATTCTATAGAATTGAATAAACTCATCAAGTTGACGTCACGCGAACACACAATAATGTCATCATTCTATAAATGCCATTTGGAACGAAAATGCAAAAGTAAACAGTGGTTCACGATAACAAGAAGAAGAAGAAGAAGAAGAAGAAGCAGAAGAACAAAAATAGAAAAAATAGGGCAAAAATAAGAGAAAAGGCCTACTATCAGTTCAACTGAATGGGAATGAATTTACATGTGAACCTTCCGATCTAAATGCGAATGATCTTGGTTCGTATGTTTGTGTATAAGTGTGTGTGTGTAGTGTTTACTCGTTGTTTGATTGCAATGGGAGGATTTGGTCAACACACGGAACACTAGTGATGGGCACAATCAAGTCGTCAATCATGGCTCAATCGATTGAACATAATTGTTGTTCGGTGACGAGATTGAAGAGGCGAAAGTGATTGTCTATCATCAATGGTAATGTATGCAAATAAGGGTCCGATAATTCCGAATAATTAGGTCCGATGATGTGGAAAATGCATTAATTGTTGATGATGGTGATGTATGCATGCGGCGCATTATTGGTTGGTTGGGGTATATAAAACAACAATGTACCGGACAATGGGCGAGACTGTGATCAGTAGATGATTTGATTATTGGGTGCAATCATGTGCTAGTGTTGATGATACATGGAGTCAAGGTAACAATCAGACACAATGCCGACAATGGCACTACATTGGCATATGCACATATTCACATTCATCCATTATTAATTGGTCTGCCTTTCTCACGTTAGCACTTTGTTGTTGCACAATTACAAGTTTACTCTCCAAACAAAAGACCAAGTCACAAGATGCACGAATGAATGCTATTCTGATCCAATTCTGTTTGGCATTTTATAGAGTATAATAGAAGAAAATGAACACAAAAACTATATTTTCAAATGAAAGAATGAATTGCTCGTTGAATTCAATTAAAGGCCATTATATCAAATGACCACCTTTAGACTAAATGAACCAAATTGTTGTCAATGCAAACATTTTCATCGGCATAATATAAAGAATTTATTTGCTTTCGTTTAAGTAGTGTCAGAAAAATAAAAAAAAAATTAAAAAAATGGACGTCAACGAACCATGTCCGTACAAATCTACACTTTTTCAACACGAACATTAATAAAATGAAGATGAAATAGATGGGAAGAAAAAACGGAAACCTCGTTTGTCGTTGCACGGTAATTGAACAACTTGACGAACAGATCCGAAAAACAATTGAACAATTTAATTATCTACAATGAAAACGAAAAGTGCAGGAAATTGTCATCAGTTGAGTATTTAGGCAACACTTTTTGTTCAACTTTTAAACGTGATGTTTTTGTTGTTGGAAACATGACATACCATGAACGGACAATTTTGCTCCAATTTAAAATTTGTTTTTAACATTTATCTTGTTTCGTTTAATCATTTAAAATTCAAACAACATAAGTTATTAATGACAAGCAAACCATTATTATATATGAACAATTTCAACAGCAATTCTATACGCAAGCATGCAGTGAGATGAACAAACACCAATCAACTACGTTAAATTAAATAAATTGAAAATATGACAAACCCAAATTAGAATTCAAATATTGTTGATATATGATTAAAGGATTAATCAATCAAAATAAAGAACAACAACAACAACAACAAAACTAATTGTAATAAAACTCAAATAAATCAAATCTCCGTAACACACAAAGATTAGTTTGTCAATCCATTGATTATAATGAACTTTTGGTTCGATGCCCTAACAATGAAAATGGCATTACCCCAAATACTGAAATTGCATTGTAGTCAAGCCAACATTTTCTTTTCATTCAAATAGAATTGAGAAAATTATTTTAGAATAATCTTATGCAAACAATTAAAATGTAATAAAATCAATTTGAAATTATTTAATAGAAAATATATATAAAGTTTTACCATTAGAATAACCATTTAATGATTCAATAAAATAAATCATTGTTTGAGAAAATGTGTTGTTAAAAACAAGTCTACCATTTTGCGCAAAGACATCGTGCTAAAATTACATTTTCACAATTACATTGAATTGCTGAAACTAAAGTTGTCTGGTTTGATCAAACAGCGACAATGTACAAATGTACAAAATATTTTTTTTTTGTTCACAACAGAAGGATACATGTGCATATGCCGCTTCATTCAGTTTCATTCAAACTCGAAGATAACATTATTGTTAACGACAGCAATGAAATGTAATGTTTGACTCTGCATTGTGTCGACTCAACTTTGTACAAACGGGTACAAATTATCCATACAAATAATGTCGGCGGTGGTGGTGTCCCATTTGAATAAGTGAACCAAACAAATAAGCAAGCACCAAAAAAAAAAAGACGAAAACTTCATCCACTCATCTACAGTAAAATGTTGGTAGACCATTCATTCGAGAATGATGAATCAACAAAAATATATAAAAAAATACGATAGACGGTGGAATTAATAAAATCAACGTTTCTGTTAATGCACGTATGGGACAAGTGATCCTCATTAGGACGACTTTCGAACGATTTGTGCAAATTGTCATAGTTGTCATATATTATGTATATATACATATATACGTATATACGTATATATACATCTCTATATATACGTCAATGCAATTTTGTGTTCATTCATTTGTGTACTCATTGCAAGTTGTTGATGTCTTTCGGCATGATTTACTCACGGGAAATATACCGGGTGCAATAACATCACCCACCAAACCAACCAGACGACAAACTTCTCTATTCCTCCCACATATACATGGATTGCTTTAGCATTTGCATGAGTGTTTGTGCCAATCAATCATAGCGTGCAAACATGGAGAACGAATTATGTCAAATATACTTCACACCATTTACAAAAGATGAATTGTATGGGAAAAATTTGGAAAGTATCGCATTATAATGGTACAACAACAAAAAAATGGGTTTCTTTACTTCAATGTTAGAGTTTTTACATTAAACTGGTATCATACTATTTCTATTAATATTATTATCAATATCGCATCCTTTTCATCACATTAGCAAAATTGTTTAGTTCATTTGTTAAACGATGAAAGTAAAGCAATGCAGGAAAGCAAAAAGTGGATAGATGGATAATAGCACAATAGCGTTTATACAACAACAACAACAACAAATAAGATTTAATCGTAAAGCAATTTCCAATATAATAAGAATATCTTAGCTTAAGTTATTGTTGTTGTTGTTATATTGTCAAGTATGTCTGATTTGCAATTCATTCTGTGTAGTGCAATAAAATTGAATGACACTTCATCTTTCATTCTCTTCTTTCAACTTGAAAACATTTAAAATTTAAAATTGATACATTGAAAATATATTTAACAAACAAAATTGAACAAAATAGATATTTTATACTTACGTATGAATTTATATTTGATGATTTAGTAGATTCGACCTCGATTAATCTCAAATCACACGGAATTTTACGTGTTTGAGTGGGTGAACTCATTCTTGACAAACGTATAATTTCATTCAAAATAAAAATAAAAATAAAAAAAACAATTGTAACTTAATTGGCGTGTTTCAATATTTATGAAAACAGTTTTTTTAATATCGGTTGTGGTTCTTGAAAAATGAACGCAAACACAATAACAATTAACAATGAAATGGAATTGAGTCAGTTCAGTTAATGAATAGAATGAAAATTATAGCAAACGACGAATGAATATAATAAATAACATGAAACAATGATAATGAATGGTTTTGAACTTGTCCGGAAATTGCCGGATTGTGTCATGTTCTGTTGAAGAATATTTTGTCAAATATAAGAGCACATTTATTGAATGATTGGCGCCATTTTATTCCTTCAAAATGTGATCAACAAATACCGAAATTATTTTTTTTTAATTTGATCGATAATGAGAAGAAAAAGTGTCATTTAACATATCAATTCATAATTGCCGTTTTTATTTATTTTTATTATTTTTTTTTTGGATACGGTAAAATATTTTGCATTAATAAAAGTAGCGGAAAGTACATTTGGTACGATTGACAATTCGAAAGCGGTAACAGGCGACACCAAGTGTGACGATCATCATCCGATTTAATGGAAACAGGAAGTTTTGTTCAATCATTTAAACGATCGTTTGAGAATTGAATAAATATATGAATGAAATGATTGAATGGAAGATGTGATAAAGTGAATGAACGAACAAACGGCCGAACGAACGAACGTAAATAGAGTGTGATAATGTCACGAAGACGACAATATTCCATTTGGAACGGACATTGAACGACAAGATTTGCCTGTTTGACACGATTCCTATGGCGATGAACCCCTCAAAAAAAAAGGAGAACTAAAGAAGAGAACTGGAAAGAAGAGAAGAAAATAAGACCGTACGTACACAATCGTATCGTAGGATGAAATGTGCGAACCAAGTTCACAATTGAAAGAATATATAAAGGCCGAGATCGTGGCTATGAAGACTATGGGCGACGTGCTCATTGAACGATGCACACAAATTCAGTGAGGCAAAACCGAATGTATGGGCAACCGTGATTCTATCGAGACCATTCCATTCGATTTTGGTGGTGGTAGGACACAATTTACGAACACGCTCACCAACACCAACACCAACCGAACCGAACCGAACCGAACCGAACCGCCACCAAACTTCACCAGACCTAGACATGCGCCACACTTTCACCCAAAAACATTCTTATGCTATATATTATGTCCAGAGAACGATATCTGGATTCTCACAACACACATTAACTATGGTCTAAACTCTTGTTATGCAACACAGTGTGTTCCACAAGCATGCAAGAAAAAAGAATAAAATGAATGAGTCGAGTGAATAAGTAAGTGTGTGAGTGAATGAATGAATTCTATCCAGTGGGTGTCAGTGCGAGAATCACATTCATTGCACACAAGGCCACACATTTGTAGATTCTACTCTTATGTACTTTAATGACTTGGCCATAGATACCTTTTCTCTTATGTTTAGGTTAAGTTGATATAAAAGAATAATCATTTTGTTCTAGATTGAAATAGATGCAATTGAATGGACAAAACTAAATTCCCGTAGAACACATGGATAACATTGGAATAGATTCCCAACACTTATTTTCCTAACATTTTCAAGATGACGTAATGTACTCTATTTTTTTATAGGTTAGATTCATTGTTGAGCATATTGTCTATGGTGGAAATAGTGATACAATTTCTTTATTGTGCAAATAAGACGCCGAACCAAACTGTCTACTCACATCGTCCAACATCTGAAATGCAGGCAAACGAAATTATTGTAACTCTATTCTGTTAATTAATTTTCATCTGCACATCATTGAGCAGAGAGGAAACTATAGTATAAAGTGAATTATATTTCCTATAAACAAGAGTGATGGCTCACGATCGGTTTCGTTGAGGCAACGGTTAAGACAATTCGGTTTGCCATTTAGATATTAAATGGAGAATATATTGCAATCTACATTTGTGTACATCTACAACACATGTATGAAACTATGGCAAGTTCCTCGACGACGACGACGACGACGACGACGACGACGACGACGAAAATGAGACAAGACACATGAGTCCCACACCGTAGATGGGATATAGAATGGCTCATTGCCTCCATACATTATATATTATTATTGTAATAATCATATTGGATATAAATTTTCCAAAAATGAAAATGCTTTCCCGTCAATCAATTGACAGTGAAATTATAAAGTTTTATCTCATTCTTCTATACTACATTTCTACAATAGATTTCGAAACAACTGCTTATTATTTGTGCTTTATTGAACATTTAATCAACTGAATTATATTTAAATCTTAAAACTGCGTGCTTTATTATTTAGGAATTTAATTAATCCTTTGTTCCTGTCTATTTTAACATTCATTTTTTTATCTACATATAGAATCTTAATATAAAGACAAAAAACACATAGACCAAGATAATACCCTTTTTATTGGATTGTATATAAAGAATTTATATAAAACATTTTGAATTAATTTTTTATATAAGTAATTAAACAAACATTGAAAGTTGATCAATTACAAGAATTACTTAAAAAAAATACTTTACATCACCAATGGAACCTAATTAATCCGATTGAACCTGGCCTTTGAGTTAGTAATTTAAATCCAACCTTTTTACGTCCTTAACAACATTTATAGTAAGCTTTGCATCAGTTGTCAACAATAGAACAATACAGAAAATAAGCGCTTCAAACGCTAAAGTTTGAAGGCTAAACTTTCATTGATGAACAGACAAACAGCAACACTGATCTTGTCTTCATAATCGAATCAATGTATCGTCAATGTCAATGACATAATTGTTTTCGCAATTACACCAAACACATGGATCATGTATGTTGGCCATTGTTTGTGGGAAATAGATTTAAACAATATCGAACAATTGGTATGAAACGATTTTTAATTGGTAAATGATCGTGGAACAAAGAATTGTTCATGTTTTTTTGTATTTGTATTAAAAATGAATATAAAAAACCAAGATAATTTAAATAAAAAAAATGTTGAGAAAAAGACAAAACATTGTTATCATCATCTATGAAGAGACAATAAACGAAAGAATGAGAAAAAGAGTTTGAGTGAAACATTTCCTTGGCCATGTACGATTTGACGGCCATAGATTCAATGAATAAGTTATAAAAGTGAATGAAAGAGAGAAAGAGAGATTGTTCCAATGTTCCATTGGTTTGAGAGATAGTTTCAGTTCCAATGTGAGGAGAAAAATAAAAGTGATAGTGAGAGAATGTGTCGCGATGCAGATGCAACATCAAGACATCTTTTCGTTATGCATTTAATAATATTACATTTCAGACAACATTGTGTACAATGTAATGGATTTTCGTTGTCAATGTTGTGGCAACGATGGCTTGCCGATGATTCGGTTGTTGTTGTTGTTGTTGCTGTTGCTGTTACAACTTTTGATGGCAAAATTGAAGATGACTAATGCAAAACGATTAACATTTCCTTTTGTCACCAATTGATTTATGTTATTATCTTCATCTATGGTATACACATATAACATGAACCTTATCCATATCCTTTCCTCATATTTGTTCCTCTCATTGGATTGTGGTTGTTCCGAAAATTGATATATAGATTTATTTATAAAAAAAAACTAAAACGACCACTCATTTAGAGAAAAACTTTAATGTCACTTATTGATGTATGAGATTCATTTGTAAAATGAAATGGTATTAGTGTTTGCTTCAATTTACTTCAATATAACCTATAAGAGGAAGTATTTTCAAGCTTCTTTCTTTTTCCTTCTCTCACTTTCTCTCTTTATTTGGCCCATGATTGGCTTTGTCAAATATTGTGACGGAAGTAATCGAATAGATAACCTAATGAATAAGAACCATTTGGGAACATATATATAAAAAAATATATTGTACCATTTTTTTGTTTTGATTTCAACATTATCGTTCCGGTCTGAATGAACCAAATTACACGTGAATCTATTAGTGTGGGTGTATGTATCACCCAAACAAATTTATACTTATTTTCATGTTTATATGACAATATATCCAAGTTTATTGAGAGAAAAATTCTTAGATATAATGCAAACATTATGGCTTTAAAAACTCGAATGTAGTTTAATGTATATATATTTATTTATTTGAATTTCACACATTTCCTTCAATTCAATATCGAATTATATGCGTCATTTGGTTTTAAGTTTGCAAACATTACACTATAATAAAGCAGAATAGTAACATATACGACAGTTTCAGGCCTAAAAGCAATGATGATCAAATAAAATACATTTCCTGGCCTTTATGACCACAAATCGCTTATATAGATCGGTTCCATTTTTAAAATTGTACTGTTCTAAAAATATAATTTAATAGGATTGTACTCTTTCATCAAAATAAGAATTTAAAATTAAATCCATTTCAAATAAACAATATATTTTATTATTTATCTTCAAGTCGTATCCTTCAAGAAAAAGAAAAGAAAAAGCATAAGTATGATCGTGTCAATCGATTGCTAATTAGAGTGACTGTAGTTGTCTATGAAGATGAAAAGAAAATGTCATTTGAGATGTGCCAAATGACTATTGACAATCATTGGTAACCAAAATGTAGCACGAATGTCCTTGAAGCTAATTAACATGTGACCGTGGTCATATTTTCAATGACAACGTTCAACCATAAGTATTGTAAACATACTATAACTCATATTTCGCACGAAAGATACACGACAATAACATTGAACGAATGTGTGAGAATAATAAATGTTAATATTAGCGAATGAATGATCAATAACATTGGCAAATGTCATCGAATGGAACATAAATACGAACAATGAGAGAAAGAGAGAATCGATACAAGAAACGAAAGTAAAAGAATAAAATAAAAGAGATTATCGATCGATGTACTCAATAACAGTGTCAATGGAACGCGTTCCCAATAGGATGAAAATAGAAACGGCAGCAAATAAAAAAAAAGAAATTTATTGATAAGAACTAATAAGTGAGATAAAACATAGAGTATTTGTACGAATATGATCTCCTATCAGAGATTATATATAGCTGATGATTGATTCATTAAGGAATGTCGTTTGTTTTGGTGCATAAATGAACCTTAACTTCCGAATTGTTCTTAAAAATTTGTTAACAATTAGAACACATATTTTGAAAGATGGGTATAAACCTGATTTCGCAGTTTAATGTACGAATAAAACTTTTGATAACATTGTAACAATAAAAAAAGTTTGGTAAAAGGGTGATATCATTGAGGTATCGATTGGATTGCTAGTTTAACATCGATGTACTTGTTTTCCACGTAATGTTCGAAATGTCTTCTCACATTGATCACATTTGAATGGCCGTTCACCTGTATGTTTATTCATATGTACGGCCAATTGTTTGGGTGAAAAGTATCCTTTATCACATTGGTTACATTTGTATGGCCATTTTTTCGTATGAGTTAGACCATGATAACGCCAAGCGGTTTTAAACTTGAAAAGTTTACCACAATATTCACATTCAAATGGATGCTCATCCGAATGGCAGACATTATGTCGTTTCAAGAGAGCCTTACAAAAAATGCCTTACCGCAAATGTGACATGAATGTCGCTTCTTTGGATCATTGGCAACTTGTGAACTTGATGATGCTACTTCAATTAATGGTCGATTTGAAGTATCTGGCGTTTGTACACGTTCTTCATTATCAACACTATCGAGTGAACTATTACGATCAAATGAAAAATTGTTAACTTGGCTAATCATCGTCTCATCGGAAGAATTTTGATTCATTGGTTCAATATTTGCACTTGTTGTGGAATTCTCATATTGTACATTATCCGAAATAGTCATTTGTTGTGGTGATACAATAACAGTTTCACGATCCTGATTCTTTTGTCGATACAATTGTTGTAATTCATAATCCAAATGATTATAATCAGATTCTGGAACCATATCAGGCAAACTATCGAAATGTTCCACTGCCTTTTCCAACTGTTTAAATACTTTTGCTTTATTATCAATTTCTTGTTGCAATTCTTTCATTCGCAATTTGATTCTAACAATATCAATCAATAGATCATCCTTCAAACGATAGATAGGTTCAACCATTTTTCTGAACTGGCAATTTTACTGAATAGATAGTAAATTTAATAGAATAAAAAACGTTGCTTTATGAGAGCAATTACTATACGTTTTGTTTGCGTATTAAGATGGTCCATTGAGCGTCCGCAATAAGTAGACGTTCAAGGACAAATACAAATATGAACACACTACCACACAATAGATCATCAACATGGGGCCATACTTATATGACGTCATCAAAAAATCCGTCGCCATAAAATAGCAAAAGAAATATATATACCCGTCGCCATATATTTGGAAGCGTCGATTGGAATTTTATTCATTGATTTCTTCTTTAGCATCGATGTACTTGTTTTCCACGAAATGTTCGAAATGTCTTCTCACATTGATCACATTTGAATGGCCGTTCACTTGTGCACTTGTTGCACTTTTTAACGCATTATGGTCAACTTACAAAAATGTTTGGTTCACTTGTACTATGGTCCACATTGGACTTTGAACGCAAGCACCAAGTGTTCAAACAAAAGACCAACATATTAAAAAACTTCATCAACCCATCAAAAAGCTTCATGGTCCGAGAGCAAATCAAATTTGCCCTTGGACTGGCTAATAATAAAAAACTTCCGTGTGTAAATGATCTACAACAAAAAAAATTTTTGTTTGCTAGACATACAAATGGAATAAATGGTTAAGTTCAAGTTTGAATTCGAAAAAAGGCCACACAAATTAGACAAATGTTTAATTTTTAAAATCAATCATTAATTGAACAATGATCAGTTGTGGGTAAACCCACAAATCTATTTCAAGTATCAAAACCAAATTATGGTTTATGGAACCATATTTTCAATAACTATTGAGGTTCACAACAACCTAAAGATTTTAAAATTATTATATAAAAAATCTTTTGACTTGGTGTTCCTTCATCACCAATCAGACTTTATCTTCCATCAAAACAATATATATTATTTGGTGGAAGTGTTAACTTGATGTTTATTAAAAATATTTTATATCATTTACTTTTGCACTTGAGTTCCGATCAAGGTCAAAGTTAGTTTCTTAATATAAATGATGTAAAAAAAACATTACTTTAAAGTCCTTTGTTTTGTGTATATGTATTTGATTTGTATACTTTTTATAAAAGTATATATGCAAGTACTATGAAATTTAGAATTTTTGATTACTAGTTTTGAGGTTTTGAGTATTCAAAATTACTAGTTAATTTTTGGGTTTAAAAAATTAGAAGTTCAAACTACTAAAATACATTGAAGTAGATGCGAGTACTATGAAATCTAGTATTGTTGACTACTATAGAAAAAACTAGTACCTAAAAGTTCTAGATTTCCGAGAGTGGGATTCTAGAGCGCGTTCCCAATAGGATGAAAATAGAAACGGCAGCAAATAAACGAAAAAAAAAAATTATTGATAAGAAAAAATAAGTGAGACAAAAAGACAAATTGAGACATCAATTGATATATAGTATAAATTGTTAATTGAACGGCGGCGCGGGTAACCAAACAACCAGGTACATACGTACGACCAACGCAAATGTTCAATTTGGGACGAAAGCCAATTGGCAATTGCTTCTATCGTTTCATATTTTATAGATTTCCAATTTGTTTCAAAGCAACAGCAAAATCAATGAATTCTTTATTTCTCTTTATTTGATACATGATTTAATAGAAATATAAAAAAAATCATGATGAAGAACATTTATAGAAATATATTAAAATAGAAATTCTTTAAAGTTGTGTTTTCAATGAAGTAGAAAAGCATCGTTAAAAAGAATAATAAAAAACTGTATTACCACCTTTACACATTGATTGTCATGTGGATGATTATGAAAATAATCATCGTGGATGACATAGACGTTGGCAAACATCATTACCGGTAAATGTGTACTGTCATTTGGTTTCGCAAGCATTTTGCAAAGATTTGAAAAACGAAAAACGTTAACAAGTTGGCAAGTTGGCAAATGGATGATTGTTGCTAATGAATCGGATTTCAAGTACTTTTATACCCAGAAAAAAAAATGGTCTACAACATTGAAACAATTTAAGTTAACAAATGACAGAATTCAAGTCCAGTCAAAATATGTCAGAATGTTCAATTGAGGATTTTTCTGCGTAATTTTCCCGGATGAAAGTGAACATATTTGAATATAAATAGCAAATGGATTCATATTTATATAAAATTATATTTATTTATATCGTTATGAACGGAAACAATATATTGTCGATCAAAACTTTGTCGTGAAATAAGGATCTTATGGATCGATCTCATGAATAAAACATTAGAAATAATCGAAAGTAGAGCATAGTCTACCGGGAGAAGAGAGGGATACAACATCAAATATACAAGGCATCAAAAGCAGAAAAAATAGCATCAAAATAGAGAACGATTATTATATTCGCAAATAATATATTATGGAATTTTTCCTTGTATGCAAATACAAAAAACATTGCACGTACATTTCCAAGAAGTCATCATTTTCATCATTTCCCTCAAAACAGAAACAATCAATTAATGAACAAACTCAAAAACAATAATTGATGATTAAGTATTATGGAAATAATAGTTCATTTTGTCAAATTATGAAAGATATATTATTATCATTATATTTCAAACCTTATTCCAATTGGTGATTAGTGTTTTGAGATAATGATAGATGTTTCCATGGCATATGAAACAACATGACGATTGATTGGATGTCGTTGATTGAGGATCGGAATATTGTTCCTCTAATACAAGATGGCCGGATGAGATGTGATGGGTGAATTTCGATACAGAATATGATTGGATCGACATGCTTTCGGTTTCGGTTGTCAATACAATCGATAGGATACCACACATGAAACATAGGCACAAAACACGGAACACAGATATTGTATGGAACCGATCGAATGTTTGGTCAATGAACGAATGAATGAGTAAATGATCAATGTTCTCACATTCGATGATTCGAGTGTTGTATTCCAAAATGTGTACACAAAAGAACCAATAGAGTTTAGTGTGTGGATGATAAAAAAAGAAGTGAGAAAGAGTCAAAGTTTTAGTGTACGATTGTATGAGTTGAATTGAGGCATATACTGGCCAACAACCAACATTGATCCTGACAGCGGCGTCGGCTTGTATCAGTGCCGTTTTCAAATCATTTACAATCACCATTCGCTACTAATAACGCTCTTCCTCGTTTGGCGGTTATCCTTCTATAACGAATGGCGGTGGCAATGACGCCAAACGTCAAACAAACTTCACCTTTGATTCACATTTTCAAAGGCACGAACATTGTACATACACAAACGTGTTGGATCGTATATATATATATATATATATAAAAAAATAAAATATAAAAACTGCCTCTACGCGGCGGTCACACGAACGCGCTCACACAATCGGACAAACAATCTGAACGGAACAATTGTCCTTCATCGGAAAAAACAGTCATTACAAACTAAATGATTCGGTCATTTCGATGCTATTGAGCTCAAAATATAGTCTGTTCTATGCTGATGTGTGTGTGTGTGTGTTGTGTGTGGTCGTAAATAATAATAATAATAATAACCACAGTAAAAGGCGTCAAGGATTCATGGCAAAACGACAACCCTAGGCTATTCATTTACAATTGGTGATACAATTTACATAAGCTTACAGTTCAGGTAATAGACCAGTCTGATTGAAGTCTATTTGTCACTATAAACGAAGGTGAGTAGTTCATTTCCTTTTTTTTCTAACTCTCTTTCTCTCTCTCCCCTTCCTCTTTGTAACCTTTTCACACTAATACTCTTCCTCGTCTTACACTTGAATTCGTTCCTTGAACGCGAGTACAGGTTAAATCCTTGTATCTTAAAATAGCAGAACAGCTCTGTTGTGTTTTGATTGCCGACGCCGTTCATAAAAACAGAACCACGTGCTATAGACGAAAGGCAGGCCATCATCATCCTCCTCATAGTTGTTGTTGTTGTTCAGACATTGACATGGAACAGTGAACATTGTAACAAATCATGATTGGAAACTTTCATTTCGTTCTTTTGTTATTATTCACATCAAATTTTGTTGTATCATAATGGCAATGATCCTTAATTACCACAATTACGCTTTACAATCGATATCACATAATAATGAGTTGGAAGAAACAAAAAAAAAGAAAGGAAAGAGAAAGAACATGATAGTATAGTACAAATGTCGATGGTTCATAATCGTGATTGTAACCGAACGAAAGACAACCACAACAACAACAACAAATGTAAAGATGTTATCCAATATCATTGATACAAGGTGATCATTGAACAATATGGCATCGAATTAACAAGTTAAAATCAAATTAGTTAATCATTTGATTCAATTTAGATGACAACAATTCATTAAATTAGTTGTGTGTGTGTGTCTTCCGACTATTCGCCTCCAGGTTTGAATTACAATTCGATCCAATTCAATGAAATCAAATGTGAAGCCAATGTTGTCGTTACAATCCTTGATGTAATGCACGGTGGCCATAATATACAACACGTCAAGAGAAGACAAGACAAGACAACAAATATGAAAGAATGGATGATGATGATGATGATGTATTCAACGCAACACATAACATAGATCATCATCAACATCACGGTAGTCATCATTGTATGTTTGATCTTCTAGCCTAGTTGAACATAATTTCCATTGAAACAATCTTTCACCTTCAATCATTCTCATTAACTCTATTTCTGGTGATCAGTGTCACACAAAGATGAGCTTCAATCGATGTAAATTGATTTGTAACCTTCGGCCACAATTAAATGCGGCGGTTCACAATTATTCAATAGATCAAGCTACCTTTGTATTATAATATAATAAAAATATTATAGAAAATATTCTTCCAAAATAATTAACCAAAAAGTCTGTAAATTAAATCAACTAGAACAAACCACTTTATCTCTTTTTGTTTCTTAATTTTATTTCCGTTTTGTTTGAAGATTGCACACAAAGAACACTTGAGACAAAATTCCATTGGCAATTAAGGTTTGAGCTTGATTGAAACGAAAATGAATAGTCGAATAGTGTGTGTGTGTGTGTGTGTGTGTGTGTGTGTGTGTTAGAAGTAAAGCGGACCAAACAATTAATCTTGAGCGTGGACTACTTTCGGACAATAATAAAGTTTGGAATTCAATCATGACAATTGAATACGAACATAACGGACGAAAAACGTTTAGATTTTGATGACACGGCCCTTACTATATCGAGCAATTTTTGGCTTAATTTATTACGAAACGAATTTATCATCAACTGACTCTGTATTGGACTATCCAAGTCTGTGTACCAAACCAATTCCACTTTTTCCTTAATGGTTTAATTCTTCATTCTCATTCAATTGACATTAATGATAGCATATTCAAATAGGCACATATCTATATACATAATAAAATTTACCGAAAATAAGGAAGAGAGATTGGTAGATTTAATTTAAGAATACACATTCCTGTAATGTTCTCGTTGTATCGAATGGAAAGCAATTTAGTGAGTGAATGAAGATTAAAAATTGCAATGTAGAGAACCAAACTTTACCTAACCCTTCAAATTTCTGTTTAATCAAACACTGCCGCCGCCGTCGTCACCTGCAAACTCCTTCAATGCCATAATAGAGCAATTCATTATTAATTCTATCAATTCACATAATTCACATTTACCGTATATTCTCTCTTGTTTGTCTGCATTCTTATATAGCATGCAATCTATTTGAATGTGTTATCCCACTTTGTTCACAATTTCCATCCAAGAATTGAACTGTGTCTAATGGTACGCCTGCAGAAAATAGACTAAATATACTTGGTATTTGATCGCAAATCAAATTAATTCTATAGATAGAAAAATTTAGATAAAAGTGGTTCTCATGCATTAACCTAACAACATACGATGATCAACATTTGATCGACCAATGAAGAAGAGTTGATGTCATATCGTATAAGATGAAGTCTCCTTGCTTGACCGAGCAAGGAATGATATAGAATCTAATTTACATTAGAACAAAGTCCATAAGAGAATTGAACACATGGAACACACACATATAACATTCTATATACGAACAAATGTTGTTGCCTCGGTTCCAAGGAAGAACGTGATTTCTTTCAAATGTATCAAATACGTTTAACAAACATACAAACGATTGTATCGACGATCGACAAGGACGTAAATGATAGTTACGGCGACAACAATATATGAATCAATGAATCGTAAATGACAATTATGTTATAAAAAAAGAGAGAAAGAATATGATGAAGGAGAGAAGGTCAAATTTGAACTTGTTTCAATGTTTTGATAATCATTGAATCGAATTTAATTGTAAGAATGGTTGCCATTATTACATCGGTATAGACTAATTTAGAATTAAGTGCTCAAATAGTAAATTATTACAATTATATTATACATTTGATTCAAGTTGGATTCTCGCTCAATTTATACCTCCATTACGTATAGTTTATGGTCACATATTTGATCATTAGTACCAACAACAACACTAATAATATCCTGATGACGATGATGATGATGTAGTATATGTGCTGATGTCCTTTGTCTTCCGATCCCGTGACGGCCAATGAACGAAAGTGCTGAACCAGAAAAATAAAATGGGCCAACCATAGACAAATGTGTTTGTGTACATATTGCAGATTCCATCACTAATATGACAAAGTAAATGATGAAAAACTGGAAAGAAAGTTCCAATATGGTAGCGTGTTCAATGCATGAAGAATAGGTTGTCCGGTTTTTGGTTTGGTTTGGTTTGGTTTGGTTTGGTTTGGTTTGGCTTGGTTTGCTTTCAGTTTCAGTAATATGATTCTATGCAAACAATATTCAGGTGAGATCGAATTCACTCATCTGAACGATATGTGTTTTTCCATTTTGTCAGTGTTTGACATTTTGTTCCATGATAGATGAATGTGTTTACAGTAGGCCAGAAGATGTCCAAAACAGATTGGACGAGTACGAGACATTATAATGATGCCAATTAGATCAATATGGAAACATTCAAGCGAAACAGGACACATTCAATTTTATTAGTGGACGAATAATATTTGTAATATTAATGTTGTCAATTTTGTTCAGTGATCAAAATCAATATTTTAAGTTAATAAATTCTTATTTGCGTCTCTTATATATTTTAACCATCATTCATTTCACCTTGTTATAAGACGAATAAATATTATTACAATATATAACTATTAATAAATAAGTACGATTCGTGATAAACTTTAATGGGTTATTTATTTGAACAAAGGTTAATAAATGCCAATGAACAAAAAGATGAGAATTAATGCCAAAAGGCAAAAAAGTAAATTAACAAATTTTGTCACAAAGAATAGAAAAGAAAATATCTATTAATTGATGAATGAATCGATTAAAATGGAATCACATTCAATGGATATGGCAACTTGAAAATGGGGCAGATTGAGTGAGACTAAAGACAAAACAAAATAAACTTCATCCATACGCCTACGGTTAGATAAACAATAGTTGCAAATTCTAGTTTAATTTGAAAATAAAATAAATTTATAACAACATATACGCTCGAGTGCAACGAACAAATTAGATAGTTTAACCTTTTGCCGCCCACTAATTGAACATACCCCATCATCAACATTGAGGATTGAGTCAATCAACCATGGAACGTTTTGGGAATCATTCTATTATCGAGAGAACGGATGGTTGTGTGATGCACCACAACCAGAAAAAAGTATAACAAACGAATGGTTCCGTTCGGGATGCGTTCAAAATTGGAAGAAGAAGAAAAGGGTGAGTTGATCATTTCCCGCATTGACAACATTTTAGCTGAAACTAATTAAGAGTTGGTGATTTGATTACCAGCAGATTCCAAATTAGTAATAAATACCAAATGCAGATGTATATTGATTATATATGAATCTTTGACACGAGTAATAAGCAAAAAATCAAATAAAGATAGTGAATAAAGGTAGAAGAAAGAAAAGAAGAGATAGAGTGGGAGAGAAAAAGTTTATTAACCCCTTAAAATGAGAATGAGTATGGGTCAGGTGTGCGTGTGAATGTGCAATGAACAGAACTACCGGTTTGAATCGGTCTCCCTCGATCGGGCACCACCATTTGGCCTCATCTAATTGACATTGACCGATACATACATACATTCGACATTCAACCAAGACGTACACTTCAAAATCATTGCCGAACATTACGGCACATTGGCGTATTTAGCAATAAAGTTTGACTAATAAAAATCTAATCATAGTAAATAGAGTCCAACTCACTGTTTTGTTATTGAATGAATTGGCTCCATAACAATGTTCGTGAATATAAAGACTCTTTTTCAAAACATGTTTACGACCATCTATGAGTTTGTATTTTAACCAAATAAATTCGGAAATAAAATGAACGAACCACACACAAAAATGTTGAAAATAATCGTCAATTGCCATTAGTAGCACGTCGTCTACATGAATCTAAAATGTTTCACTATCTCTCTCCCTCTATATATTTCAAAAACATAACAATCAAGCAATGAGACGTGAAGGTGTTTCAACATACGAACCCAAATAACAACAGTTTGACCAATCTCAATTGGCAAGGTCTGACAATAGCTACTTGAAATACATTGAAATAAATCCCGGAATAAATAATGTATCCTCTCGAAATTCCAAATGACGCCCAGCAACAACTGACGGTACTGTTTGTTTCAATTCAATATATAAATTGTCACTCGTGACGAAATTAATTGCGAGCGCTCAAATGCAAGAGTGGAAGACCAAAAGAGACCCGAACACAACGGAAAAAAAAACTGAGTACGCCAATTGGGAATATCCGTTTGAGGCGTTGCATTAAGCCAACTAGCGCCCGTTTGGTTTTGTGGTACTCATTAAATTAAATATTGCAAAGTTTTCTTCCAAAAAAAAAATAACAAGTTTTTCTATTGGTTTTTCTATATTTGAAATAAATTTCAAAACGTAGAATCCAAGTAAATGGATAGAAAAAAAACCGAAAAAAACCTTAAATTGGTAAGTCGACATGTCGAATTGATGAGCTTTACTCACTTAACTAGAATACAATAATAAAAAAAAATTCATAGTACATGAACAGCAATACACATTGAGTGAGTGGGTACAATTGAATCAATAAACAAAAGGAAAGGTTTTGCTTGAATTCTCTTGAAAAGTCGATGCCTCAAGACAACGACTTCCAAGTGATGCTAATGTATGTTTTAGATTGTCAATTGTACATTTAGGAGCTTATAATTACGAAACACACAATACAAGAAGTTCCAATGTTTTATTTTTTTCCCTCCATTCAATTGTTTCGTACATGTTGGAACAAATAAATAAAAAACAAAATACAATAGATTGATGATTTGAAACGACAAATTAGATGAAACAAAAGTACAACAAAGCAAACACAAAAAGTAAATCTGTACCAAAACATTGGCAAATGTGTGGATCGCAATGTAGATGTGTAATGTTACTGCAAAGCATACATTGGAAAACAACAATGGGAAAATAATCGGAGAATGTGACGAAACAAATAGAATGATTCGCAACTAAATGATCCTTGATCGATATATAGATGTCGTCAAGTATTGGCTTCGGACAATCAATTAATCTTCTATGCATTGCCAAAAAAATGGAGGCCGACATAAAAACATAAAAACACCCATAGATTATAGACATAAAACATTATTATTATTATTAATTGATAGAAATTATTATTATGAAGGATTGGGCAAAAGCAATAATAGCTAATCTATGGCGGGAAATGATGTGATTCATTCAACCAGTTGTGGTACACGGTGGCGTCATATACTGAACAAAATCGGTGTTGCTTTTGATAGGTCTAATCTAAATTCATTAATAAAGAACAATCAATGTCGGCTGTAATCGGTAGGCGAACACTCGAATAGTTCAAACACTCTTTCACTCCCTAATTTGTTAATTCGTTCACTCTTTCGTTTGGCAGGTTGGTCAGTAATGAGAGAGGCAATATTATAGTCCACTTGAACCGTTTGATGATGATTATAAGCCAAAAAAAAACGAGGAAAGAAGCGATAATCACATTAATAACATTTTACGTATATACTTGGCAACTGTCAGCATATATGCTGGTGCTGTCAGCCGGGAGTCGAATAGCAAACATTTGAACGACGATATGATTCCTAAACATGGATATACGCAAACCTGTCCCGATTAGCACCTTTCGGCAATAACGTCTTACAATCGGTGATCCAATAACGTTTGAGGCCGTGAACTTTGACCAAACGGTTGAGTTTTTCGTTCTAGCTGAAAAAAAAGGACTTTTCGATCAAGATCTTACACCCTCACTTCATCGATAATTATCATAAAAATTCACATAGTAGTTGGCAATTAGTTATGGTCGAACAATTTAGTTAAGACGGAAAAAAAGACATTACAAATGAACTAGGAAGTGTTGAATGTCGCAATGCGTCAAACGATCATTCACCGTCGTTTGAATCTTGTACTGTACGTTCTAGACAAACGTTTTTGACTTTCAAAATCAGATGTGAGTGTCAGACCAACTGTATTACGACATTATTGCAAAATAAACGTAAGACAAACGAAGAGAACGATTACTCGCATAAACTAATCTTGTTATATTGTTTCACTCAACTAAATTCAACGGAACAGGATGAACTAACGAAAAACATCCTTAACTCAATTCAAGTTCAAGGTGACGTTAAATAGACAAAAAGATTCACTTACCTTTAAGGTACGATTATAATCGATTGTTATTCACCAAAAAGATTTGATTCCAAATTGGATAATCAATATTTTGTCGTACACGATTCAAAGGTTGATGACTTTCTCTTTATTGTGTTATTGGTGAACACTAGAATTGGATTATATTGCAACTAGTGTCCAAAATATATTTTGTTTTATATGTTCCACCGTTCACTATCACTAAAATAAACTGTTTATGGAACGATAAAGTCAATTGTAGATATAAAATTAATTTTAAAATAAAACAATAATAAAAGAAATGTAGAGTTTAAAGAGAATTCAAAGTGTGAATAGAATATTTGTATTGCTTTCGGCGATGAAATGTGCGTAACAATTGTGCGATATGGCTTCTGTTATGAAATTCTGAATTTATTGAATCAATAGTAAACATATTCGTAATGCGAAGATGGAATTGTTGATGATGCCAATGGACAGTGGACAAGTGGCAGACATACTCACACTCACAAGTGGTGGCAAAGTCGTCCTTCGCTCTCGCTCTCTCTCTCTCACTTACTCTCCTTCTTGCTTGGCCAAACGTGGTCGTAATGATGATATACCTGCTTCTTGGTTGATCGTTCAAGCTTTGAGATGGAAGGGTCGTGTCTTGTCTCGGTCGTTTTCGGTCTTGTTCTACCTGTCCGATTGAATGCCAATGCAATGCACTTACACCTCACTCATACACTTTGATGTATACCACTAGCACACATTGTACTGAGATCCACTTCTGATTGAATGGAAATCTTGTTTGGCTACCTTCAATTCGTAACTTATTATCGAATCACACTTATATGTACAAAAAAAACTTAGATTGTCGTACAATGACCACATTTAAGTACATTCATAATCATACCATCATATATGGAGCGTACTCTTTTTTTATTTATTTATTATATTTTTGATTATTATTATTCCGTCATATACATTGATTTGATTCACTTGTAGATTCAATGAATGTTAAATTATCGATCACAACTTCTGATGATGATGATGATGATGATGATGATGATATTATAACAATTAAATATTAAGTGAAATAATGTTTGGAGCTCATTCGAATGACCATGAAATTGAAATTATGATGATAATGATGATGATGAAGTTAAAGATGAATGATCAAAACCAATCGTTTGAGCAATGAACCACAGCCACAACTTCAAATCTAATAATTCGCAACCAAACGAATCATTTGAGTATATAATTGGCTTTATAAGTTAGAATTGGCCGTCACCAGTTGTTTTTGATATTTTATCGTTCAACTCAAATTCAATGAGAACAACAACAACGACGACGACGACGACAACGACGACGATTTAGTAATAGGAAAAGTTTGAACAGGAAACTTAGACGTGAGAATGGCGATTGTCGTCGTCGCCATCGTTGTCGATGCATTTAATTGTAGTTAACATTTGCTGACTCAACAATTGGCGATTATGTTAGGGTGACTTTATGGAAAACAATCGATTTCAATGATTTTATGCTTTTTCCAAATTTGTATATATTCATTCTCATCATTCTCCTGATTGGACTTAATGTGTAAGCTCATATGGTCGGGCAGCTACCAGATTCAGATTCGACGACGAGTATGCGTGTCGATTGTATTAGACCGTCTGGCAAATGGCAAACGTCCGGATACAATTGCCGCCACATGCATTCTAGTTGAATGTCTCTGAGTCTGTGTCTGCATGTTTGTTGAATCCGTGCCACTATCTATATTGGCCAATGTCGTCATTGTGTGAGTGTATGAGTTCACCAATTTCCTGAGAAACGTTCCAACACACAATGTGTACGAGTGTGTGTGTGATGCATTCAATATACCACTCCTATATGATTGAGTGTACTATTTCAATTGGAACGTGTCGATTTGACAGAACCGATAGGCTCCCATCATCGAATCGAAAGGTCATAATCCCAAATTACACATTATAACCCATGATAAAAGATAATATCGTTCAAATTAACTTGATGATAATATGAATTGCAAACATATAACAGTAATACAATTTATTTACAAATCCATTCATCAATTAAAACTGTATAAGTTAATACTATTACATTATATTTATAATGAAATTTATCTCGCGCCATTTACCAAATTCGAATAAAGGCTTAAACTTATAACCTTTCAGTTTGTTACGTCTTCTGTGAATGGCTATTAATAGGTAAACAAAGCAACGACGGCGACGACGTCACCCCCAAATGATGGGGCTCATTTGAATCCTCATTAACCTCACCAATCCCATCACGGACATTAAACAAAATAACGAGTAAAATCACAACAATATTGCCATGCAATAACAACTTGGCGATATCACCAACAGTTCCTTTTGATAACCTTTATCAACAAAATGATCATGAGGGTAATATCTCCATCGAAATTGAATTCTTTTCATTTCTGAACCATTCTTCATCGATATCTCTAACGCATTCAAGTCCGTATTTCTCTGCCCAACATGTTTTCGATGTTTGACATAGGTACAAGATATTCCTGATAGATTCTATCAACATTGAGAAAAATTAGTTAAAATGAAAAAATGTCATTAATCTAGAAGGAATTTTATGAAACCGGAACAACAACAAAAATTTAATCATATTAAAGTTATGAACAATTTTTGGTAAACAAGCATGATGATGATGCTTGCTTCAACAAACATGGAAACAACGACACCAATCAACTAGAGTAGAAGCAACAATAACAAATAGGCAATGTTTGCCAACTATTTTGATGCGCCTTATTAAAAGTATATACTGCCTCCAGTTATCATCACCCTCAAATCGTTTAAATATGATTTGCAGTTCAAATTGAGACAAACGAGCAACAAACCCAAGAGATAATATGATAAACCACGTTTGAAATTTGACAATCTGTGCCACTACTACAAATGTGAATATAACTTTTTTCTTCACTTATTTTATTTTATGCACAAAACATTATCAAATATAACTCATCAATTACTAAACATGGCTCAACAACCTGTCTATCTGAATGTGTATGATATGGTAAGAGTTAATAAACTATGTTACGTCTTTTCATTGATTAGAATACTTTAATTTAAGGCATCAATAAATCAATATTCTTCTTCACTCGGAGTCGGGATATATCATACCGGAGTGGAAGTTTATAATATTGAATATGCTTATGGTGGACATCCGTTTGGATTTTCTGGAGTTTTTGAAATTGAACCCAAAGATGTTGAATCATTGGGAGAAGAAACTTTCAAGTTTAAGTATGTAAACAAATACAAATTTTAATAGTTTAATGTTGTTTAATAATTATATTTCAGAGAATCGATATTGATTGGTCATACAGATTTCCATAATGATGATATTCGACAAATTGTTAAGGAAATGGGCAAAGAATTTAAAGGAGACAAATATCATTTGCTACATCGAAATTGTAATCATTTTACAGATTCATTTATAAAGGTAAAAGCTCATATCATGATCTTTAGTTTTCTCTATATATATTTAACTTTGAATTGCTTAAATCATTAAGACTATATGTGGGAAAAAGATTCCTACTTGGATTAATCGTTTGGCATATGTCAGCACGTGTATACCATTCCTCGAACGGTGCATTCCAAAGGAATTATTGATACCAATTGCCTTAGAAAACAGTATACACGACGTAAACGAAGAATATGATGATCAAAGTTTGAATACAACCGAAGATGAAGGAGAAACGATATTGAAAGATTCAGCCTCATCCACTGCATCAACTAGTTCATCATCGTCATCATCAACAAATGTAGCTTCACCATTTTCTCCATCATTACGAAGGAAAGGAAGTGGAAGGTTTTCACATAATAGAAATAATATGCCAAATACATCAACAACATCTATTTCAAATAAATCCCTTGAACAATTTACGCCTAAACGTTCAGATAGGCATCGGCCATTTTCATCATTGAAACGATAATACAACGATTGTTTGCCACAATATTTGCCTTATATATTAAACCCTTATATTAACACTATATTAGTAGAATCATAAAACAAAACGAAATCAGTTGTCAGTACAAACAGAAACGATATTTTCCATCTTTTAGAGTAAAGACATGTGATATTTATTAGCAAACATCAAAGAACAAAGCCAATATACCTGTGGTGCCAAATATTGTTCAATTATTTTGTCTTATAACGAATTTTTCTTAAATCGATTTTATATAGAATTCAAGATTGGCCAATTTCATTCTTAAGTATTTATACTATGTATCCAACATGAGTAAATATGTTCAATTATAAAATTTTGATTTTTATTCAAAGTTGAGTTGAACTTTCAATATAAAATATTGTATAGCTAAAGTCTTTGAACATAAATGATATGATCAAGATCGATTCGATACTTATTCACGTCGTAACGATCATCCATAATTTCATTATAATCTTTGGATTCAATTGCTAATTGAAAATCTTGTTCGATTCCAATTTTTAACAATCGGCGTAAGATGAACTTAAGATTAGAAACTTTGATTGAAACTGAAATAAAAAACAAAAAATAGTTAAAAAAATAAACTCCAAGTTAATTATAACTAACTTGGAAATTGTTTTTGAATTAATCTTTTACATTCTTCGTCATTTTCTTTATCACATATCTTTAGATCTGTAAATGATGAAAATGATCAATTAGTTATAAAAAACCTTAAATAGAAAAAATACTTAGAAAATTTTGTTTGATTTTATCTTCTTTGGTCAACTGTTTGGCAATAATCGGTTCACCATATTTTTTTAACAAATTTTGAAAACAAGGATTCTCTTCAAAAAATTTTTCTCGCGAAACTGAATCGTTTTGTTGTAAAAATTCTGGATAAATAATTCTGAGATAATATTTTTCACCATCAATTCGTTTTTCCTTTGTGATCTGCAAAAATTAAAATTTAATACAAAACATTTAATGATTTCATATGATGATATCATACCAATTCTTGATTTAACTTTTGAAGACCTGAAATTCTTGAGATGATACAATTAAAAATGGAACCATATTGGTTTGTATCATAAAGTGGAATATGGTGCATTCGTAAATCAGACAAATTTCGTAATCGGTTCAACTGAGCAATTGATTTCCAATCATTAATCAGATTCCCAGATAGATCCAAAAAATTTAAAGCAGGAAACAAATCACATTTATCAGTATTTTCTACGTTATTTCCAAATGAAATAGATTTAATTGAACAGCTGTTCACTTCTAATTTCTCTAGTTTTGAAAGTTTTCCAAGTTTACAAATCTCATCCCAACTTGAAATTGGATTCTTCATTAAACATAAAGACTTTAAATTTTCATAAATATCAGCATTTGTTATTTTAGTAATTGCGTTTTTAATTAAATTTATATTCTCAATATGCGGCATCAATATTGCACACTTGCAAACATCTTCCCATGAATAGGTCAAATTTCCAAGAACAAGAATTCGTATATTATTAAACTTGTTTCCGATCATTTCAATTTCTTCATTAGTAGGTGGTAGCAATGGATTTCCACTCAAATTAATTTCGCGAAGACATTTTGTAAGAGAAATTATTTCTAATATTGATTTCCAATTCGTAATTTGATTTAAAGATAGATCTAATGAATACACTTTAAGCAAAGTAAATTTTTGAAAATCAACATTTCCACATGATCCAATATTACGATTAGCAAGTATGATATTTGGCAAATTGCAAACCATTTTTAATTTAGACATTAATTTATCGAATCCGACATATTGGTAGACTCGATTATGGGTATCATTTGGTTTCAATTCTAGTTCTTCTAATGGTTCATCTTCGCAATATTTATTATACAATTCATCGATAAATGTTCGATAATCACCTGTCATTGCTTAAAATTAAAAATTTACAACATAGAAACAAACTAAAAATTCGGAAAAGTTGTTCAATACAAAAATTAATAAACAACACGTTGAAATAATGAAATAGCCATCTGCCAGTTAAGTAGAAATAGTTACAATATTTTATGTTTTATTATTTTTGTTATAAATATTCACATAAGCATTCTAAACAGGTGTGTAATTTTTTTATTGAATTTTTATTTAAATGATTATTTTAATTTAGTTTTTGAAGATTAATAATTGGAATTTAACAAATTAAAATGAAAAACTTAAAATTTAGGTAATTTTATTTTCGTTTAAACATTTGCCCGCAATTTTAGACTAATTGAAATTGATTATTGCTTTGTAATTGTGAAGTAGAAAGGAA
This sequence comes from Blomia tropicalis, assembly GCA_029204025.1. NCBI lineage: Eukaryota > Metazoa > Arthropoda > Arachnida > Sarcoptiformes > Echimyopodidae > Blomia > Blomia tropicalis. The sequence goes on from CM055090.1 coordinate 7,049,293, forward strand.
AGCTAATAAAGAAATCAATGCAACGTAATCTAATGCAATCATGTCACCATGGAAATAGTAGGAGGGTGGCTGATAACGATGTGCAATGAGCAACGTACGATATCGTATTTATGTGAATCCAATGCATGTTTATATGGTCTGAAAGCGTGGAAGACATGTTTGGTTGTGTGACTTTTTCGAATTATTCTTGTAAATTCATTAGGCTTTTTTGAAATCATATGCAAATTCTATTCTTTTATCATGTCAAAATTGAGTATTAAATTCTCCTTCGATAAGGATCAATCATTTCGTGATTTTCTAAAACTCTCATTTAAGGAACAATTATTTACCGATTGTATAATTTATTGTTGGTCTGAAGATCGTACAGGTAAAGTTTAGATTGTATTGTTCAAATTTTGATAAAATATTATTTTTCAACCATAGGTCTACAGAATCAAATTTGTCGCAATTATCAAACATTCAAATGTCATCGATTGGTATTGTCAGCTTATTCCGATTTTTTTCGCCAATTCTTTTTGGAGAATCAAATTAGTCAACAGAACAACAACAATATTGGGATGACAATGTTTTTAGATATTGAACCTCACACATTCGAAAATATTCTTAATTTAATCTATTTCGGAAATTGTGAGATAATTCAAACTGATTTGGAACTATTCGTCAATGCTACAACAAAATTAGGTGTGAAAGATTTTAAAGTTAGTTGTTCAAATGAAATGAGTCAAGTTGATCAATTTGATTTGAATCATCTAAAAAGACGATTGTTACAAGAAGATCCATCAAAACAAGTAAAACAAATTAAACAAACGACAAAGTATGAAAATTTTGATTCAACTCGAGATTCAAATGGTAGTTTATTTTTTTTTAATACATTTTCAACAAAATTTTTTTTCTTAGTAGATTCCCCTGTTTTCGGTGCGGATGATAAAGAGGAATCATTGTTCATGCATATACAACATCAGCATGGGAATATATCACCACAATCGGAAATCAGGGTAACTGAAAACAACAAAGTGACAAATTTGCCAAACAATATTCCAGAAACGCCAATTGGGTCAATGACTGTGGGTGAATCGGCAACGCACACTTGTCCAATCTGCGCAAAACAGTACGCGTATAAGATATCGTTGAATAAGCACATCAAGGGTGCTCACGCTGCAACATGAGAAACTACATTTTCATTTCATATATTCTTCTTTTACATTTGGATCGAAATCGACTGCCATCCACTCTCTTCGCACCTTTCAAAACCACTAAACTATACAAAACCGCAGCCTCACTTTCATGCAATGTAGGCCGATTGCCTTTTTTGCCCAGTGTTACCAATTGTAATGTAATTAGTTCGAATGATTTGTAATTCATCTTTGCCCATAACACACAAAAATATGGAAACGAAGTATAGGTTGTCCCCGGACATGTATTGCTCACACGTTTCATTTTTATCTCCATTTAAAGCCATCCAGGTTAATTAACCATTCAATTGGTCTGTCACACATAGACACATACCAATACATTGTCGGTCGCGGTACTATAGTACTCTCGAGATCTCGTTCCTTTTTTTTTTGTGATTTTTCCCATTGATGATGACTTGTTCAATGGGTAATATTGCAATTTCATTCAATGTTCCATTGTTGTGGTTGCGTTGCTTGGTTTCCTCAACTAAAAAAATGACTTTTTTGTTTATTAATTTTTAGTATTTTGGTGTATCCTCTCTTTCTTCCATTCCCATGTTCTTTGCCATCGCCCTATACTTGTATTCCATTGACACGCAATTGTCCACGCAAGCGCTCATTGGAATTGCGGCAAAAACGAGACACAAGATGAGACAATTGGTCTGCTTTTTTTTTGGGTTTCGAGTGTCTCAATTGGGAACCGGTTCGCACTCTCCCATTTATTCAATGGAGTACCGCATTGCTTGGATGATTGCCTATTGGTGGTGTCATCTCATCGGCCATTGTATGTGTATGTATGTTTGTATGTGAGTAATGACCATCAATGAATGCAAGATCACATTCGCCATTGGTAGAGGATTTATGATGATATAGTATACCTCGATGCTGCAATAGAGCGGCGTATCATACAAACATACAGACATTACGACTCAATACAATCACAATTAGGTTCAGGTTCATAATTATTACTCCAAGAAGAGTAGATAAACAACAGACATTTAATGGTCGGCCCATATATATATATGCCTCTATATGACACGTTTGTTTATGGTTGAACTATAGTAAAAGAATGTGACAATGATAATTTGCTGGTGGTGTTGTAGTTTGTCTCAATTAACACACATGTACACACATACGCCGGCATATGTCAAGGTGGCTATAGGCACACATAAACACCGTCATCATCATCATCATCAAAGTTGTCTATTGATCTACTAAGAATAAATCAATGTATAAATTGTAGGTGTTTACGTCTTCTTTCCTGCTCATAATAATAAGTCATCCGTCACCATTATCATTCAGTTGATAGGATTCACACATTGATAAGACAATGTGGTAGAGGGAGCGGCAGGGTGCAAGGAACATGAAAGAGATATTAAAACAAAAACAAACGTATCCATTTGATCATGTCAAAATTTACCAAAGTTGAAAATTGAAAAAGTGCGCGCCATGGTCGTTGAGATGTAATCAATGGTTGAGATATATCACAATTTACCTTACGTAAATAATAATCCGATTAATATTTCAACTCTCACTAGATGGTGATATGTGTTAAAGGGAGAAAAGTGGAGAGAGGGCGATAGTGTCACACGTCACTATCGATTGAAAGCAACCGTTGCTGTCTACCAACAACGGCTCCATTGTGAGAGTGCATTGTCAGTGAACGACTTGATAGTAGCGCCCTCTTGCCCTTCATTGAGCTTATAAGTCCGCACTGCAGTATGTGAGCTCACTACTGGTCTGCCGCTGTTGTCCCTCAATCTCTTTCGTATTGAAACGTCTGTGTGGCACACCCGTCTCTCTTTTCTCTCTCTCTCTCTCCCTTACTGCTATATATTATTGTGCTATCGTCTCCCCTGTTACTCGTCTTCAACCGTCATTTCCTTTCACAAGCCGTTTGCTGCAAGTCGATTGTCAACCAAACCGACTTCATTCTTTGCCATCCACTCTTGTCTCTTGTTCTCGTCTTCAATCCATTTGTACGTTGTCATCCAATTTATCCTAAACGAAAATGCGCGAAATCGTTCATATTCAAGCCGGTCAATGTGGTAACCAAATTGGATCGAAATTTTGGGAAGTTATCTCAGATGAACATGGTATCGATCCAACTGGCACCTATCATGGCGACAGTGATTTGCAATTGGAGCGTATCAATGTTTATTACAACGAAGCTTCCAATGGAAAATATGTTCCTCGAGCAGTATTGGTAGATTTGGAACCCGGCACCATGGATTCAGTACGATCGGGACCATTTGGTCAATTGTATCGTCCAGATAATTATGTTTTTGGACAGTCGGGTGCTGGAAATAATTGGGCCAAAGGACATTACACTGAAGGTAATTCATAGAACCCAATGTTTTAAACTTTTTGTATCTCATCTTTTACTTCAAAACAAATAGGTGCTGAATTGGTAGATGCTGTTCTTGATGTTGTTCGCAAGGAGGCTGAGGGTTGCGATTGCCTTCAAGGCTTCCAAATGACTCATTCGTTGGGTGGTGGTACCGGTTCCGGTATGGGAACTTTGTTGATCAGCAAGATCCGTGAGGAATACCCTGATCGTATTATGAACACATTTTCGGTCGTTCCATCGCCCAAAGTGTCCGATACCGTTGTCGAACCATACAATGCCACATTGTCAGTCCATCAATTGGTGGAGAATACCGATGAAACATTCTGTATTGATAACGAAGCCTTGTATGACATCTGCTTCCGTACGTTGAAACTCACCACGCCTACCTATGGCGATTTGAACCATTTGGTTTCGGTCACCATGTCTGGTGTTACCACCTGCCTTCGATTCCCTGGCCAATTGAATGCCGATCTTCGAAAATTGGCCGTTAACATGGTTCCATTCCCACGTTTGCATTTCTTTATGCCTGGCTTTGCCCCACTTACATCGCGCGGTTCGCAACAATACCGGGCCTTGACCGTACCAGAATTGACACAACAAATGTTCGACTCCAAGAACATGATGGCAGCATGCGATCCACGACACGGACGATACTTGACCGTTGCCGCCATCTTCCGTGGTCGAATGTCGATGAAAGAGGTTGATGAACAAATGTTGAATGTTCAAAACAAGAACAGTTCCTACTTTGTTGAATGGATTCCAAACAATGTAAAGACCGCCGTTTGCGATATTCCACCACGAGGTTTGAAAATGTCTGCTACCTTTATTGGTAACTCGACCGCCATCCAAGAATTGTTCCGTCGTATTTCAGAACAATTTACCGGTATGTTAAATTATCAATTATTTTTTTTATTTTTTCTAACTCTTTGGCATTTTCCTCTTTAGCTATGTTCCGACGAAAAGCTTTCCTTCATTGGTATACCGGCGAAGGCATGGATGAAATGGAATTCACTGAAGCCGAATCGAACATGAATGATCTCGTTTCGGAATACCAACAGTACCAAGAAGCTACCGCCGAAGATGAGGGTGAATTTGAAGAAGATGAAGAACCACAACAGGAAGCTTAGGTTATTATTCACGGATTACGTTTGCCCAAGGCAGCAACATCTCTTCGGAACACAAAAAAACATCTTTCAATTTAAACATGGCGAATGCTTTTTAATTAAACCCATTATTCTTTTTTATTTCAATGCTTTGATTTGTTTTTCCTTTTCCTCTTAATACTTTGTGGTTAATATTTTTTTCCACCCATAAATAATACCATCTGAATTTTAGACCAATATGTGTGTGTAATTAATGACTTCTCCACCTACTGCCTGGGTTTGAATCGTATTTTTTACAATTAAAAACCGAATGTTTCGCAAACTAACAAACAGTATGTCTCATTTCTATCATATTAATTGTCCCAGTACTGTACATTTCATGATATCGATGATTCTATTTCCTGTTTGCTTGTCAACGGATATCACAAATGTACTTGTGTATGTGTCATGTGTCTCGCCAAGAATAGACGCCCGTTCGGTTTGTGTGTGCAGCCAAATACCCGTCACTATTGGTTACCAACCAACCAACAAACCATCATGAGACCGAAATGCAATGACCAAATCGACCCGAATCAACTTGACTCTGTCCTTATGTGTACATATATACAACATTCATCCATCTTCCATGATAGCTGGATGATCGGGAATAGAACGAGCGCAACTACCACGACACACAGAACGATGGTCAATGGATGTTTGGCCGTCGTGGCCACATTAGTATAGTAGTCCGGACGGCGTTGGCGTTCGGTGTTGATAGCTTGAGCTTCATTCGTTTCATTCGTTTGGCAAAGCTATAGCTGGCTCGTTCGTTCACTTGGTCGTTCACTTCACTCGTATGGCCGGAATAGATCGCGATCTTGACGCCTCACACGCCGACGCCCGTAACCAATTTGGGATTGTGTGTATGTGTGTGTGTGTGTGTGTGATTAAGATGAGAAAGACAGAATGAAACGAGTATGGCGTTTGTAAGTGAGGTCAGTGGACTCATCGCGCCCGTCATCGACATCGGCACCGCGCCAGACGCCTTTTGTCGACACAATGGGATGTCACAAGTTGCTTCTTGTCTCCATGCTTTCTCTCTCTCTCTCTCTCTCTCTCTCTCTCTCCTTTCATGTTTTTCGGTAGGTCGGTTTCGATGGTCGCCATTGGTTTGGTCGGTTGGTCGACATTCATTCATCGTCGAATAGTCTTAATTGATTTATTGTTGCCATATACAATCAGTCTACCTGATATTGGTACGAGTCACACGGCAGCACCCTCACTTATATACCGGTAGTGTTAACTAATGTCCTCCCATCCATCTCTCTCTCTCTCTCTTTAACTTTTACAATAGTTGTACTTTACTGCCAAAATCTATCTCATTTGATCTAATCGTTGGTCATGTAAATGAGACAAAGGAGAGAGAGAGAGAGAGATACTCAATCTGGATTCCATTCCCAATGGTTTCTGTTCTGCTTATGGTAACAATATACTATTTGATGTTCGTATTGTTATGTATTACATGACCCAAATGACCCATCTACCATGGATGGACATGTCCCAATAATAATCTTCTTCTCTCATTCCCTATCCGTCCGTTTGTTCGCATAATGGGAAAGTGAGCTGACCGAGAGATCAGGTCTTCGCTCAATAACGTATTATATGAAATAAAAGAACGTATACATCATGACATGACAAAGAAGAGTGGAGATATTCGATCAGCTTTGAATATATATATACCTCAAGTCTGTCTCAATACGGTTGCACTTGAATGATGATATTGACTGACTGTCAGTTCCGATCAAGAGAAAATCTCAATCAATATTGGTTGATTATATTGACTGTCAAACTGATTGCCACTAAAATTTACTGTGTATAACTGGCTGGATATTGACTGACAAGCCACAATCAAGTTGTCCCGGTAAATTGCCCTGTTATTGTTGTTGTGGACAATGATGAGAGAGGGTGAGAGAAAGAGAAATAAGTAAGGTAAGCCGTCACACGACGATACATCTACCATTACATAGATCTTGATAATACCAACCCAAGCAACCAGCCTGAAGACTGGTGGCACATATTTGTATATGCAATGGAAACAGATTCAATCGGCAATCTTCTTTCTATTAAGTTTTATTACATCACAGTTTGATTTCATTAACATAATAATCGGCATAATCCTTTATACAATTGACGCACCATTCTTGCGAAGCCACATTTCGCATATCTTTACATAATGTTGATCATTGGTTTGGGTTGCTCTCTCCAAAACCCGTATCACATCGGATCTTTGACCGAGAGAAACGGCTGATAAATAGGCCAACTTTAGTTTACCCACCTCTAGGTAGGCTTCGATTCGAAGATGATCGTCCGATAGTAACTTGATTAACGATTCACTTAATTCGGAAAGTCGTGCACGAATCATTCCGGAATTCGATTCGGCGGGAAATGATTTTTGGCAATCCAAAACTCGTTTAACTGTTCGTATACAACTAGTAACAATCTCATCACATAAACGATTTCGATGAATGGAATCGGACGGAGATGAATTGTTCATATTGTTCATTGATGGACTTGTGGAAGATATGCGAGACGAAATTGAAATTGAACGATTCAAGAATGGGCTAATAAATGAAGAACTATTTGAATCGGATTGATCAATCTGCTGATACTGTTGTTTTTCATCTTGTTCACCACGTGACCGAATGAATAGAATCAATTGTCCGGTTAGATCCAAAATATGAGTGGTGGTAGAATTCTTTTCCAATTCATATGCCAACAATAGTGACATGGTCATCTTGTATACAAGTTTTGAGTCCAGTTGATGATCCTATACAAAAAAAACGATAAAAAGTTAGAAAACAATAAAAATGTGGTTGATGATCCCTCTCGTACTATATATTGATATAATAGATCTTTTTATCCTTAAATCGAAACAAAGATAAGTATTTGAATTGACCCTTCTATTATTTACAATTTTTCACATTCTTTTTTTATCTGATAATCATCATTATCCTAACATCCTTTTTAGTCAATTGGTCAACTCAACTAAGTAGCTTTTGGCAACTAAATAATAAGAGACTCAGTAATAATAACTCTCTCTCTCTCTCTCTCTCATACTTCAATCGAAACAAAATACTTTGATGATCGACGAATGTTTCGAATAGGTAAGACCAAATATAAGAAAAAAAAATGATTGAAGCCTATAGCCTTTTTTTTTGGTACAACTTGTACAAGCAAGTACAAAAAGTGGTAGTTGGTAATCATAATGGGCTGAATGTTGTTCTCAGTAGTCACAGTTGAATGGATTCCAATGAACACGAACAGTAACCAATAGAAATGATCGACATACAAACGACCCTTCTTTTTCAAAGTCCCCCTTTTTGATGTGATGATTTGTCTTTTGTTTTCGTACTCGTTTTCTTTCTCTCTCTCCTATTTCTACTAACATTACGAGATCATCGTCAATTGGTGAGCATTGGCCGACAATGGAAAATCTCTCTCTCTCTCTCTTCTCAATGTTAGTTAAAGATGAAATGTAAAGAAGACCGATGATGATGCATATTGCGCCTACGTAATTCGAGAACAGACTTTGGCTAAATCGGAAAATCAAAACATAAATAAACTTGTGAATAGTAAATGAATTGAATTGGCCGATCATGACACATAGACACACACACGCACGCACACTAGATTTGGGCAAACAGGGCAGTTAGCCTCATCGCAACCTATGCCATTTTCAACATAATATTGTTAAGCCTTTTACCTGTATGAGGCGCAACGAATAGCGGAAACCTTCCTCCAAGTTGTCACAAAAGAAGAGTATGATCAACGAAGTAATCAGACTTTTACGTATGATGTCGTGCTCAAGCAACGTAGGCGCAAACATCGATTTGCCTATCTTGATAGATTGTTCCATTTGCATCGAACGTAGAACTTGTCCAACCAATGGAACGTATTGGTTTGGTTCCAATTGTTGATCATTGACTTCGATCGGATATGTAACAGGAAAGGAGACTCGTTTCAATTTGAATCGCTTCAAAACTTCAATCTGTGTTTCAATCAATCGAATTTGTTTGATCACATCTTTACGAGTGACGTGCAATGAACCCGGCTTCGTTTGTGTAACATATTCCATATTATGTAAATACATGTTGCAACTGTCTCGTGCCTTTTCAAGAAAGCCAATTCGTCCATATAGTAGATCGAAAGAGTTAAGATTCAATTCGGTAGAATTCGATTCGAGTAAATTGTCAGTGTAGTCCACATCACTGGATTGATGCAAAAAGAAGTAATTGATTTGTGTTATAGCGGCACGGAGATAATCGTTCATAAAGATTTGCAAACGATACAATGAATTGTAAAGTTCATTTTTGGCCAAATATTTACAAGTGGCAATCAATGATGGCCATAAAATGTTTAGTTGTGGATCGCATTGTCGAATTGCAGTAAACAATGAGCTTAAAGATCCTTTTGTTTGTGATGGCAAAAATAGATCGATTAAAAAGCTATTGATATGTTGATCATTGTTTGGAATTGTTACGATGAAATGGTCGACCGCTTCCTTCCAATAATAATGATCAACATAAAAGTGTAGTAAATCTTCAGGTGTACCATATTCTTTAAAATAGTAAACAATTTCTTGAAATATACGTGGCTTTAAATGACAATTGGTCGGAGAAGATGTGGTTGTTGTTGGTGCTGTTGCAACAGGTTGACTAGTTGTCGAATGATCTTGAATAAAACTATATTTTCCGGACATGATTTGCATACATTTCTCTTTGCTGGACGTTTGTTTAAGACTAGCCGAATTACTTCGCACTAAAATATCGACAATATTCTTTAATGTCAGTTGAATATCACTAACACGTTTAGATTGATCAAAGTATCGGCTAAACTTTCGTCGAGCGTCAACAAATTGAAAATGTTTTAGACAAATCGTTGCCCACGTTTTCCATATTGAACTTGAATCGAGTCCATACTTTTTTGCAATATCAACAGCCAATTCAAATCGTTCCATCTCTAATAATTTTTCTTGCAATTTCTGTATGTTATTACTCAACACGTAACCAATCATTTCTTTTGTTCCATAGTTTGAATTGATCATCATACGAATAACGTCCAATCGATCCAAATATAGATTCAATTGTTCGATTTCCAGAATTTGTTCATTCAATTGATTTGATATTTGATGATTTATGCCTTCTTCAATCGAAATTCGTGTCGATATCAACAAAGAACGGATCATTTCAATCAATAGTGTTGAATCGACATTACGAGAATCGGTCGACTCCAACAAAGGAGCACATATTCGATCAATAATAAACTTGCAACATTGTTTTTTGTTCGAATGGAGACGAAGAATAGCCAAACACAATGTAACACTGGGAGCCGATTCATAGAAGAAATCGAATCGCTTCTGTTCATTAGCAACTTCATCAGTTGCACACAGGAACCAATTAGTACGACGATTATTGTTGGAAAATGAATTATTCGACGACATTGAATGAGTACTAGCTTTTCGATTATTTATCTTCAAATGTCCATAACAATCGTTACATACACGAACAGGTGAACTGGCATTAATTTCAGGAATTAGAAACGTATTGGCCGAACATGAGTGACATACGACTCGTCCACAACGACGGCAATGGTGTCTTCGGTTGATCTACATTAGTTTATCACCAAAATAATTAATTTTGAATTAATTCATAATAATAAAAAACTACTTACCATGCTAAAACGTACGAGATGACAGATCATACATCGTGGCTCAGCGTTTGAAACCCATTGATCACGGGATGGAACTTTTTCCGGAACAACAAAAACATGCTGATTGCTTCGATTTGTCATTATCGACGCTGAAGATGAATCGTTTAATGATGATGATATCATAGTTAAATCTATATATAAATATAGAATTAAAAAATGCTGCCTAAATATAAAAGGTCATAAATACATATTATTTAAAAACATACCGGATCCATTGAACGATGCATTTGAATCATAAATTTCAATATAAACAGACTTTTGTGCATATCGTTCTATTAATTCGTCGATCTTAATTAATCTATATTGATTGACGATTCGTTCCAATGAATCAATTTCACAGTTCATCAATAATTGTTCAACCAATAGCATAGGCGTTGAAACTAACTTTAAGTAATCGTCCCGCAATTTACGACTTAACAATTTGATCAATTCAATGCCCAATTTATATTGTTCACATGCTTCGACCGAATCGAAATTCATTCGTTTTCGATGATAATTGGTCAACAGGTCAATCAAAAATGTTCTCAACTCAAGATTGTCTACCAAATTAAGTGTCTTTTCAACAATCGGAATTACATCGGTCGATTGCATCTCATCGACCAGCGAATGAAAAAGTCGACGAAGAGATAGATAATCATTTAGTTCACTATATGCATGAATAAGTAACTCAATATGAAGATCACATGTTTCCTTTTCCAGTCCTCGAATGCGATACCAATCGATTGCCAATGGATAACGTTTTTTCGATTTAATTATAGTAAGAATGTCGATACCTTCAAGATTATCTTTCGATAATTTCCACGTTTTCAAACCGGTCAATTGGCCAATTGCAGCATAGAATTCAATTTCGTAAAGAAACTTTTCTAGTTTTCGTCGACTTTCGGTAGCATCAATTCCATATTTGGTTTCATCCTCATGAATACTTTGCAAACACAGTCGAATTAAACGCGTTGCCATAAAGGTTTCATCATAATTGTCGGAAGAGGTCAGTAAACGACAAATTAGTTCACATTTCATTTTTGGATCGCGTACAATATGAAAGGCAAATTTGGCATTCTCCTTCATGAACACCAATCGAGAATAGATGGCATTTTGTAACAGTTGAAAAGATGGCTTACTTGAATGGAAAGAATCAGTTTGAGTTGACATTGGAAGGCAACTATCATCAATAAATTTAAAGAGATTATAGATTTGCATATAGTTTTGATTAGCAGCATAATATTCCATTGTCTTTATGACAGCTGAATGACCATACATTATTCGAGGATGAAAAGCTAATGATATTGTGGCTGCCGTGTCACCAAAATAAAAATCATTCTTTATCCGTTCAATCCACTTTCTCAATGGAGACATATCGTAAATGTTCAAATTGACCATTGATTGAGTAGTCATATTTTCCAATTGATTGTCATTGATCAAATTCAATATTCGAAGTAATTCAACTAATATAGAACATTTCGAATTAAAATAGTTAAGAACCTCATTGTTGATCAATGGTTGAAACGAATTATCAAACGAATTATCGACATTGCTATTGTTTCCACCAAACGATTCGTCGACTTCTTGACTAGCAAAAAAATTCGTTACGAATGCACTTCGAATTGTTTTGATTTCATCAAATTGATCGATTCCTTTAGAATAGAATTCGATCAATTCATGAAGACACGGATTAACAAGTTCATTAACGTCGAATTGAAGATTACAATCGATTAAGAAACATGTCGTAATTGATGGACAATAGACTGAACATAACACAGCAATTAAGTTGACCTTCATTGTCAGTGCCAGATCATCAATAATTTTTGGTGATATTTTACTTTTGATTACCATTGAACATAATATGGCAGAAGGACTTTGCTTCAAAATCGAAAAATATGATGTAGAAAAGATTAGGCTTGAATCTATTGTTCCTTCTTTACTGATTTGTTGATTTCGTTTCTTACATTCGACCAATGCTTTACTAACTTTTCGAACATATAACAATAATGTACGAAGATAATGGAACTTACTCGTAGCACAATGATCGTTAATTTTATCAAACAATGAAAGTAAAAGTTGAGAATCTTTCCAAAACAAGGCATCAGAATTTGGATTGTCTGGTGATAATAGGTCGGGTTCGTCGATAAAACGATTTTCCACATAATTTAAGTGCGAATAAAATTCACAATATGCCTTTTTAAGTTGTATCTCTAAATTCAATGAATTGATAAATGTTTGCGCATCTAATGGAAACAATGATGATAATGTTGATGATGATGATAAAGTTAATGATTTTTCCAAAAAATCAGATATCGACAAATTACTCGTATTGATATCGTTTGCCAAATCGGTAATTAATCTTTGAAAGTTGATTAAAAATAGTTCAACTTTTTCTGGAAACATTTGATTTCCCGAAAAATTGGTTTGATATAATTGTTTTGAGTTGTAAACGAAAACTGATTCCAAAATAGCTTGACTAATTTCTAATGAAGGACTCGAAGCCAATGCATAATCGATCATAAACATTTTCTTAGTTAGATTATCAACTTTATCCATTTTTAATAGCATTTCATAGATTAATGATTGAATTTTTGATGACCGAATTCCAAGATTGGCAATTTCGCCTATTTTGAACCGATTAGAAGAAACCGTTTCATTGTTTGTACTTGCTTCATTTAGCAGACGGCCCAATGTTGATGAATCGGAATAAGTCGATTGTATGGTGCATATCTTGGAATGTAACTCGGAAAAGTATTCCACTAATTGCAATTCTTTTAACTCTTTTGAATCTTTCAAATCATCTTGAAACAATCGAGCAATCTTGACAGCATTCTCCAAACTATTTTCAATCAATGTATAGCATAATAATTGTGTGTGAGGCCAACATGCACGATATTAACGACGTGTTCAATTGAACATGATTCTTTTGGTCTGTATCGCTACTGTTAGTTGATATAAGATCGCGATTAACATTTCCCTCATCGATAAATTCGTCTTTTAATGGTTCCTTTGTTTGAACCGATTGAATATTCTTATAAAAGGCTGGCCGTATGACATCATATCGAAAGTGAGCATCGCCGACATATTTGATCAAAGTGGTGATTCGTTGTTTGCATTCTTTGAAATGTGAATCATTAATTTCTTCATTTTCTAAACTTTGATCGCTTGTTGTAATATGTGACATTTGATAAATATCAGAACTAGTCTTGTACAATACATCTTTGAGAACTTCCAATATCTTTGGTATAATCCAATTAGGACAAAGGAAACAGGTGGTTTTCGCAAAGGTTTCCGAAAAAAGTCGTTTTCTAGCCAATTTAATAGACTCCTCATTATGATGAATGTTTGAGTTTGATTTTGACATTGTAATTGTTTCATCAAGATAATCTTCATCTTCCGAAGAATTTAAATTCAAATGATGATTGAAATCACTCTTATTCAAAAATAGTAAACAAAAGATATTTTCCAGTAATTCTATTCGAAATTCAATCGGCGTAATATTTTGAATTAGATTTTTAACATTTGATGCTTCAAAATATACATTGTCGTCATCTTTTGCAAGAATGCAAAGAAATATTGAACGAAGAATAACGAAACCTTTCAAAATCATTGATTCATTGTTGTCGAATTGGGCAATCAATGTACATAATGAGTCATAATTCAATGACTCTTGATATAGGTTATTCGAATTCAGTTCCAAAAACCCATGGTTGGAAAGAATCTTTAACGGCGAAGTACCAGATAAAAGGGAGACTATAATATTGTAGCAAAATGTATTGCGATCCACATTACCATTGTTGATATGTTTATGACACCAATCGATAAATTCCAATACAAACCGCAGCTTTTCAACAATTGCAGAAAATATTCCGTCATCTAATTCAACTTTATCTAAATATTCGCTTTCATATCGAAGTAATAGATTGGAAACGGTTGATTCAAACTTTGATATATTTTCAACAAATTGATTAGTATCGTTCTGGTTTGAATTTATAAGGTCATATAACGATATTAGGGTTATGATGATTTGAGTCTTAACTGGCAATCGGCTGATGTCAACCACGTTTACATGTTTACGACAATAAACATTTCGAAATTGAGAAATAAAGTGCTTGTTTTCATGTGCAGCCAAAAGGAAGCATTCTTTCAGGTGAAAAAAGAATGGTGAATCCGAATAAAAGAACTTTGATCGATATTTAATATTTGATAAGCGAAGGAAATAGATTGATTGAATCAATAACGGTGACGGTCTATATAAGCAACTTGTGTATAGATCTAATAACGAGGTATTTAAATTGATCAGTTCTAATTTGTTTTCTTTGAATAGAAAATATTCGATGATTTGACATTGTAAATTATCGTCACATTGAAGAACTGGATCAGGACATCGAATTAAGATGTCAACCATTGAGTGGCGATTTACATTCTTTAATGCATGTATTAAAGCTTGAAGATATATTTTGTCGAAATGGTTCAACTTTAGATCGACATTTTTGTTCAAATAGTTGTAACGTTTAGACAATATATTTATCACGAATGAGGTAAATACGGAAATCTCTGTATGAAATAGCGAATTTTTAAGTTTTATCAAAATCGATTGAAAATGTTCATTCTTCTCCAATGAACGTATTGTTGGTAAATTTTTATACAATTCCGAAAGATCTTCACACTTTAAGCTGGAATGAAGTAACTGGTTTGAGCAAACCGAGCATAGTTGACAATATTGTTTGTCACTTATCCATTTTAATTGATCCAAATGTTTCCGATTCTTTATCACAGTTTCGACCATGTTCTTAGCAATACGATAAGAAAGCCAAGACAAGTGGTTTGTTTCACCATTATGATCACATAATTGGATGACATTATCTAAAATTGGTATTAGTTCAATATCAGACGAATCCGTTCCTTTCTTTAGTAAATTTTTCAATAGTATTTCATAAAACAAAATTAAATTTCCAGTCTTGCTTGATAATTCAAGTTGTTTTAAAAGTTTCTTTATACAATTAGATAACGAGTAGATACTAAAGTTGGGAAATGTATCCAATGTTGTCATGGTGGTTGTTAGTTGAAGAACCATTGAAGAATTTAAAAAATTTTATTCCAAAACCAATAACATTGAAGGAGAAGAGTTGGGAGTTTTCCCCAATTATTATATTGGAAAAATAACATTACGATTTCATTATTTATCAATGTATGTGATTGTGAATTTGATACAAACAATGTGTGTTTACATTTCATTTTAGGCTATTTGTACATGTTTTCCAACTGTTTTTACCACTATTTTAACAAAACGAAGATCAGCATCAATAATCATTAAAAGTGATAATAATGAATGAACCACAAACATTAAAATTGATATGTTAATCTAATCAATATGAAAAATCTATATTAAGTAAATTAAAAAAGTATCTGTCAGCGGTGGGATTCGAACCCACGCCTACATTCGTAGACCAGAATTCTCCGCATCTGAATGTGTAAGGGATTAAAGCCCTTGAGTCTGGCGCCTTAGACCGCTCGGCCACACTGACTTTTCGATTAATGGGTGGTAATAGCAGCCTTGTTTTCAATGAATCTAACAATAGCCAAGTTATCGTTCAATTATGTGCTATTGCCATCATCCAATAATTTTTCTCCTTATTAATGCATCTAGTCTCAGCAGAAAATTTAAATTAGAGATCAATATGGGATTATCGAGTAGCGATCTTTTACCGTTTCACATGTCCATTTTTTATCACAATTTATCGTAAACATGGGTTTTGGTGAAGAACGACGTATTTGAATTTCCCTTATTCTGAAAATTCTCATATTGTCTAGTATACGTAACACCGACGTGGTTCACGTAATTTTACCAAAGTTTCAACTGAAGTTTTATTTAAGTTTTTTTACTTTTACCGATTCAATAATCAATTTAAGATCAACGATGGATGTAACGAATGATAATTTTAGTGATTTAATACCAGAGATTGAATCCAAAATTGCAGGTTGCAGCTTTATTTCATTTGATTTGGAGTTTACTGGAATTTATACTAAAAAAACAAATAGTTACTTAGACACTCTTGAACAGTTTTATGTAAAATGTCGTAATAATGTTAAACAATTCCAAATTTTCCAAGTTGGTTTATCATTTTTTAAATTGATTACTGAAAATGAGTTCGACTGTCATTCATATAACTTTTATATTTTTCCGAAACCCTGTTCATTATTGCCTCCAGAAGAAAGTGAGCGGTATTTTTTAAGTCAAACATCATCATTGATTTTTTTGGCTGAAAATGGTTTCGATTTCAACAAATTGATCAATGGTGGCATCTCTTATCTCAATTTTTCTCAAGAAAAATTCATAAAAAATCAACTTGAAATTTCTACCAAAAAGGTATCATCCAAAGAAATAGATGAAGCGATGGGTTTCACTACTATAATCAAATTGATAATCAAAAGTAAAAAACCACTAGTTGGACATAACTGTAAATTGGATATATTCTATTTGTATCAAACATTCATTGGCTCTTTACCCGAATCATATTTTGAATTCAAAAACTTATTTCACAACTTGTTTCCTTCTATATTTGATACACGATTTATTTCTTCACGGAGTATCTTTGCAAAACTAATTCCAAATAAATGTAAGTAATTTGTTTTTACTTACTTTTGCACTAAATTCAATGTGTCATTCTTAATAAAATAGGTCTTAAAAATCTGTATGAAACTGTTTTAAACCATCCGTTCAAGCAAACGAAGATCAATAGTAATAATGTGAATTCTAGGGCACGTTTTCATGAAGCCGGATACGATTCATATATTATTGGTTGCGTTTTCATAAATCTCATTCGGCATCTTTATGGTCAAGAGGTTTCTCCTATTCCCGATATGTTTTCGAATAGAGTTTTAAACTTCCGTAACAAAATTCCTATTGTCGAAATAATCGACATTTGGTTTTTTAGTTTGGACACACTC
Source organism: Blomia tropicalis (assembly GCA_029204025.1). Classification (NCBI taxonomy): domain Eukaryota; kingdom Metazoa; phylum Arthropoda; class Arachnida; order Sarcoptiformes; family Echimyopodidae; genus Blomia; species Blomia tropicalis. Next base: position 7,066,596 of record CM055090.1, read on the forward strand.
GACATTCCACCACGTCGAAATCACATTTTCCATATCTTCCATCCAAAAAGTTGGAAAACATGTGATATTCATCAATTATTTAATGCATATGGTGGGCTCCATACACTGAGAACAATTGATAATCAAAACGCTTTTTGCGTTCTTAAGATAGCTCAGAATGCAAGATTTGTATTTAAAAATCTTGTTAATTGCAAATCTCAACAATCTGGAGAATATAAAGTTTGTTTTTAAATATTCTATTTTGATATGTTTTAATTTTATATCATTTTATCTTTAGGTTGAATCAATAACAACTTACATTGGACGCAATGAATTAAAAAGACCATTGCCGAGTGATTCTGATCCATGATCCAAGTTTTTGACTTAATATGTAATTTAAAAGATCACTATAATATATTTGGTAATAGTCGCATCTACCTCAAGATATTTATGATTATTTTGATATCACGTATATACATGTTCAAATTTATCTCCAGTGTTTTATTTATTACATTAAACAATTGAAAGAAATAATAAACATATTGTAGTGTTCCATAATCAATGTGTTGTAGTGTTGTAGTGTTGTAGTGCTGAATTGCAAATCAATATGTTCTTCTACAAAAATGAATCATCGAAATATTATCATTCTAAATTTCATATTCTTAATCAACAAATAAGCTCACAAAGTTCACGATACATTATATTGAAACAATAGATTAAAACAATTCTTTGCTTCAAGCCGTAATGGCAGTTGTTCAATCAGTTGCAATGAATTATCGCGAAATATCTTCATCATATCGATTTTGGTATTCTTATCGGCAAATTCATCTGTGTCGTCATAAACCTCTTGGTGTGCTCGCAAATAATTTCCAACATTTTTGCCTAAATCGAAAGCTTGTTTCTGTAAAATAATATCCTTTGATGCGTTTAAAACGATTGCTGATTGGAATCCATAAGCGAGTACAGAAGAATAGTTCATAAATGTAAAATCAAGCCAACCGTTTTTCGCGTGTTTTGTTTTGCAAAAAAATCCTTCGCTAATGGTGGCCGATAATGCAGTAAAAAGTGAAAATATTTCAATATGCTTAAATTGGACTAGATTGAAAAAGATATTTGCCAAAAAATAGTCTCCGAGAATTGATATAATCTTATTATGTCGATTCTTCTCTCCATCATTTCTGTGGTCAATGATCATATGATGCAATAATATAGCCAAGTTAACAAACTCGGACATTGATGCAAGATAAAGTTGAAGTTGTTTATTTGTGTTCGAAGGATATTTTTCTGGATCAAGTTGACACATTAACAAAACCATAGACCCACGAAAAAAATGATCCAACTTTGCAGGATTTTCTATAAATCTAAATAATTGAAGAAACAATGTAAAACAAAATAAACAAAACAAACATTATAAATCTTACTTTATGAAATCCAAAACGGTTGGATTATTTAGTCCTACATTATCATGAAGAATATTGACTACAGTGGTACATTTATCCAAAACCAATTGATGAATTGGATTTGTTTGTGATCGTTGTTTGTGACCATTATTATTGATATTATTATTGCCGTTGTTGCTCTTTAGACAAATCTCATTTGCATTTGAAACCCATTCAGTAGTAATAGGAAATTGTCTCGAAAATTGTGTTATCACAGACGTGTTTGTTTTCGTCGATAGTTTTCGTACTCGCGGTAAGACGAGTTGGTGTATCCATCGATTTGCCCGATGCATTCTTGTCAGAGGGTAAAATATATGTGAAACACATGTGAGTGGATACACTTGAACACATGTGAAACGTTGGTTTGTTGTCCTTGTACTTATTGGGCTAACAAGCAGCTTGTTGACTGTGCCACTAGATGGTGTTTGCTCATTAATTTAATTTTTGTAGCCAAAATGAGGTTAACAGATGAAACAAAATCTTTCTAATCTAATGATTGCTGTTAGAATTTTTGATTTTTTATATAAATTTAATAAGAAATGTGTTAACGTTTTGTTAACTGTTTTTTACATTTTTATTATTAATATGAAAGTTATTTCTTTTATAATATTTGTATTCTGTTTGTGTCAAGTTCATGTTACAACTGTACTTATAAATAATGTTGAATATGATAACATAGAAAAACTCATAAGCGAATTTCCTCCAATTACTTCAGACGAATATTCCAACTGGTTAAAGAATATAAAAGAAAAAATTGCTAATAAAAAATCTATTAATATATTTAAAAGTAATAGTAAAAAATTATTAAATGATCTACCCAGTTTTTGGGAAGTATATATAGAAAAATTCAATTCAGTTAATGAACAAGTTTTGAAAAAGATTAATCATGTAAAAACTATTTTATCAGATGCACAATTTGAAACAACAACAAAATGGAAAGAGTATCTCGTTAATATTTCACCTATAATTATTTCAATGTTTGAAAGTTGGAGTGACCTAATATTTTCTTGTTTAATAAGAAAATGTATCAATACGAAAAAAATTGATTTAAATGACTTTAAAAAATATATAGATTTATTCAACGAGTTAAAGAATCAAGTTAATTCACCCAAATTTGATTGGCTCATTGAAGCTTATCGTCAAATTAAGTTGGTAGATGAAAAATTAAATCATATTAAGCAAAATGAACAGCGTAATGAAGATGAACTAAGACTCATTTTTTCAAATGTCTTTAGATTTAGGAGGAATTGGTTTTTGACGTTAAATAGGACTGATTTTGATAATCCTAATGATGATGAATTAGATGCTAATATTAATAGTAATAAGAAAACATTTGATAATTTCCTTAATGAATTGAGTCTACAATATAATAAAACTGATAAAAAGAATATAGAGATTATAGGAAAAACACAAATATTAATCGATGCAATAACATTTTTAGAAGACAAATTGAATTCAATGGCATCAAAATCTTCAACAAAAAATAATATAATTTTTACATCGATTGGAAAAACATATACAAAAAAACCTACCACTGTAAAAAAATTTTCGACTACTACGATAAGTGATGAATGGATTTACGTCTATAATGATATAGAAAAATTAACTACACAAGAAACTACCGTATTGAAATACCGTCCTGAAGAATTGTTCACCCAAAATGTCATCGAGTATACGGTCGAAAATGAAGATTATGATTCAACTTTAAATATTTCAACAAATTCTCATAAAAAATTCAAAATCAATAATTTGATTAATGGCATGATTGGGATAACTGTAATGATAATCTTATTCGTTTTAGCTATTAAATTGTTTCTAATTGCCAATCAAGAGGAGGCGATAACGATAGAAAGTGATTCTCTTGTAACTAAAAATTCTGGATCGACTTTGTTATTTAAAGGTATCATTGTCATGATTATTGTTATCATAGTTGGCGGTTTGAGTTGGCATTATCTCCGTCAGTCCAATCAATCTACAACAGGATCGAGATATAAAACAAAAAGTAATACCACCATTGATCCAGACAATTTAGGTAGTAAGGCGTCCGTTAAAAAAGTTTCTAAAAGAAAAACAAAAAATACATCCATGATCAATCCGGATAGTTTACTCAGTAAAGAAACTAATAAAGACAAAGCAAAAAGTAAATCAACCATTAATCCAAAAAGTAAAGTTAAAAAACATTCCAATAGTCTTGTAAAGTAAAGCAAACAAATATTAACTAAGCGTCTTGAACTTGAACGACAACCTTTCCTTGATTATTTCCAGAATGTAACCATTCTTCAGCTCTCACAGTTTGGTCCAGTCCAAAAAACTTTCCCTCGGAAGTGGTTTCACCAAGATCAACATTGGCTCGAATTTTGCCCAGTGCAATTGATGAAATTAACTTTGGAAGATATTCAGCATAATCTGAACCATATTGTGTGAGCATAAATCCGTTCAACGATTGGGATCGCATTAATAACTGTAAATAAAAAACTAAATTAAATTTATAATGTATTTGAGGGAAATGTGATACCTTAGCATTGAGATTAGAAATTGGAACATCAAACAAACCATCACCTTGATAGGTGGTCGTACTTCCAATCACTATCATTCGACCTTTAATAGCCAAATGCTGGAAAAGCATAGAAAATGTTTCACCGCCGATCGTTTCCCAAATTACATCGATTCCATCGGGAAATTTTTCCCTCAAAACATTATCCATATTTTGTTTACGATAGTTGATTACTAGATCAACTCCTAAACTTTTCAAGAATTTTTCCTTTTCAATAGACGATGTTGTACCAATCACATAACAACCACGTTGTTTAGCCCATTGTACGGCAATTTGTCCTGTTCCACCAGCGGCTGCTGTAATGAGAACTTTATCGTTTGGTTCAATGCGACCCTGTTTATCTAAACCCAAGGCTGCTGTTAACCCATTGACATTGGCTACGATAAAATTTGGTTTAAGTTCCGGTACCGGAACCAACGATTTCATTGGTTTATACTGAAAATAGATTCCAAAAATTAATTAACAAACAATTAAATATCTAACTAACCAAATACTCAGAAAATCCGCTCGGTCTTCCATCGACAACCATAACTGGTTGACCAACTTTAAGTTTAGTTGAAACTTGTGAACCAATTGAATCAACAATACCTAATGCCTAATAATAGTTTATTTGAAAAGAAACAGTTTACATGTTGATAGAAAAATTTTAATTGAAACTTACCTCCATACCGATATCAAATGGAATAATACCGTCGGTAAAATATCTAGCGGCAGTCATGTTGATGTCAGACGCATTTACTCCAGCGAATATATTCTTGACACGAATCTCATCTTGTTTCGGTGGATCAAGTGGAACTTCAACTAATTTGACCGCTTCACGAAATGATGGAGTAATTTTGAATACTTGAAGTTTTCGAAAAACTTTTGTTGCCATTGTAAATTGACTTCAATTACATATAAATTTTAGAAGAAATATGTAGAAATATAAATTTCCTTTATTTTCATTTTTATAATGTTTTGGATATGTTGTTTTAATCATATGTTAAATGTACTCAGTTTACATTTCTCGGTGCATTGGGCGGGGTTATCTTATATGTGACAGCCTATACTATTTTATTCTTAATGATACATAAAACAAATTATGGCCATTTTATTATTCTACTAATTGAACAATCACCTTTCCAATATTCTTTCCATTTTGAAGATATTCTTCGGCTCGTGCAATCGATTCAAGTTGAACAAACTTCCCCTCCATAGACGTATGACCTAAATCAACTTTGACCTTAATTGTTCCGTTGGAAATCATGTCGATCAATTGAGTTAAATACTGATCGAACAATTCAGAGTACTCAAACAATGCAAAACCATTCAACGATTTTGATCCTCTCAATAATTTAGCATTCCAATTTTCGATTTGTACCTCAGCAATACCTTCATTTTTATAGCTATACGTTGAGCCAATAACCGCCATACGGCCTCTATTTGCAAGATGTTCAAATAGATTCTTCAACGATTCGTTGCCAATCGTTTCCCAGATGACATCAATGCCGTTCTACAATTAATTAGGTTACAATTAAAATTAATAATAAAATTTGAACAAATTAAAATTAACTTACTGGAAATTTTTCCGAGAGAACATTTGTTAATGAATTTTTCTTATAGTTGATTACACAATCGACACCAATCTCTTTCAGGAACTTTTCCTTCTCTTCAGTTGAAGTAGTGCCAATAACATAAGCGCCCCGATGTTTGGCCCATTGAGCAGCGATCATGCCGGTTCCACCTGCAGCTGCCACCACTAAAACCTTATCGCCTTTCTTTACTCGTCCGGCAATATCAAGACCGATGGTAGCCGTCAAACCACTTCCCAATGCAACAAGATATTCTGGCTTCAATTCCGGTACCGGAGTGATACATTGAACCTTTTTATAAAGATACTCAGAGAAAGAGTCGTATCGTTCAGCATCAAACACCAATACTGGTTGTCCAATCTTATATTTGTTTTCAGTGATTTTTGATCCAATTGCATCAATGATACCTAAAGACTTTATATAAATTTATTATTATTTTAATTTGTAATAGTCAATAAATCATCAATTTGATACCTCAAATCCAATGTCATATGGTGGTTCATCATCAGCGAAATATCTTCCGGCACATACGTTAACGTCCGTCATATTGATTCCAGTGTAAACGACTCGAATTCGCAATTCATCATCTTTCGGTTCGATCAACGGAAAAACATTTATTTTGGTAGCTGTCACGAATTCATTGCTTTGAGTTACCACTTGAAGTTTTCGAAATGTTGCCATCTTGTTTTATAAAGTATTAGAAACGCAGCATAAATATACTCATGAATCAAGTTGACGTCAATGAATCACTTGAAGTCTTGATCAGGCAATGTCGGCGAAACTTTAAATTTATCTACTGCATACAGTAAGTTTCTGATAATTTGCAAATATAAGTGAAATGTGCATAACAGCACATATATTGAGAAAACCTACTGTATGACATACAGTGCATACAATCCGTGTGTATCAACAATCGGCTTCTTCTTATCTAAAAATTTTCATTGACATTGACATCACATTGACATTTTCATTCATCATTCATTCACTATCAGTACATTGGTTGAAACATGTCGACACTATTGGAAAAGCGAAAATCAAAGATTTTCAACTTTCACGGTCCAATTGCGGCTCCTGTGACACAATTTGACTCGAATGGTAATCTTGATACATCAAAAGTGTTCGAATATTTACAACATTTGGTAAAGATTGGAACCAAAGGACTCTATCTGTCCGGTACAACTGGTGAAGGACTGTCACTTTCTATCGATGAAAAGTTTCAATTAATCGATGCGTGGCGTAAGGCGTTGGATCGATTACCCGCCGAAGATCAGCCATTAACAATTGTTCATGCTAGTTCAACCGTTGTTGGCGACATTGTAAAGTACATCAAACGTGCTGAAGAGCTAAATTTTGATTGTGTGGCATTGTTGCCGCCACTTTACTACAGACCGACCACCAAAGAACTTATGGTCGATTATTACAAACAGATTCTAAATCTAGCAGCGCCTGATATGCCATTTCTGTACTACAACAATTATACAACTAGCCCACTTAATTGTAAGTTAATTATAATTAATTGAAAATATGCATATTTAATGTTATATTGTAATTTTAGTTGAAATGGAAGATTTTATAGAATTGGCATTGGATAAGATTCCACAATTATGTGCTATAAAGTGGTCTCATTACAATTTGCATCAATTTTCAAACCTTCAAATTAGATTCGGTACTCGAATTAAGATCTGTCCCGGCATGAACGAAATCCTTTTATCGACGGTTGTGTTCGGTTGTGATGCACCAATCTTGTCTACATTAAGCATTCCCGAATTTGCAAATTGGTTTAAATCATTAGACCAAGCGGTAAAACGTGGCGATCTCGTTCAGGCTCGCCGCGATCAAGAAGCTATCACATTGGAAACAATTAAACTCCGAAAAGTTGGTTATCTAACCGGAATCAAAGCTGAACTGAATCGACAACTCAATTCATTAGGAATCTATTTTGGCGTGCCACGATCACCCGTCTATATTAAACTGTAAACTTTGACTGCCATTCGACTTTGAAACTATATATTTGCCAATAATTATGAATTATCATTATCAACAATGATATCGAATGATATATCACTATCATTTGCTTTGAAATTGATTAGTCTTTAATTTCAGTAAACTTAGTACCATGATATTTAGATGCATTTTATTTTATATTTCATTCGATTCGTAGTTGTAACTTTGTAACAAAACAGTACATTATTACAAACGTCAATTGAAGAAAATAGAAAAAATGAGTTCTAAAAAATACGACTTTTCAGGTAAGGTTGTGTTGATTACCGGTTCAAGTTCGGGTATTGGTTTGGCGTGTGCACTTCAATTTGCAAAATGTAAAGCGAATGTAATCATTACTGGCTATGAAGAGACGGAGGTTCAAATGGCAGCTGAACAGATTCGATCAATAACGAATGAAATGCCATTACATATTCATGGTGATCTGTCATCTAGTCAATTTGCAGAACAATTAGTTTCAGCTTCAATCGATCGATATGGTCGATTGGATGTATTGGTCAACAATGCTGGATGGGTTTGTTCTGGCGATTCATTCACTAATCCAGACTTTATGAAAATATATGATCGAATTTTCGATCTAAACGTTCGAGCCGTTTTCAAGATGATCCATTTATGTGTGCCATTTTTGGAACGTACCAAAGGATCGATCATTAATACATCTAGTGTAGCTGGCCTAGCACCTATCGGTAAAGCATTATACAGTGCATCGAAAGCTGCCGTCAATATGTTGTCATCCTGTGCTGCAATGGATTTAGGCGAAAAAGGAATTCGCGTGAATGCAGTCAAGTAATATTTTAGTATTCATAGTAAATTCGATAAAAATTAATTTCTTATATCTCATTTCACTTTGCTTATACAGTCCGGGACCGATACGAACCAACATTGGCCGTTATTGTGGTGATGATGAATTGATGCTTCGGCCTTCATGTCCCGAAACATCGATGACAATCATGAAACGGAATGGCAATGCTGATGAGGTTGCAAATATGATTTTGTTTTTGGCCTCCGATGAAGCTTCGTATATCACCGGAGGACACTATGTAGTCGATGGAGGTTTCCTATGCCATTAATTTACTATTTTAAGTTTGAAAATGGTTTTCGTATAAAAGAAATTTAAATTTTGGACGCGCAATTATGAGTATAAAATTAAATTAAATTAAAAATTGATCATTTCTTTATTGCTTTCTTACTTCGAATGGTTTGTGAACTAGTTACCCTTTTCCCCGTTGCTGATGGAGAAATTTTCGAACCTCTTTTACTAAACTTTTTCCCAGTTAGTGAAGTTTTTACTTTCAAGCTTGAACTGTCGTTACCATTTCTAGATTGATAATTCGTTCCGTTGTGACAGTTTCTCTCTGAGATGCATTCTTCGAAAATATAATCGAATCCAAGAAGGGCGAATAACATAAAAACTCCAACAATTGTAAAGATGGCCATTAATATTTTAAAAAAATGTTCACTCAAGAAATTTCCGGATGATATTTGAATCTGCGTCTGGTAACCGAATGTTAATTGCACAAATATAAATAGTATTTCAAGGACAGGATTGAGTCTCAAGTAAATCATTTTTATACCAATCAATCTATCAATCACCAATTACAAATTTCAAATGACTCGATATATTGAAGTTTCATATCGTAAACGCTTTCCTAAAATAGAACATTCGAATCATTTTTTATTGCGTAATGCCTCTCGCGAAATCTGGTCTGCAAATCGAATCGGTTCCGGATTTTTGAATTGAATGCAACATCGAAGAACAACTTTGATGGCAGTTTCCAAAGAAACTCGGTGTCCGATAGAAACATAGATTGGATTCTTTACAGAGTCTTTTGTTTTCAATGCAACACCAAGAATATTTCCTTTCTCATCTGTCATATTAAACCGGTCTCCTCGATGAACAAGTGACAAATTTAGATTATGTTTAAATTGTTTCCGATCAGTTGGAATAAAATGATAAGGACTCTTCGAAACTCCCACTGTAGGACGATCGATCAGAACACCAATATGAGAAGCTAAACCAAATCTTCTTGGATGCATTAAACCATTACCATCAAATAACCATACTTGTGGCTCATATTGATTACCAATTTTTGAATTAAAAAATCTGTCAACAAGTTCTAAGATGAAATCGACTTCACGAAATGCCAAAAAGCCAGCACTATATTCAGTAGTGACATTGACAAATATTTTATCATCATATACCACCGATTGATTAGTCAGATCATAAATGACTAATGCAGCACAACCGCGTTCTGATTCATCTTTATCATACGATACATCCAATCCAGCAACATACCGAAGTTTGTCGTCATCGATGTCGCTCATCCATTCTTCGGTATCATTACAAATCAATTTAATTTTTAATTTTTCTTGCTCATTGACCCAAACTTTTTCCTGAGCGGTAAAATCTCTTTTAATATTTTCCATTTATTCGAACAATTAATTGACCATTCCGTGTCATTTTGCAGCAGTTATAGAAAGCACTCAAAACTTTGTTTATACCGGCAAAATTTGCGAGAAAAATTTACAAGTAAATCTTTCCGAATATTGCCTAAAAAAGCATTGAAGCAGTTGCGGATTTGAGTTATCGCGTGTGTGGCAATATTGCAGTGACGCTTTCATGAGTCAAAAAATTGGGCAATACCGCCCTTAGTGTTATAATATTACCATGATTTTTCAAATAACAACAAGAGTTATGAATAGTACTTGGTGTGCGTTCACTTTCCAATAATATTACTCTGATCACAAAGATATTGTTCATCTTTGTGGTACAAACTCAATGCTTGACTCCGCAGTGGTATTTATCATTTCAAGGCTTCTTCCTTTCTACATCCACGATTCGGGCTACGTTTCTGAAACGGTATCATTGAATTGAACTTACAATTAAGTTTGTTGTTTTTTTTTTGGTTTATCGGAATTAATTTAAAAACGATAGGTAATTGTTATCAATAATCTATTATTTAACATTTTATTTTATTACCTAGCTTTCTTCTTTGAACAGATTTGACTTTAAAAAACCAGCATGCCAAAGAATAAGGGAAAGGGAGGTAAAAACCGTCGTCGTGGTAAGAACGAAAACGAGGATGAAAAGCGTGAATTAGTCTTCAAGGAAGATGGACAAGAATATGCTCAGGTGTTGAAAATGTTGGGAAATGGCCGCCTGAAGCACATTGTTTTGATGGTGTCAAACGATTGTGCCACATTCGAGGAAAATTGCGTAAAAAGGTCTGGATTAATCAAGGTGATATCATTCTTATTGGTTTACGAGATTATCAAGATACAAAAGCCGACGTAATCCTTAAATATAATCCAGACGAGGCACGTAATTTGAAGAGTTATGGTGAATTGCCGGAGAATGCAAAGATTAACGAAATTTCATTAAATCGTGAATTTGGTGAAGATGACGATGATGAAGACATTATTGAGTTCGGTGACGATGTCGATTCAGTTGGTTCCGATACGGATCTTCCTTAAGCCATTGTCAATCCTCAAATAAATAATTACAATTACAAATAAATCTCCATGTATTACCAGGTAAACGAGTTCATCATCCTAAATGTAAATTACACGTAAATCTTCATTGAATTAATGGTATTTGCGTGTACAAATTCTAAGTAAGACCATTATTAGACAAGCAACAAAACCACAAAGATCGGTGGTCATTTAACATTTTACTTTTTTTTTATTATAATTATGATATACCATGAATAACCAATCTATTGAATGTAACACTAGGTACTTTTTTCAATTTGTTGATTGTTTTCTTTCTCATATTCTTTGCTCTCTTCTTTTATTTCCTTCTCCTTCTTTTTCTCTCCATACCCAACATAAAAAAATACATCGTTGATGCTTTATACAATAAAAGATTGTAAAAATGATATATAAATCATATATATTCTACGATGTAAAGAATAAATGATTGACATCAACATTTATGAAAAAATGGCCAAATTAAATTATTTAAATCTTTTATTTGTGGAATATAATATAAATTACATATAAATATGGTGGGAGAGTACAGGAATATGTTCTAAACATGCAAATATAAGTGTAGTACATATGAAACAACCATATACAAATTTCTGTTTCAAATGTTTTAAACTTTAACTATCACCATAGCAATTAGCAATTGTTTATAAAATAATGCTAAACAGTGAATCAAAGTAATTGAATAAATGTACCATTCAATTGATGAAAATTTACAGTAAAAATATTTCTTATAAAATTAAAATGGCGAACATATTAAAATGAAGACAGATGGATGCTGCACTTGTGAATTTTGCAGTTTAGTTTTCAGCATAAAGATACGAGATATATTGATGAATATTTATAAAATAAATATTTCACTTTAGAACAATCACATCTACACTACACAATCATGTAAAAGTAAACCACAAGAAGTGCATTTTTGATTATAAAGGATGCTGAACAATAAATTAATAATGATTGCATTTAATTTTCTTGAATTTATCTATGCACAAAACTTACTAAGTACTTTCTGGTAATATATAGCTTCAATTTTTAACAGAATTTCCATCGTTTACCACATTCATTGCAATAGCAAAATGTGGTCATCGGTTCATCAGCTGATCGAGTTTGTACCTAAAGGGACAAGGTTTAGTTTTGATGAAAAGAAATAGCTAACAAAAAATCCTACTTGGTTATATGTGCAATTGTTCTTTTTGCACGCTGGACATTTTAACAGGTCGGTCTTTGTTCCTCCTGTTAACGACATTTGAGCATCATTTATTGCTTCTTTTGTAAACTTTTGTCGAAGTAATTGCATTTCTTTAGAAGCCATTTCCTATTGAAATATATTATGGTTTACTAACCAAACTTAAAATGTAAAAGTTTTCAAAAATTACCTCTGCGGTCATGATGGCAATCTTTTCTGGTTTAATCGCTCCTCGAAGAACGTTTAATTTGAGATCTGGATTTTTTGAATCTTTCAAATTAGCGACACGTGATCGGATACGATTTTTATATTTCATATTTGTATCTTTAAACTCTTTAAAGACTGCATCTTCAATCAAAGCGCCAAGTTGTATATGATCATAAAAGCCACCACCATCGCCACCTTCTTCTTCAATCATTGCATCATCTGGTTTAAGAGCACTGGCTAACATTTCCCGACATTTTAGCCTAACCGAATCATTTGTATTCATTGGGAAAGATGATTGTCGCAACGGGTTGACGAAAGAAGCTGAGGCCAACGATGGTTTCCTCGTTTGGTCACCTGACTGTGATGTTATAGATGAATTTGAGTTACTGCTCTGTGAATTGGACGATGTAACATTTTGCTTCCCCGAATTGGACGAGGACGAGGACACCATTGGCATAGAGGATGGCTTCGGTATCGTTAACCCATTACCAGTTGATGATGAAACAGGGGAAGATTGGTTCTCACCGAAATGGTTGTTTGATAAACCATTGTTTGATTTGGAAGTAGTTGAACCTATAACAAAGAAAGCTTAAAAAATTAGCGAAAACAAAAAAAACCCTAGAATGTATCTAGCGACCTTGGGACGATTCATCAATCGCCATAGAATTCGACCCATTTCCATTCTCTGATGGTGTTCCGGACTTTGAATCTTTACCATCCAACAACTTTTTCCATCGTTTTATCAACGATTTTGAAACTGTTCCAACCTCTTCGTCATTAATTGATTTGCGAAGATTATTTACTATCAGGCCAATACGTGTTTTTTGAATTAAATCTAATGTTATCGGCATTCGTTGAAGTATTTTGAGCAGATCAAGTGCTTGAGCTGTGCTCTGACAACAAGAAAAGTGGACAATGTTATTAAAGTGAACAGATGTATAGAACTCGACTCTTACCGATGAATCTTTTCGGTTAGAAATTTTGTCCAACTTTCTTGCAATTTTTGCCAATTCATCTTCGGAACTCATTTTAAAATTAAATATCGCCTTTTCTGGAATCTAAATGACAAAAACAATTATATTTATCATATGAACAAACATTTTTTTGCAATATTTAGTTTATATCTCCAATTACAAAGTGACCTTTGTGTATAAATGCAATATGTGTATTCACATGAATCGAAAATTTCATAGAAACTCGATTCGTAATTGTTTATTTCTATTTTGCATTATCCTACCCGATTATAGTTCCTAGAATTTTGTAAATATTGATGTATTTGAATAATGTTGTTTTTGTTCGGTATATTCGTGAGTCCGTGTCGATTGTTTACGCAAATTGTATCTTTAGGCGCGGACACCTCTTAGTATTTAGCCGGGAAAAGGGAGAGAGATAGAAAGCGGGCGCAAGGCAGTCAGCTTGCAGGCGGTCAGCAACCCACAACATCCACGGCTTACAAACCAGCATGCCAAAATAAATGCATTGAGCGATGTGTGTGTGTGCCAATTTTTGTCGCTCATAGAGGACGTTACAAAAATATATTTGAAAATACATTCAAGTGTGCTTTATTATTTAGTAGAATGAAAAAATGAATATTAAGATGATACAGGATAAGACGAATTTATTTTTTCTTTCGAAGACCGTTCTTTGTTTTTCATGCATTTTTGAACAAAGGACAATGTATACTCAACCACATTGGAAGATGTTCTCCCATCCAAGTGAGAATGCCAATTATGACAATCAAGAAAATAAATACAATCATTAAGATAACCATCATTAGTTTGAAAGATGATGTTGAAACATATTCGGAGGAAAGAATGTATGAAAATGAATTCGATGAAAAACATGTTTGAAACATAAGAAAATTCAACCATACTGATATTATTGCGCATCTTTTGGTTAGTTCCATATCTTTAGATGAAAACAAACTACTTACTGACTAATCAACTTTAAATGATTGTAAATTCTACTCTCATATTTTGTTCGATGTGTAATATAAACGTTCAATTCTAAATGTAATTAATTATTTTACAACAAACACTGCTGTTATATTTACATTTCAAGTGTTTTATTAAATTTTAAAGTATTTTTTAAATTTTTAGTTTTAATTTTAAGTAACAGGTTTTTCATGAATTCTCAACCAAAGGACGATTCATTGATTCCCGATGAAAACAAAACAACGGGAGACCATGGATCACTAACTAAAACAAAACTCTTAACTCATCAAAGAATTCCTTGTCCAAAGAATTTGACAAATTGCCTGTATCGGAACTTTCGAATAATAATAATGATAAAATGGCCATTTTACTTTATGATAAAGTCTGCGCAGTCGGTAGCAATCATAGACCAATTGAATTTAACGAAAAGCAAATTTCGCAATTGAACTTTTTTCAAATATGTAAAACGTTTCCTTTGCCAAATGAATTTAGTCGAATTCCAACAAAGGAATACATCGATGCCGTTATCACATTGGCTGATTTTATCTCAAAGTTAGGTATGGCTTTTTGGTCGGTTCGGATGGATATCCTCAACAATATAGATAAAGTGAATGAAGTTTACTCAAAAAGTTCTGAAGAATGCATTTTCCTTGATATTTTGATAGAAAAGGAAAAAAATCAAATCAACAAAGATAATTGGTTCGGTTGGGAGTCGATTAATCCACCAACATCGACCTATGTCAATTTAACTACCGATGCACTTGAAGCATTATTGTGGGTACATCGTTCAATGTCATTTTTTGGTCAGATTTTATGCAAACTAATTTCTGATTACGATAACAAAACGGAACATGAAGAAATTGTTGATTATTTCAGTCAAGCGTATTGCACATTTATCGAACCACACGCATCATGGTTAATGGGAATCTTCTTTAAAATGTTTATTGCGAGTGCTCCAAAAAGAAGCAGATTTTTAAATGCAGCACGAGGAATAGGAGTCAACCAATTGAACGAAGAACAAATCTTTGACAAGATTCGGCCTTATGTCAAAACTTTGCAAGCATGCAATGAAACATTACATAAATGTTTTATTCAAGAAGGTTATAAGCCATAAAATTTGCATCCCTGAAAGTTTGTTAAAAAATAAAAACCCAAATTTCTGCCACAAAATTTTACCACTATTGATAAAAAAAATTAAATTACGTTTCGGTCAAAAATGAATCGAAGTGAGAATCGAATAACCATCAATAAGGATAAGGTAAAAACCAATCCAGCTGGCATGAATTTGCCCGAATTGTAGAAACGATAACCCATTAAACCAGCCAATACTCCACTGGTTACTGTTGAGAAAAAAATTAAGTTATTTGTATATTTTAAATGTATATGTTTAACCTGTAATTAATCCATAGTTTCGAGGATTGACCGAAGTCAACCAAGCACCGATTCCCAATATTGTTCCAAATGTTAGACCTGCTACAAGTGATGGAACACTACCTGTAAACAATAAATAATAGTTTCAATTGATGCACAAAAACATATTGCAATTAAACCTTTGGTAAAGTATCCGATGGCACCACCAAGAGCAACGGTTCCAGAATAAATAATCGAAAGAACATCAACAGGCATTTCGAGGCCAAAGAAATTATTATGCCACACTTCAGGATTATTGTTTACTTCGTTTGCTACACTAAGAGGTGATGAGGACAGATCTGCCATTTGTTATTAAATTACACCTATTGTTTAGCCATTGATAAAAGATAATTGTAAGAAATTTCCCGAAAATGAAAACAAAATGATTCAGGAAGACTCTAAATGTTTTGAAAGATTGCCATCTTTTGGCGTTGAACCGTATAATTTGTGAGAACTTGCACGCATTTATGCGGTTTGTTGGTTGTTTTTACTGCTACTCTTCTTGGAAATGCTCATTTATTTATTAAAATATTCTGTATCATCATTTGGTTATATTCACCACTTGATGACAATGTCTTGATTGCTTCATTTCAAACCTGCTTTATTATTATTTAGAAACCTGGATTATACAGAACGCAGAAACCATCAATTGGATTTTGTTCTTCGAGGAATATCCAATCTCAACCTAAATTGCTATAAGCATATTGACTCATCAGACCCCATGGATGCTGAATATCAACCTCCAAAATGGTATTTTGGAATGACAGTTTTAAAATCAGTGTTTTATAAATCTGTTTTCTAGGGCAGGAAAGTCGCCACAAGGATTTCATCTTGATGTAACGAAAGATGGAAAACTTTTCCAAGTAAAAGTTTAAATGGTTTCCATGTGAATATTAAGATTTAATAGAACCTTTAATCTTTAGAAATTAATGATCGACGAAAAGTCATATTATCTCTTTGGACGGAACATGGCATTAACGGACATTTGTACTGATCATGGAAGTTGCTCTCGTGTTCATGCGGCATTAACCTATCATAAACATCTTAATCGATTCTTTTTGACCGATTTAGGATCAAGTAAGATGATGATGTTATCAATTATTACGGTTACAATTGTTGTGTGTTTTAAATTTAGCTCATGGCTCGTTCATTGGAAACGTTCGAATTGAAGCACACAAACCTACTCAACTTCCAGTTGATTCTACCATTAAATTTGGAGCATCAACTCGTCTGTATACACTTCGCGAGAAACCAAACTCAGAGTTAGCGCTAGAAGAGGATACATCAGGAAATCTTCCTGATACCGAATATGAACTTGATGTAAATCGAACATCGTTGTTTCCAATCATTACAACTTAATGTTTTCTATTTTTTATAGAGTCTTACTGAGTACAACACCGTTCAAAATAAGAAAGTTGTAGTAAAGGATCATTCAAACAACAATGATCTTTATAAAATGATCAAAGTAGCTAAACGAAAATCGGTAACATTCAATGAAGAAGAGGAAGTGATCAATTTAGAAGATTTCGATCCTACTGTTGGCAAATTTAGAAACCTAGTTCAGTCAACAATTATTGAGTCTAATCCAAATAAGAAACAAAAGAAACTTTCAGATGAAGATTCAATACATTCGCCAATGTCATTCTTACCTCGTGTAAATCCAGCTCCACAACCGACCACTTCTTCACAACCATTTGCTCAAATATCGGCCAAATCGCTAGGAATATTACCAGATCCAGCTCCAGATCCGAATGAAAAAACTGAAAACGATGTAATCCAATCTGATGTCACTATTTTCCCAAGTACTAGCTCTTCAACAGTTTTATATGATAAAATTGGTTTATATGAAAATTTGGGAAATGAAACTAAAAAGAAGAAATATGCAAAAGAATCTTGGCCTGGTGCTCACACTTGATAGGTTCCTAATTGTTTCTTTCGTTATTATTCATATTTTCGTGTTCTTAAAATAATTGAACTATAGTATGTGATAACATGCACGAACATTGTTCTGTCTAAATTTTTACTAACTTTTTATAAGTTTTAATATAAAATACTATGGATGAAAATGGACTTATAGACATTTTATTTTTTATCGCAATAAAAATTTGGTAATAAATAAGCTATTCATCAACATTAAAATTAAATAAATTTATTGTTATTCACTAAACATTATTATAAACAATTAAACTACACTGCATATAATTAAGGCATGAGAATTACCAGCTATGTAAAGGGTAATAGTACTTTCATCCCTTATGTAGAGGGTAATTCAAAATTTGAATCGAACTTGTGAGCGCTTGTTCTTCATTATATGTAGACAGTAGAAGTGAGAATTACCCCTTATGTAGAAAGTAGTTCATGAGTTTAACCTTTTTGTAAAGTGTCGTAACACGTAAAACCATCTACATAGCTAGTAATACCTAAAACTACCAGTCACATTTGAACTAAATTTATCATTATTAAAGCGACGAATAATCCCCAGTGTCCGTATGGCACTGGGGAACAGGACTCGCTATACTTGCTTCTGGACTGCCCATTATTCACCGAGTTCAGATCTATTTCCATAACAGAGCAAAGATTGGATGTTTCCATCAATAATGTCAATTCAAGCATATTTTTAAATTCATTTTTCAAATCTATATACGAACACACATCTAATCTCACAAAGTAAATCACACAATCTATATTTTTTTTCTTATTTAATCAAATTATAATTTTTCTTTCTTTAATTTGTATAAAGTTATCGATACAAATATCGAAATATAACGTATCATTATTTTCCAAAATTAAAAAAAACAATAAATTTAATAATTTTAAAAATTTAAAAATTTAAATTGACAATTTTGACCGTTCTTTGGTTTTTAAACTTGCGGGAATACCCCTTTCCCTTCCTCCAACCTCGTCGACCACGACCAGGCCATAACGCCCACGGTTTTGTGCATAGTTAAACACCGATCACCTTGATTAACAGTATCTTGACCATTGCTACTTGCATTGTTACTTTCCTCTTTTTTTACGACTTTACGGCTCACCATCTGGCTTTTCTCTCGCCAGTTGACGGCCCCTTTGGCTCGTTTCATCTTTCTCGTTAATGGCTTTTGCAATAGAAGTTGGTTGGTTGGTTCCTACTTGAACAGTTTCACATTGCATATCAATGTCAGTGGAATTCATATTTCAAACTTTTGAAACTATAGTTTAAAAATTGCAATATATATAAGATGAAACTTGAAAAGTTTAATTTGAAAGTCAATATATGTAATGTGATGTGTATTACAAGGTCTTATATTGACATATATGTGACGTGTTGTAGAATAAAATAATTATAATAATTATAATGACGTGTCATTATATCTCCCCTTTTCAAAGAGAGACCCGAACGATTTGGTTCAAATGATAAATCGCCATCTTGTTTTGATAAATCTCTACCTTTATTAGCAACGGCGATACTTTTTCCACAACCTTATACGGACCATTTTGAATTGGTTTCTAATTTATAACGATTTAATTTATTCTTGGATTCCACCATGAAAGACGGTAAAAACTGCTATAAAAACTTCCGATAGTGCGTGTTTTTACTAAAAAGTTCCCGTAAATTTAATTTAAATTAACTCAATGCGGCTATGTTATTGAACCAACCAATGTCTTTCCTTCCAAAATTAGGTTAGGTGCACGAGGTTAACCTAAAATTTCACGAAAGTAGTCAAATTTGATCCTGGAACAAACCAATGATTTTCCAAATTTGATCCTGGGACAGACCACTGACTTACCGGCGCTCACACAAATGTTACACACACAAATGTTACACACACATTTTTGCCACAGACAACTTTACAATTTTATATAAAGTAAAGATTATTGAAACTAATATTTTGATTGTCGATTTGTTCTTCAATGTCGATATTGTAGTACTTTAAACATTGATATATAATAGGCTCTTTAGGATAAATTCTCAATGTTTTCATCAAATCTATGTTATATTTTGTTATTGATGAATATTTTTCAACCTCTTTGATAGGCAAACTGTTATAAAACAGTCCAAAAATGTTTCCGATACTTTGTTCGGCTTTCGTTGCTGGCCGAGTTTTGTTTCAATTTGCTTTCGATTTTCAAATTCAGCAATAATTTCTTTGTATAATAAATTTGAAAGTGAAAACAAAAGTTGTTAATAACCGGTATGTTATTTAATCAAATGACTTTAGGTTAAAATTAATTATAATATATTTTGATGTGGTTTCTGGAGGATCCGGCAATCCGTTGCAATCCCATTCACCCTGTTTACGGCATCTACGATTTTAGGTTCTACTTTCGGCATCTTCATTTTCCCAGATGTGCTTGGAACGGGTTCGAAAGGGTTGTCTCCTTCTCCTTTGTCCATCATGTTGATTTTGTTGCGTCTTAAACTCCGGGTCACCAATTTGATGTGGTTGCTGGAGGAAATCGGAACGAACTAAACAAGAACAGATCGGTGATGGTGAGCAAGGCTGCCCAAGCATCACCAATTTCAAGGCATGATGAAGTGGCCCGCTGCCTCCATTTAATGTTCGTCAAACGATATGGTATTACTAAGAAGCGAAAGATGAAAAATTATAAGATCCAGAGTGTTTTGTCAAATGAGCACGTAAAGATCAAATTTGATACCCCCATCATTACTGAATTACGATTGGACCACAACAAGCCCAACATTATGGTCCACGATAAAAGGGCACCGAAGATCTGGCTAATTGAGGTGGGAATCACCCACAAGAACATCTTGTCAACAACCAAAACAACGAAGGCAAGAAAGTACGAATCATTAGCCAACGAACTCAAATGCCTAATCCCGGCGACGGATGTGGTCTGCGTGCCGGTCGTGTTAACGTGGGATGGCCTGGTAACCCACCACTTCAAGCGTTACATGGACTGGCTACGAGTTGATGAAAAAATCCAGGCGTACATCCAGACCCAAGTTCTGCAGAAAACTTGTCAAAGTGTCATGATCGACACACGCCGGGACCAGGAATGGCAAGAAGAGGACATCATTGGTTTGATGGCATATTATGAGTGTAGTTCATAATTTGTTGCATTGATGTTGTTGTTTTTGTTTTATTTTATGGCTGAACTTATTGTATAATCGTGGCTGTATAAGTAATAAAGGAACAATACAATAGTTGGGGTAAATCAATATCAATATTGGCTACACAAGGAGTAAATGTTAAATTTAGCCCAAACGTGGCTGGTAGTTTGAGGTATTACTTGCTATGTAGATGGTTTTACGTATTACTACACTTTACATAAAGGTTAAACTCATGAACTACCTTCTACATAAGGGGTAGTTCTCACTTCTACTGCTTACATACAATGAAGAACAAGCGCTCACCGGCTCGATTCAACTTATGAACTACCTTCTACATAAGGGATGAAAGTTCTATTACCCTATACATAGCTGGTAAGTTACTACATTATCAGACCAGCTGGACAAAACATCGGCAACATTTTTGGACTGATTTTCAACAGTTTGCCTATCAAAAAGGCTGAAAAATATCAATCAATAACAAAATATAACATAAATTTGATGAAAACATTGAGAATATATTCTAAATGACCTATTATATAAATATAAATGTTTAAAATATTACAACAATGACATTGAAGAACAAATTGACAACCGAATAGATGAGTTTGGCAACGAACAAAAGGTGCCAACGAAAACTATCAAAAAGGGGATTAAACCCCCAAAAGAAATGATCTCCCACATTCGATATGTCCCAATTTCAATATCCGAACCAGAAAAAATTAATGATTAATTATGATTATTTTTTTTTCAATAAAATTTATATTAAAAAATACTAATAAGTACTGTTATTTTTATAATAGAGTAAATTGATATCAACATTGCCTACGCAAGGGGAAAATGATAAATTTAGTTCAAATGTGACTGGTAGTTTTAAGTATTACTTGCTATGTAGATGGTTTTACGTGTTACGACACTTTACATAAAGGTTAAACTAATGAACTACCTTCTATATAAGGGGTAATTTTCACTTCTACTGCTTACATATAATGAAGAACAAGCGCTCACAAGCCCCGATTCGAATTTTGAATTACCCTCTACATAAGGGATGAAAGTACTATTACCCTCTACATAGCTGGCAATTCTTGTGCCTTAATTATGTGCAGTGAACCTAAATTTCATTGTCCCATATGTCGTTTTGGTCTCCTATCATACTGGTTAAATATATTTGAAAAACTTGAGTTTCTTGTCTCGGATGGCAATGACCGCTATATTCACCAAAAAAAATCATAGAATCGATTTATGATGTTGTGATGATGCAACAAAATCTCAATAAAGTTGATCAATGAAGACTGGTTTGAGAGGCTAAAGACCTTAAACTTTATGGTTCCTTAAGACTTTAAGAAGATGTTACTTCCTCAAAACATTGCGAACTATTTACCATAGAAACAAACTTGAAATTAACCCTTACAAAAAAGTATTAAGGTCATTTTATGGAGACATTTATGACTCTCAATACAAGTATTAATAGTTCAAAAATTTTAACAAAAATGGACAACAATGTTGTAATAAACCAGTTTCCGTTTGGATTGACCGGTTATAAACATAACAAAGTTGATCGATTTCTTTAAATGATGTACCTTAATGGTTTAGTATAAAAAGGATTGAACTAACGGTTTAAATTGAGAATCAATTTATACCAATGGCAATGAACGTAAAGTTTTGTTTGTTCTTTATTTTTGTTTCCGTCTTAGCATTAAGTGTTAATGCCAATTACCGACATGGTACCAAAGGTGGTGGTGGTGGTGGTTCACCATTATCCAATAGTGGTATCCCACTTTCTCCGTCAAAAAGTTTGTATTATGATTATAATAATCATTCTTATATTTAACTGTTTTTTCTCTCAAATTCCAATAGCAACATTTCAACATTCTACTAGAGATATTGTAAAGAGTTCACTTCGTCCATCAAATATTGCGTTCAAAGGGTTGAGGAGACCAGTTCCACTTGATCAAACGGTTGAACAACAAACCGTAGAGCAACAACAAGTTCATCAATTGGACGAAGAGTCGCAATCAACCGACGAGCCTCAACAATTGGAACAAGAACCATTCAAACAAGAATTGGAAACAAAATATAAGAAGAATCATCCAAAACGAATAGGCATTACCAAATGGGAGCAACGAATCGATGAGCCAACCAATGTGTACAAGCCACGAATCAATACCCTTAAATCGCAGGTATTCGAAATCCAACATCATTTGCAACAACAGGCTGATGAACAACGTAAGGAACGAAAACCATCAGTTCACAAACCACCCTCAACTCAACAGGAGCAATCATATCAAAATGTTAGACACATTCCAACCACATTTATCAATTCCGATGTAGGATGGGAGTGAACAAATGATATTATCATTAATGTCATATCCTAATTATTTATTGAAAAATATGGATATTGATTTGATGAATATAAATGATATTATTTAAATTGAAAGAATATTTTGAAACTCATAAACAAGTTCACTAATATTGCTTAAATTATAGTTAATCCAATGGTCAGTTCGAGCTGGTTTTGATTTGTTTTTAATGCTTAGGTTTTTTTACCAACTTTTTTATTTTTGTAGTTTCGTTATTTATCGTATCTTTTATCCATGAGATGAATGTTGAAACTTTTGTATAGAAACCGGGAACCTTACCACAACCTGACCCAAAACTGACAATTCCAAATTGTACTAAACTTTGTTTATTATCCTGGATCGGACAAACCAATGGTCCACCTGAATCACCTTGACAGGCGTCGTTAGATAATTTACCATTAACCATACTCTTTCCGGCACAATACAACGATTTATCGTTGTAAAAATTATCAACCTGATTACAATCATGAACCGTTCTTAAAACGACATTGGTTTCCATCAAAGCACCTGGCTGCGAGCTGGAAACTCCACTTTTTTGCAATCCCCATCCCATAACGATACAATCGGTGCCATCTGGCACAATGTTCGGTTCTGGTATGCAAACTTTTGATACATTTTTCAATTTTGAAAAATCTATTGGACGCTTTAGAAAGGCTAGTGCAACGTCTGATCCGTCACTGAATGCATTCATACTGAAATTCTTACGATAGGTCCATGATTTAACATCGAATGTTGTTTCGGACGTGCCCAAATATCGATCAACCTTACCAACTTGTACTTGTACATCGCTGGCATAAATACTAGAACTCTCAGCGGTAATAACACAATGAGCAGCTGTAAGAATTGTGATTGCATTCAATACGGAGCCACCACAAAATGCATTGTGTGTCCCTTTCACTACAAAGGCAGCCATGAACGGGTATTTGCCTTCCGGTACTTTTGCTCCATTAATGATGCCTAATATCAATCCATTGGGAACGTTTGCCTTGTCCATAATGTTAAGGTTTCCATAAACATAGTCAGAACTAAAAAATAGTTGATAATAGGATAATAAAAAGAAAAATATAACATTGAAACAATTCATTGGAAAGGAGTATTCGAAAAATTGCATCACATGATTTCGTATTAACTTTAATATCTAATAGAATGGTATTGTTTTGATTTTGATTCGAATTCAAAAGAATTTATGATAATAATATTAGAATGGAAAATAGATTTCTTTAATATACAAAATCATAGTAATTAATTGCAGTTAATGATGTTTCGTTCTTTACGGTTTCTAATATCCAATTTTTAAAACTCGAAACCTTTGTGTAGAAACCTGGCTCCTTTCCACAACCTTTACCAAAGCTGACAATACCAAATTGTGCTAGTTTTTTCTCATTATATTTGATTGGACAAACCAATGGTCCACCTGAATCACCTTGACAGGCATCGTTCGATTGACCAATTGTACTTTTGCTTCCAGCACATAACAACGATTTACTATTGTACGAATATGCATATTTTCTACAATCATTAACTGTTCTCAAACGGACGTTGGTTTCCTTCAATACATTTGGTTCAGAATTGATAATGCCATAGGTTTGCTCTCCCCATCCCATAACAATACAATCAGCAAAAACTGGTTGAACGTTCGGGCCTGGTATCGTTACTTCTGACGCATACTTTAGTTTACCGAAATCGATTGGTCGAGTTAAGACGGCAATCGCAATGTCCATTCCACCTGGAACGTTTTCTAGAACGAAATCTTTGTGATAGGTCCATGATTTCATGTCGAATAAATTTTCAGGTGATTTTATCCTTCGATCGGTTTGTCCAATCATTATTTGTACATCTTTAGGATAGATTCCATTCGTTTCACCGATAACAACACAATGAGCTGCGGTAAGAATTGTGAACGCATTTAATATGGAGCCACCACAAAACACTTGTTGTGTTTGTTTGTCTATGAGGGCTACCATAAATGGATATTTGCCTTCTGGTACCTTGTGTCCATTAATTATACCCATAAATGGCTCAATGAAGTAGTCCTTGTTTGCTTGAACCCCATTATTGATAATACCAATTATTAGTTGATTGGTCAATAGGAAAAACGTTACACAAAGGCGATTCATTTGAAAAGTATAACGCACAAAATTTACTTAGTTAAAAACCAAAGTTGTTGAACAGGAAAAATAATATCTAATCTAATTCTATCGTTATAAATAACCAACAATTTGTAATGTTGGTTGACAAAACCAAATGCAAAAGTGCTTACATATTCAATAAGGTGTTTCTACTGAAATTTGTGTTAATTTAATAATATTCATTTAACATAATATCATGATTTTATGCTTTTATGCGTTTTTAGTTATCAATGACTCGATATATTAAAAAGTATTTTTCCAAATTAACGTCAGTTATTAACAAGAAATTTGATTTTTGTGAAAAAGTTGCTTTAATAGTGTGGTTCATTTTAATTATCGATCCTGTCGTAACAAAACCAAATTAAAAAAATAAGTAAATCAAAATATAGTTAAAAACAAAAATCATAGTTTTCTCGTTTATAATTAATAGTCAAAAACGGGAAACTGGAACTAATTATCATAAGAACAATTGCGTTTTAAATAAAAGTAATTAAATTCACTGTTTTTTAAATTTTTAAAATGTACCTGAATAGAATTCTTTAATTCAATACTTGTTTTTATCGTTTGTTTGTCTTTTATTGCTTTGTAACCATAAAAACCATAAAAAATGTATACGTTTTTAATTTTTGGTTTGGAAACAAAAGAACTTAATCAATATTTAGTTTAATTGTGCTTGAAAATCAATTGATTAGGCAACTTTTAACAAACAAATATTCCAAGTTTCAAATATATATAAAGTAGACAAAACGATTCATTTGAAACCATAATTTAAGTAAGTAATCTAATCAAGCATACACAACAGTGGAAAGATGTCTTCGACTAACGGAAAATATGATTTTAGCGAAAAAGTTGCATTGGTAACTGGCTCATCATCGGGTATTGGTGCCGCCATTGCCGTTCAATTCGCTCAATATGGAGCAAAGGTAACAATTACTGGACGAAATGCTGAAAATTTGGACAATGTAGCAAGCAAAATTGCCGAAGTTTCCAATGGTGTTGAAGCATTGCAAATTATTGGCGATTTGACTATTGACGACTCATTACCAAAACGATTGATCGACGAAACTGTTACCAAATTTGGTCGATTGGACTTTTTGGTCAACAATGCTGGAGGATCTACACCTAATGGTAAACTAACTAGTACGAATTTGTTGGAAGAATTCGACCAAGTGTACAAACTTAATGTTAGATCGATCGTCGAGTTGACTCAACTTGCTGTGCCTTATTTGGAGGAGACCAAAGGCAACATCATCAACATTTCATCGATAACAGCATTTGTACCGGTAATCAGAATATAATTGCAAACCACACAAACTGTTAATTGTTTAAATTGTCATCTTTTAGTTTAATTTGATATATGGTTCAGCTAAAGCTGCTTTGGATATGATCACTAAAACATCAGCAAAGGAACTTGGCCCCAAAGGAATTCGTGTAAATTCAATCAATCCGGGACCAGTTGTTACCGGCTTTGGTCGTTCGCTTGGAGTAGAAAACGATAAATACTATGAATTCTTGGAGCAATTCGAAAGAGAAACGTTGATGAAACGGATAGGCAAACCGGAAGATATTGCTAATTTGGCATCATTCTTGGCTTCAGATGAGGCTATCAATATTACTGGTTCACTTATGGTCAGTGATAATGGTACTCTCGTGTATTCTCCAAAATTTGAAATTTAATTGCAATAGAACAATTTTATTAGAACTAAAAAAATTTTTAAAATTAAATAGAATAATAACTACAATTAGGTTTGAATAGGTTTTTATTTACAAACGAATAATTCCATATGAGTATGTAAAAAAAACAATTTCCATAAATCTTTGAAATTTGTGAACTTTTTTCTGTACAACAAATAGCAACATTTCTTTGAGTGCAAACACACTCAATTTATTGATAATAATAAATAACTTTGAGTAACATAGCAACATAAATGTTTTATTTTTGTTATGACAAGTGCAAAATTTAATAGTGTACTTTTAGTGCAATTTCATTCTGGGTGTTTTATTTATAATGATTTTCCATTGATATTTTATACAATTAGATGAACTATTGATTCTTTATATGAAAATAAATTGCTTTTTACATTTGAATATGTTCAACAAGAAATGTAAATTTAGTGGAAAATTTGTAATTAACATTGGTTCATCATCATGTTTTGCAATAGTAAAATATTGACATTTATGGAAGTTGCCGGAAAATAGGTCAAAATGATAAATTAAAAAAAAAAGTTTGAATTCATTACACTTCTTTATCTTTATTCAGACTTATATAAACCATTGAGTAGGTATAATCAAAATCATATCAATGTTTCAAGAACGTTTTTGATATAAACCTAAAACTAAAAAACTAAAAGTATCTTTTCATTTGAATGAAACAGTGGAAAAACAGTCTCTCTAAGTACATGTCCGAAAATTGTTTCCATAGTACATTTATAGTGCAAAAGTACATTTCCAAGGCTCACGACGTAAAACGAAGGGTTTATTTGGAAAAAACTGTACAAACATTTCTACAAAAGTTTGATTTCGTTACAAAACTAATATAATATTGAGTGGGTATATGGTTACAATCAAATCAATGTTTCAAGGACACATTTGATATAAATAGGAAATGTCTAAATGTATCTAATCATTTCGATGAAACCATGTTGAAGATTGGTATAACAGACATATATAAATCCCATAAAAATGACATTAGTTTAATAATTTGAAGTGAATAGGGAAACATCTCTAGCAACAATGTCTCTAACAAACAAGAAATATGATTTTAGCGGAAAGGTTGCATTGGTGACAGGCTCATCATCGGGTATTGGTGCTGCCATAGCCGTTCAATTTGCTCAATATGGAGCAAATGTAACAATCTCTGGACGAAATGCTGAAAACCTGGATAAAGTAGCAAACAAAATTGCCGAAGTTTCTAATGGTGTAAAAGCATTGCAAATTATTGGTGATTTGACCACCGACGATTCATTGCCAAAACGATTAATCGATGAAACCATAACTAAATTTGGTCGATTGGACTTTTTAGTCAATAATGCGGGAGCATCAACACCTAATGGCAAACTAGACAGTCCAAATTTGATGGAAGAGTTTGACAAAGTGTACAAGCTCAATGTTAGATCAATCGTCGAATTGACTCAACTTGCTGCGCCTCATTTGGAAAAGACCAAAGGCAACATCATCAATATCTCATCAATTGTTTCTCTTCGACCGGTATTTGGAATGTTCTGGAATAACACAAATTTTTAATTATAAACTTGTTATATTTCAGTATAATTTGGTATATGGTTCATCTAAAGCTGCTGTGGATATGATTACTAAAACATCAGCACTCGAACTTGGCCCCAAAGGAATTCGTGTGAATTCGATCAATCCGGGAGCAGTTATCACCGGTTTTGGCCGTTCGATTGGAATGGACAACGATAAATTTAATGATTTCTTAAAGCAATACGAACAAAAAACGTTGATGAAACGAATAGGTAGACCGGAGGATATTGCTAATTTAGCATCATTCTTGGCTTCAGATGAAGCTGTCAATATTACTGGTTCAATTATGGTCAGTGATAACGGTTCTCTCGTGTATTCTCCAAAATTTTAAATTTAATTTTCAAGCAAATTGAGTTTTAATCACATTTTAATCATAAATTTACAACAAAAAATGTTAATTTTAAAAAAAGTTTTAATTAAAAATTAGTCCATTATTATGTTAATTAAGTTAGCTAAAATATGACAATTATCAATGTTTTAAATTCGTTACGGAACTATTATTATTAGTATAAATTTTTATACATGTCATTAACCTGGCACAATCACAAATAAATCGATTTGATCAATGGCTCAAGTTAAACATCTTTAAAATTATTGGGTCAAATTCCAATCCACTTGAAACTAATTTACATGTTCTAATGCAATCTTGAAATAAGTATGAAGAAAGAACTACTATGAATATTATGAATGACTGGATTTTATTTATGAATTAAAGTATGAATATTGAATAATCAAATATGATATATATGATGTCATTCATCATCCTCCTCACAATTCATAATGCGATCAAATAATTCGGCCGCGATCGCGAAGCGATCGGCCGGCGGCTGGTGTTTAGATATATCTAATCATTTTGATGAAACCATGGTAAAGAATGGTAAACCAGTCATATATAAATGGTTATAATGAAAATGTATTTAGTTTATTTCTAGCATTTTATTATACTACAATAATGTCTCCAACAAACAAGAAGTATGATTTTAGCGGAAAGGTTGCATTGGTAACTGGCTCATCATCGGGTATTGGTGCTGCCATTGCTATTCAATTTGCTCAATATGGAGCGAAGGTAACAATCACTGGACGAAATGTGGAAAATTTGGATAAGATTGCAAAGAAAATTGCCGAAGTCTCCAATGGTGTTGAAGCATTGCAAATTATTGGTGATTTAACCATTGACGATTCATTACCAAAACGATTGATTGACGAAACTGTTACCAAATTTGGTCGATTGAACTTTTTGGTCAACAATGCTGGTGGTTCGACAAATCAAGGCACGTTGGCAAGTCCTGATTTATTGAAAGGATTTGACGATGTTTTCAAGCTTAATGTCAGATCGGTAGTTGAGATTACTCAATTAGCAATGCCACATTTGGAAAAGACCAAGGGAAACATTATTAATATTTCATCGGGTCTTTCTATCAAGCCGGTAATATTTGTTAATGTTGTTCTAACATTATACTGATTTTGTATTTCATTTGTTAGCTCACTGTTATCTATAGTTCATCCAAGGCTGCTCTTGACATGGTAACCAAAACCACGGCTCTTGAATTAGGTCCAAAAGGAATTCGTGTCAATTCGATCAATCCTGGTCCAGTTTATACTTCTTTTGGTCGTTCAATGGGCCTAGATCCTTCACTTATGAAAAAAAGATATGATTCTTTAGCAAAGAAAATGTTGATGGAACGTGTTGGCCAACCAGAAGACATTGCCAACCTCGCTTCGTTTCTTGCTTCAGACGATGCAATCAATATTACCGGTTCGATTATGGTCAACGACAGTGGCTATCTTCTAAACACGCCAGAAGTTTGAACCAATTAATTGGTAAAATATTAATAAAAATAAAAATTAATCTTGTTATCTTGAATGATCACCGTACAATTTATGCAATAAAATAGTATGGCCTGGTTTAATTTGGTTAATTTGCCCTCCGGTACCTTTTGTCCATTAATTATACCCAATATTGGCTAAATTAAAATGTTCATTTTGTTTGCGAGTATGCGCGGTTTGTATTTGAGAGTAATTTGTTTTTTATATTTACACATTTTCAACAAAAAATGTGAATATAGTGGAAAGTTCCTACTGGAGATTGATTCATCATCGTGTTTTGTTGTTCATCAGATCTGCTGGAAAAAATTGCTGGAAAGTAGGCCAAAATGTGATAGCTAAATACTAATCAAAAGTTTAAATTCATTACGTTGCTATTATTAAATTTTTATACATATCATTGGGTGGATACGATCACAATCAAATCGACGATTTGATCAATGGCTCAAGAACGCACTTGATATAAATCTAAAATAGAAAATGACTAAGTATATCTTATTATTTGTATGAAACAATGGTAAAACAGTTCAACTTTTTTTACAAAAGTTTGAATCCATTACAACCGTTCATAATGAAAGATTATTGAGTCATGATCCATTATTATTAAGTGGGTATAGCTACAATCAAATCAATGTTTCAAGGACACGTTGGATATAAACCCTAAATAGGAAATGTTTTTAAGTATATCTAATCATTTTGATGAAACCATGGTAAAGAATGGTAAACCATTCATATATAAATGGTTATAATGAAAATGTACTTGGTTTATTAATTTAAAGTGACAAGTGATATATTTCTAGCATTCTATAACACTACAATAATGTCTCCAACAAACAAGAAATATGATTTTAGCGGAAAGGTTGCATTGGTAACTGGCTCATCATCGGGTATTGGTGCCGCCATTGCTATACAATTTGCTCAATATGGAGCAAAGGTAACAATTACTGGACGAAATGCTGAAAACCTTGACAAGATAGCAAAGAAAATTGCCGAAGTCTCCAATGGTGTTGAAGCATTGCAAATTATTGGTGATTTAACCATTGACGATTCATTGCCAAAACGATTGATCGATGAAACTGTTACCAAATTTGGCCGATTGGACTTTTTGGTCAATAATGCGGGAGGTGCAACACCACAAGGCACGTTGGCAAGTCCCGATTTATTGAAAGGATTTGACGATGTTTTCAAGCTCAATGTAAGATCGGTGATTGAACTGACTCAATTAGCAATGCCACATTTGGAAAAGACCAAGGGAAACATTATCAACATTTCGTCGGTTGCTTCCATCAAACCGGTAATATTTGTCATTTGTTGGTCTAACATTATATTGATTTGCAATTTTCAATTTCCAGTACATGGTTGTCTATAGTTCATCTAAAGCTGCTGTAGATATGATAACCAAAACCTCGGCCCTTGAATTAGGTCCAAAAGGAATTCGTGTCAATTCGATCAATCCTGGTCCAGTTGTTACCGCTTTTGGCCGTTCTATGGGCGTGGATCCTTCACATCACAAAAAAATGTTCGATTCATTTGAGAAGCAAATGTTAATGGAGCGTGTTGGCCAACCAGAAGACATTGCCAATCTCGCTTCGTTTCTTGCTTCAGATGATGCAATCAATATTACCGGTTCGATCATGGTCAACGATAGTGGCTGTCTTCTAAAAATGCCAGAATTTGGAAAAGATGAATTAGAAAAAATTCAAAAATCAAATTAATTTGCCATTAATCGTATATTACATATAATTAAAAATGTTATCTTGAAGAAAAGTTTTAGTATTTTTATAATGTAGTACAATTTAAGCAAAAAAAAGTAATTTCTTTGATTGATTAGTTTGATTGGTTTTAATTGGTTAATTAAGAAAAAACCGTTACTGGCAAATCAACTAGCCTATATGTAATTGCTATATATTGATCAATCATTATCGCTCAATGTTGGTCAACAAATTAACAAACCAATGTTCGTAAATGATCATACAAAACCTTGAACATCATTATTTAGAATACATTCGTCATTATACAATATGACAATTATAACCATTAATCATTAGATATCGTTTGTAATCGTTACAAGCTAATTATGTGAATATAATTAATCAACAAGTGTTTTAGCAATATATACAAACAATAGTAAAAAGTGACGTCGTCAGTAGATAGAACATGTTCAGACTCTAAATTCGATATGTTGATGATTTTCCATGAAAACGAGCAATGCCCATACCATTAAAATATAGATTATATTGAACAATGCAAAACTAATTGGAAAGATTCTTCTAGCCCAATGATCGATAATTGACGTATCACGGAAGTCGGCAATTCGTTTCTCTAATTTGATTCGTCGACGCCGATTGACCGCCAATTCGCGTGTCGGGTGCGGCAATATTGATCGTACGCCAACATTATACATCATATACTCATCATCTATTGCATCCTTGTCACCAATTGGCCTTGCATTTTTCATTTGAATTTGACGACGGTGTAATTCCCATCCTTTTACCTCATGATAGCCGACCACGGCATATTCGATCAAGGAGAAGAAGACCATCACGAAACATGTAAAGAGGTATATATCGATTGCTGTCAAATGGGATATCTTGGGAAAATCCACATTCATATTGGTGATTAATGTGGTCATGGTAAGTACGGTGGTCACACCCAATGCTACACGTGCGTGATGATCATTTTGATCCAACCAGAATGGTATCCATGAAATGACCACAATCAAACATGCTGGAACATATACTTGCGATATATAATAGCCAACCGAACGTACCAGGATCATATCGCAAAAAAGATGACTATAGTTTC
The DNA here is from genome assembly GCA_029204025.1 of Blomia tropicalis. Taxonomy (NCBI): domain Eukaryota; kingdom Metazoa; phylum Arthropoda; class Arachnida; order Sarcoptiformes; family Echimyopodidae; genus Blomia; species Blomia tropicalis. The sequence goes on from CM055090.1 coordinate 7,099,795, forward strand.
CAGTTGAAAATGTTTTTTCCGTTTCCTTTATATTATAACCGATCATATGAAATGTAGGAAGATTAATCTTACGATTAAATTCTACTGCTGTTCCATCATTACAAAATTGATAAATCATTTCGGTATTTGAGAGGCCATCTATTAAAAATATGAGATTAATAAAACAAACAATATTCGACAAGTATAGTCTTACAACTTGAAATTTCGACCGAACATTTTTGTTGATCCAATGGAAAATAGGTTAAATCCATTGGACATTGTGCTAGTAGAATGACACGAGTCGAATAGATAATGTCACCATTGTGTTTAATACGAAACAGTGTGGTTTCTTCCGATGGTATCGTTCGATGAAAGGAAAGTTCCCTTCCATTTGCAAAATATGTATCCGGTTGCCATATTTGTTTGGTAAAATCTTCAGCTAATGTTATTTGATCGATATTAAATTTAACTGGAAATGAAAGACGATGATCGCGCCAAAAATGTCGAACATAGAGATCGATCTTAAATTCCTTATAAATATAAGTTTTAACATTTAACATTTTAATAATGTTTGTCTTGTGTCGTACCATTGCTGTTTCCGAAATTGCACTAATATTGTCAATCAATAAAGATACATTTACTCGAACTGGTTCTCCTAAAATATATATTTTTTTAATACAAATTGTCATCATTGATCATTGATAATGCTTACCCCCGTAATTGGGACGTAAATTTTTGTTGTATCCTTCAGGTATCAGCTTATTCAACAAATCGGTCGTATATTGTTCCACATCTAACTCACGAGAAAATGGTTTACGTCCACTAATAAACCTTTTATTGTAAATTTAAGAAATTAAATTATAATTTTAATAAAATCATTATTTTTTAATATACTTAAAATTGATACAAAGTAATGCAAAGTGAAACATTAATAATAATAAAAATGAGCTATATCTCCATTCCATTGTTGTTCATTATAGGATTGGATCATAAGAAAAAAGCATGTTTACCAGAATAATGTAATCGCATTTTATACCACGGGAAATTGGCATTTCACCAGAACACAGCACTTTCCAATTTGTCTGGTCGTGATGCAAAGTTTACATTTTGTTTCTATCCAATATCTATTAATAGAATATTGCCAATTTGATTCGATTGATATCAATGTTCATGTTCATGACAAGAGAGGAAATGAAGAGTGTCTCAACATTTTTTTTTTGTTAACATAAGAATAAATTATGTTACGAATAAAGAGAAAGTATTCAATTTTTATTGATGTCAAAATAGGTATCTCATTAAGAAATGGGTAATTATAGTGAACACATAAACACATCGATTAAAGTTGAACCTCAATTGCAATATTTTTGTGATAAACAATCAAAAGTGTACCAAAGTAGAATGTATTGAGCATGAGAAAGATTGATGGACACAAAACACGAGCCATTCGATCGATGATATTGGTGTTATACATGACCACCCTTCCAGTGACCAAAATGGATGCTCCCAATTGTGTCATCTTCTTATTCTTATACTCAAAATAGCTAATCAATGTACATTCAAACATTGAAAGTAGAATTGTGGATAAACAACCCAATAAGTATAGATCAATCATCTTCCAATGAATAGCTTGTGGAATAATAGAATTAACATTCACTATCATGGTGGTCATTATCAATGTGATGATTGCTTCAAATATAATTCTCATCAAATGATCGTTACGATTCAACCAAAATGGTATCCAAGACATAACCACAACGATAGTGATTGGAATGTAAACATTTAACATGTAATAACCAATTGAACGACTAAAGAATAGTTCAACAATCAAACTTGTTCGATTGCTCATTGACGATTCGAGTTCAAATGAGTTTCTTTTGTTGTAACCAATCAAATGATGAAACATCGGCATGTTGATTCGATTGTGAACTTCAACCGGAACATAATCAGCCCATTGATAATTTATAGCTGGCTCGGTAAATGCGTCTATTTCATCAATGATAAAGTGAATGAAAAAAATCAAGTTTTATTAGAAAATAAATAACTCACAACTAGTGATCTCAATGGGACATTTTGGCCGATCCAATGGAAACAGAAACCAATTAATAGGACAATGGACCTTAAGTATAACTCGTGCAGAAAATGAAACATCTCCATTCGGTTTGATACGCACAACTAATGTTGGATCAGTTGAAACTATTTTTGGAATAATCCACGATTCTCCATTCAGCAACAATGTATCCGGTTTCCAAATGTTTTGACCAAACTCTTCACCAATCACCAATTGTGTGATGTTATGTTTGGATGTAAATGCCAATCGTCGATCATTCCAAAATTGGTTTACCAATAAATTGAAACGATATTCCTTAAACATATAAAAAAATTGTTATGTTTTAATTATTTCAATCGATTGAATAAAAGTAAGGTACCATTTGAACTTGTGAACCAATGTTTATATCATCAATTCTTATTGATATATTAACATTCAAATATTTTTCATGAAAATTGGGTGCAACGTTTTTGTTATAACCTGAAATAAGCATTCCATCCATCAATTCGGAAATGCTTTGACCAATTTTACTATCTTTATGAATAAATTCAATTTCATTCCCTGTAAAACTGTAGATATTTAAATAAAATTAAAATGTTAGTACAATTTTATATTTTTACACAACAAATTTTACTATACATAAAGTTGGGAAACCAAAAAACACAACACAACATATATAAAAGATATTTCATCTTTATTTGAGTGGTAAACAATTGCGTGTGTCAACAATCAAGTTCAAACACCAAAATAATATCTTTGGGATAAAAATGTGCGCACGGATCGAACTTTATTTGAATATATGCAAATTAACCATCATTTTAATGATGTTTCTTGGTTCATTGTCTCTCCTCTTATATCTTTAACAATTTACAATATATAAATGATTGAGACAAAATATAATAAAATAGAGAAAATGATCTTGTTCCACAATAATGCAAATAAATTCAAATTTAGAAGGACACACCTTTTATGAATAGACCAATGGATTGTATATTTTTGTTTATAAACTGATTTAGGTTTTGTGATTAGGTTTTATCAATTTTTTATTTGAAAATAATAATACGTTTTTATAGTTCTGTATGGATCAATTTAAATTTTTAATAGACATTTTTTTTCTTATTCGACTGACTTAATTCTTCATTTAAAAACCTAATAAGTCAAATATTTACCAAATCGGGTATTTCAAAATTTTGTTTGCAAAAATATGCCACTAATAATTGGAAATCACTCGGAACCGATTGATCCTGATCACGACTTTGCTTCATTCGATACATTATTTAGCAATTTTCCAAATTTAGCAGCTTCAACCTTTAATATATTCGATGGGGAAACTACACCTAATAGTTATGACTGTGAACGTAATCCAGTGCTCTATATTATGCAAGGTGAAATGGCAATTGTATCACCACAAGATGGTAAGAATACTTATAAAATTTGAGAATACAAATCTTATTGTTTATTCTTTACATTTTAGAAACAATAAAATTCATATTGACCGACGATACAACGACGTGTATCTCTGGAGTCATTCGACATTGCCGGTCTGGTCTTACCTGTTTGGCTCATTTTGATCAGCCATTAGATATATTTAGTGATAGTCTTGATACGCTACTAGAAAAAATGAATCGCTTAGGTTTATCTTTGCCTAAAATTGAAGCAAACAAAAGGTCAAGTAATGTAATTGATCATAGTGATCCTTTCAATGAAATAGATTTCGAGCTTTATCTTATCGGTGGTTATTGTGATGAGATGAAAACGTCTGAAAAATTGACCACATTTTTATTAACACGATTTCATCAAGTCGTTCATTATCAAATAAATCTTGTTTGTGCATTCATTGGTCCATTAAATACCAAATCGATTCATATTGCCGACAGTTTACGCATTCCCGGTGGCGCCAATATTCCTGCTCCTAAGGTTTATGGAGTAGCCGTAGATGTTTGTAATGGAACCATAATCAATGCTACGTTGAATCGAAAATCTAATTCTGATTTATCTAATGTAATACCAATGTATGACATTCGACGTGCTTCTGTGTCATTCTCCTCAGAGAAGAAGTTACGTGAGATCTACGATCCAGAGAGACGTCTATTGACGATTGAGCCGGTTTCATTTTATCAAGTCAACTCCGCCGAGGCATTGATCTATTTTAATTATGCATTAAGGTTACGAGATCAAGACATTCTAAAGGTAACCAAAATGATTCAAATGACTTTTAAAATCTATTTTTTTAATTATTTTAAGAAATTTTCAACTTCGCCTTATGTTGAACCGGATCATTTTGTGCAAGATACGCGAAACAATTTTCAATTCTTTCTCAACAATCGCCATCGAAATATACGTCGAATGTATTTTTCAAATGACCAACCACGTCGTTTTCGCCATTACCGTTTACTGTGTCAATTGGACAATTTCAACAAACCGGGAAATTCCTCTCAACAATCTTCTTCTTCTGTTCAGTATCGTTGGAAAGAATTTACCGCCATTAATTAGAAATTGATTTGGCATTGTAAAAATGATGTTATTGGAGATCTAATCTCCTTAGATATTGTTTTATCAATGATTTTATTCTCGCAATATTTGTAAATATTTTCAATGAACGAAACAATTATTTTAGCATAATTGTAAATATTTATTCTAAAGTTTTTATTTGAATAAATTAATCATTTTAAGGAATATAAGAAAAAAAATGAATTATATATATTTATATGGAGATAGAAATTTAGCTGTTCTGTAAATGCTTGTACTATAGTAAAGATAATCAAGAGAAACAAGATATAATTAAGAACGACTCAACTATATCTGAGTAATGAAAGTTGAACCTATTTGGTTAATTGTTCTAATCCCCACTTTACAGTAACACGTTTCTGTTTGTCCGGCTCTGACATTTGAACAAGAACAGCCTTAAATCTAGAATCTTTCAATTGATGGCAATGGATAAATTGATTTCGAATGAATTCGATATCCATAGCCGTTTCATTGATATTAACACTCAACATCATAATGATCAGATTGGCAAACAAATATGATTCACATAAGAATGCATTTCCAGATATTAAATGTGAAAATGGTGTTACACCACTTTTGAATTGCCGAGGCTTTGAATCCGAAAGCATCGGCTTTTCAATGGTGATTAACTTCGATTGTTCAACGGCTTCCTCATACAACTTTTTGCTATATCGTTTAGAAATTCCGAAATCTAACAGTTTCAATTTTGGTAACTGTTCCAAACCTAAATCGGCTTCAATTCCAATATTATCCATTTTAAGGTCATTATGACATAGATTGTGCTCCTCATGAAGATATGTCAACGCTTTACCAATTTGAAAGAAAGCCTCTTTTGCTTGCATCTCTGAAAATTTTTCTATATTGTGATTTATCATCCATTCGTACAGTGTAGAATGAACTAGTTCCATCAATATTCCAGCTTGAATCAGCTTATATTGATTATCTGGTAATTTACCGTCATGATCGAGTTTGATCAAATTAAAATTGTCAACCGAATCTGGTGTTGAACAATATATTTGATAAACATTATAATAACGACGAATATGCTCATGAACCAAACCAATCTGTTGGATTCGCCCCTCAACTTGAAAACTTTCAAATTTTTCAGTAAATGATGCTTTGTTGCTATTCCAGTTGCAACCAAAGTTGAACACTTTACATGCTACTTCTTTGGTATGGGAGCTATCATCCACTTTTGCACGAACCTTAAATACGGTTCCAAAGTTACCAGTTCCCAATTCTTTTAAATGTGTGTATTGCATCTCGTGTCGAATCAAACGTTTAGAATCATTGATATCAATTATATCCTTGATATGATTAATTGGACAATCAAAACGTTGTGATTCGTAAGCCTCATCATCGACAAAGTCGAATTTAAAATCATCGAAAACATTATCAAAACTTTTAACAATGTTAAAATTTTTATCTCTATTCGGATGTTGAGAAACAGATCGTTCGGTTTTTAACGAACGAATTCGTTGGACAAGTTTGTTAGTAAATTTGGAAAACATTATGTAAGTTCTAAAATAATCTAGATAAGATAAGAGGTAAAAATTTTTAAGTATATTTTTATATGCTTAAACTCGGTTGTTTATATCAAAGCTAAAATAGTTATCCGTTGAATAAACGAGTATAATTAAATAATTATTGAGTAATTTAAATTGTATAAATTTTGAACCATTCTTAGACACATCTTCAATGTCAACAATTGGATCAATATGTTAATTAATGACAACAATAATTTGGATTTATAAAATATTATAAACTATAGTATAGTCACTACAGTAATATCTCTATAATTCGGACTAGTAGTGTACGGATTTTTGGAAAAAATTCCGAATTCCGAATTATAAAAAAAAGTCGTTTAAACGTGCTCTAAACAATCTAAATCATATTGGTGATCAAATAAATCAGTTATGCATAGTAATAAGCAACAAATCAAACAAAATTAATGACTTTTATTGAAAAATTTTACAACAAAATTATTAAAATTCATTGGAAATTGCGATAGTTGTTGACAATTTTTTTTGAATTGAATTCGCAAGATTCATCCGCATTGAATATATCACATGGAGAATATTGTTCAATCAAACTTTTGTTCTTGTTCATCCAATCATTAATTTCTTCAATTGAAACCTTATTCGATTCTCCGCATACTTTTCGAGTTGACAATTTATTCCGTTCTTTAAAACCAGATAACCATGATGACGAAGCGCGAAAATTGTTGATATCCAGTTCTTGGGCTAACTCTTTAGCACGATTAAATAAAAATACATAATTGACAATAAGGTTACTATCTTGAGTCATTTTGATTTTTTCATTCAACTTTGATTCAAGTTCGATGTATTTTATGTTTCGTGATCGATATTTTTTTGAATATTCCGGTGTATATTCACGTTTTATTATTTCTCAATATTTGTTGGTTTCAGCCAATCGGAAACAGTTGACTTACTCAAATTGTATTTTTTGCAAATTTCTTTTTGAGATAATTTATTAGATTTGAACTTAACATAGCCCAAATTCAAAAAGTTTCTACAACTTTCAAAAATATTTAAGTAGGTAATGTATTTAATAGTAAATTCAATGAAAATAAATAAACTGATAAAAATAATAAAATTCTAGTGTTCAAAGTACTGATTCAATGCCCATTCGACTGTAACACGGTCATGATTTGAGGTAGGATATTTTACGTTGCCCATGATTGACAATATTTTGGACAATTTATCGTTTTCTGTTTCTGGGTCCATGTGGACCTTAGAAGTATAAATCAATCTTGTTCCAAAATAATATCCTTCATTCAAAAATGGATTCGAGTCGCCAAACAAATCCAAATCTTTGCAACTCATTTGCCAATGATACTTTTTTGACCGCTCTTGAGCTTCTAAAAGTAGTTTTTTATTATAAAATTTAGCAATGCCAAAATCAATTAACATAAATTTTGGTGTTTCAACAGTCGGATCTACATCGCGAACCAACATAATATTGTTGGTTGCGATATCTTGGTGGACCATACAAAGTTGAGTATTTAAATAAATCACAGCATTGCCAATTTGAACAAATAGTTCGATCAAAGTTTTCATATCGATTCGTTCAATCTTTCGCTTTTTCATCCAAGTCTTTATATCACAATCATATTTTGGCAAAAGAATTCCACCCAAAAGCAATTTTTGCTGTTTGGTAATATTAAATCGAGTATTATCATATTCTATAATTTCTCCTGTTTCATCGTTTCGATACATTTGAAAACATTCTATTGCCTTTATGATGTTTGGATGTGAAATCTCGTTTAGAATTTTAAATTCATCGACAAAACTACGATGAATGCAGTTAAAAGAATCCTCCGTTATTGGCATTTCTAATTGTTCCACCAGATGATCTTTAGTTTCAGCTAAATTGAATAGTTTACAAGCAAGAGTTTCTTCGTTTGGTGTCTTAACACTGTAAACGGCACCAAAACAACCGGCACCAAGTCGTTCGACATTTTCATAGTGACGAACATTGCGAAGCAAATTTATACAATCTAATCTATCAACAAAACCTTGGGGCATATCAAAGATATACGGCTTTTTGCCATTTTGATCTCCATCAACAGTTGGAGATGATACGTTAGTAATATCGGTCAATTTTCGGGTTGACATGATTCGTTTAAAGAATTGAAAGAAATGTAAAGAAATGAAAAAGTTGAAAAAGTTAGTTCAAAGACGTGCGAGTAAAATGATCACAAATGAAAACGCTGAGAATGGTTAAGAATGATTCTAACACATCAATAACGTAAAATATTGAAACATGTCCATTTTATATAAATAATTGATCAATTGTTAAATAATAATAATTGTTGAAAATTGTTTTAATTTTTTAAATTAATTTAGTTACTCTTTATACTGATTGATGGAGCCACTTGTCCAACTCCAAATAGGCAGCTATAAGATAGAAATACAATGATAACCATTTTTGAATCAAATTAAGTATCGTTAAATATTATTAAATGTTATCGTAATCTTATTGTATTCATTCATTCAAGATTACTTAATTCAAAAGCATTAAATAATGGTCGAACAAAATAAGAAAGGGTAGGGGATTTTGGTGAATGATAATGATGATTGAATGAAAAAAAAAATAATGACAATAAAACAAATGATCTCAGAATCATTGATCAATAAGAAATATAGTTAAAGTTCGTTTTATAGGATCTGCTAAATATATTAACGTCGTTGTTCATTATTGTTATTATTGTGAAAATTGCTGTTTTACTTTTATAGATAATTTAGTTTTGTGATTTGGGACAAAAAAAATTGAACAGGAAATATATATATTCGGTTTTTGTTTTGTATTGTTTATGGTATTAAAGTAAAATACAGATATGAATCGATTGTGTTTATGTTTGGTAAATTGACAATGATAGTGACGAACATAGAATACTAATGCCATCGGGAATAAAATAGTGATAAAAATCAATAGTAATAAAAAATGGCAAAAGAAATGTGACATTTGATGTGATGTGATGTGTGTGTGTGTGGGTGTGTTTGAGGAAAGAGGTATTTTGCTCAAAAAACATCGAGAAAACATGTTGAATGAGGAAAATGTTTGTTGGCGATTGAATTAATTTATAGACGTTGATTCGAATCCATTTAAAATTATGGATTATGATGACAATGATGATGGACGTGGCGGTGTGATTGGTTAAGCTTTATATAATAAACAACAACGACTACTGATGATGTATTCGAATAATATACGTTTAAAATGATATACAAACAAGTGATGTTGAAAAGGAGCTTCCAAAGGAGATCGGTCGATTGTAATCACCTTCCAGAGGAGATTAGTCGGTATTGTTGTCGATTATTTGAGGGTTTCAATATTTGCAATCATCAGGCCCAATCGATGGCAAACGAATGGACCACATTCTATACAACTCAAACCATTGATCTACTTCTTCTTCTTCTTTTTTCAAGGACAAATATATGACCAACAATAATAAGAAAATGTGAAGAAGAATATCGATTATATTCGATACAAGATCCATCATTATATACCAAAAAGTATATATCTTCATAATTTGGTTCAACGTCATATACAGAGGATTGAACCCCGGCGGGAGTTATACGAAACGAACTTAAAACTTGTCAAATCGATTAGATCGTATGATCAAGCCGCATCAAATCGGTGGGAGAGTGATAATGAGAAAGAAGAGTGAGAAATAAAATGGGTGTGAAAGAAAAAGAGAGAGAGACAAAGAGTTGTCCGATAATATATTATTCGGTTGATCGTTCTTTCTTCACCTTGAAAGACGACGGTCCATTGGAGGCTGATCCAGTTGTTATACTTCCGGCACCATTGGATACATTGGAAACCGATCCATTGCCATTCTCAACGTTTGACGATGATGAAGAGTTTGAATTGTTCGAATTACTGTTTCCGTTACTGGCCGTACCATTTTGGTTGTTGTTGCCACCACCACCACCACCGCCGCCGCCTGTCGCCGATCCATTGTTCGAACTTGAACTTGAAACGGCCGATGCCGGAGGTGAATGTCGCGAATCTTCACCCAGAATGGTTGATATTTCTCCTTGCATGAATGCCCATGGTACCGATGATCCAATCAATGGACACTTCTCGCCTGACGGGCAATATACCTCACACGTTGTCCCATTACTGTTTGGCATGGTTGCATGCGACTTTTGTTGCGCCCTGATCGATCCACGTGAGCATGGAAAACAGAACTTGTGTGTTGTCACCGATGGACACTGTACGAAATGGGTATCCTCCAATCGTTCTTGACATAGTGTACATTTGAGCGGAGCCGATTGTGGAGGCGTTCCCGCTGATGCTGGTGAACTATTATTGTTATTATTACTGCAATTATTGGTCGTTCCATTCGCCGATGGCGTTGACGATGATGATTGTTGTTGTCCAGATGATGACGATGTGGTGGCCGGAGGTAACGATGGAACTGACGAAACCGAATCCGTTCGTTGTTTCTTGATCGGAACCGATGATGCATTAAGTGGTGGCGACGTTGCCGACACACCGCCCGTATAGAATGTTTTCGTGGAACCGGAAACGCCAAGCGAACCGGTCGGCAAGGTTTTAGCTGAATCGAACGACATCACCCGATTCATCATCAACGGATGTCCATGAATGTGATGTAATGGTTGATCTCGAGACAATTTACGTAACGTCGGATCATTGGTTAACATGCCGGGCGCCGCCATCACCGCTGGAAGACTTTCGCCACGAGTTAACGGTGGACGTGATACAATTCCGGATGATGAATCATCTACCACCATATGATGATGACGTGATGCACTGGACACTACGATATCATCGGATAGATCATCGGCGTGTAATGAACGCTTGTTGATTGATGAACTGTTGCGTAACGGTATGGAACCATTGCTGGCCACCAATTGACTTGTGACATAGCCGGCACGACCGGGACTTCCAACCCGATTGTTGGTGGCTGCAGCCGCCGATACGACCGCATCGTATTGTGCCACCACCGCTGCTGCTCGATGTTGTTCAATAGCGGCAACGGTTGCCGAATTGTATTGTGCACCCAATGATCCATTTAATTTAAAGGTTTGCTGATTGGCAGCGGCTGCTGCTGCTGCGGCGGCAGCTGCTGCTACTGCCGCCGATTGACTTGCCGCAGCATTGCTAGCTGACTGACGAAGTAGATTGCTTGGCACCACATGATGTCCGGCTTGCGCTTCAAGTTGTCCGGCGCCAACTGATGGTACCGATTGACCGGCACCGACTCCGTGCACCGCCGTTGGTGCTGACTGTGGAATCACATATGAGGTTGGTGCTGCCGCCGTTTGTTGATTATGATGATTCGAATGTAACGACGAATGGGTTCCCACCACTGATGCACGTTTCATCTGTCGCGCCGATTCGAGTATACTCTCGATCCGATCGGGACCTTCATAGTTGACGCAACCGCGACATACCACTTCGGTAAAGTCTTGCAACAACGACCATGGCATGCGAGGTAAATCACAGAGGTAGCAGTGTTGTCGTTGATTACCGCCTACACCTCCTTGCGGTTGTGATGCGGTAGCTGCAAGAACAGCGGCCGCGTTTGGTACATGTGTTAGGACAGCTGATGAGCCCGATTGACTCGACGAACGATGACCACTTGATGAGGATGACATCGTGATTACGTTCGCTGTTGCTTGATGCTGGTTTGAATGATAATGATGACTCTGCTGTTGTTGGCTAATTGAAGATGAATGTTGTTGTTGCTGCTGCTGCTGATGTGATAATGGTGATGTTATATGATGAGGTGGCCGCTGTTGTTGAAATGTTTGATGTACAATTCCCAATGGCGACAACGCAACCAAGCTGGGTGGAGGCGTGTGCGAAGCCGCGTAACGCAAATAGGGACTTCCACTGGGCGGCTTAATGAATTCCGTCTCGAAACAGGCGCGTTGGTCGCGATCCACCAAGTGTTGATCAAACAAAAATATGTACGAAGCGTCCAAATATGTTAACGGATATCAATCTTAATATTGAAAACAAAAATCTGTAACAAAATAGAACAATATTGTATAAGTAACAATAGTAAACACACATTATATGAGAATAATTAGAAAATTACAAAACACGTGGCTGTTGTATTGTATAATATCAAGTATAGTACAATTCATTATCAATTGATCGATCTATAATAATCATCATCATCATCATCATTACACGTTTATGATTACTAATGACAACCAATCGCACATACATACTTATAAATAAATAGTGGGCAAAACAAATCAATCGATAAATTGGTTGCTGAGTGATTGCCACCGAGTACAGATGAGTACAAAAACTCAGTAACGACAATCATTACAATTGATTGATAGTAGCATTTCATATATATCTACTATTCATCATATAAAGTGAAAGGTCATAAGCCAATTGTTTGGTCATTACTCGAAAGAGAGAATTATTAAATCATGTCAATTTTGCATCTCGTACTCGTACCGCTCTACATCACTTCAATACTGAATATGTAGCAAAAGTATGGTTCAGTCTCCAGTATAGTGGCGCCAATGAGTCACATAGAAGTATATACAACTGGAGGCACACGTCAGGAGAACATCGAGAGTCAAGTGTACAAGAGCACGTTCTGGGATGTATCGATGATAACATCACATCACATAGACACTAATAAATGTACATGCATCTACATTGGACACATTTCAATGTCTCTCACTAACATACATATAGACACACACACATATACATCGAGGAGGATTGTCGTTGCAACATGAATCACAAAGAAAAAGAAAACGGACGAACATAAAAACTAAAATGTTAAAAGATGATCGCCATCATCAACAATCGGGCAACGACGAGTAATGGCAAAAAAAGAAGCATCAATGCAACAACAAACACACATAACGAGAGGGAAAAGAGTGCCACGCGTGTCGATGTCGTGTTCATTTGGTCGACGATATGAGGGGGAAGGGCGAAAAACATCGACGACGACGACGACGACGACGACGACGATAGGGAAAAGGAGACACATACATCTCCATTGGAATGCAATGGAACATATTGCCATGAAGGATAGTTTGCATGATTCGTTTGTTGCTGGCACCAAATATACTGTTCATCATACAACACAAACACCCAGACACTGGCTTCTGTGCATGTGCACCAATCATCTGGCACTAAAGCAGACGCTTGTACGAACAAATTCACACACACGGAACAGGCAAATGTGACGTGATAGAACTTTGAAAGGCACAAAAATACATAACACAAAAAAACGATAGAAAGAAACATTCAAATAAAAAAAACAACTTCTTGATGTCAATACATACCACAGGTGTGTGTGTGTGTCGTAAGATATATATATGCAAAGTTGATGGACACTAGAGATCATCGATCACATAACCAAACAAACAAAAAAATAATTAAATGAGAAAGTCAAAAACTTGAGGAAGGGAAACAAGAAGTCGACAATGGCGACAAAACGACGACAACAAGGACCGATGGATAAATGGAGCTATATAAATGGAGTACAACAAGAGTGGACTAGCTGATGATGATGATGATGATGATTCTGAGACGACGATAACGACGGCATCACATCACATCAGTGTCGAGTACGGCTACTATCACTATCATTTGAGCACTGATATGGTTCGGATCGGTATCGGTGGCGTGGTCTCATAACACCACCACATTCACGTACATAAACCATTCAGCAATAATGGGCACTCGCACTCATAGACTCCTCACTTTCTTTCGCTCTTTCGTTTCCAATCACTATGACTATTTGGATATAGAGATAATGGCATTTATGTGTGTGTGTGTTGTGTGTGTGATATAACTCACTATAGTTCCCGAACGTTACACGATATGGACGGCATTCGCCGACATTTGTTCTAATCTAAAGGAACGACCACGTTGATAACAGGCGAACCAGCAAACACACACATACAAACATTTGTACATGTAAATACGAAATGAAGCACCAACTGATCATCGACCACCAACAAACATCATAGATTAGATAACGAATGGAATATGAGCTAGCCATGGAACAGGATAATACCGGGATGAAGGCGTGCATACACACAATCACCCAATATGCACATATTATTAAAAAAAATATATATATATTTATACTATTGAACATATGCGAGATCATTGGTGGTGGTGGTGGTGGTATTGGCTCATTCCTTAACATCCTCTTGTAGAAAACTGAGTGAGTAGTTTACTTCCATCGTGGTGGTTGGTCACAATAACAACGACACATCACAATCGCCAGTTATCATCATCTCTCATTCTAGAGGCTGATGATGATGTTATTGCTTCTGCTGCTGCTGCGAATGGCTTCGATATATACATACATGCAACAGTGTGGCGTAACGCATACAAACAAATATATTGGATGGAAAAGGAAGGGGGATGAACGGGGATACAATGTGTAAGAGAAATAGAGTAATGGTGTAATGGGAAAATGGCAGTAAAATTGGCAATAGATCATCATCATTCATTGTATATATATATATACACACACACTATGGTCGAATAATACCGAATCGACAACATTCGATGTAGGTGTGTGAACGTATATTTGTGCCCATATTTTTTTTTAATAGGAACAACAGCAACAACAAAAACGGCAAAGACAATTTCCCGTATACGACGTCGATTTACAAGAGTCGGGGAATAGACCTGAACCAGTAGAATGCAATTGAAACCATCATTTATGAATGTGATGGCTTGTTGGTGCCAATGTGACGTGCACACGTTCACTACGTGCCGGATGACGCGCACGATGACAACCAACCAATTGGCAATGTGACTCCTATTTCATGCTAAGGTGGGAGGAGAGCTTCATTACCAGCAATATGAAACAAGCACACACTCACTCACACATCCATACATACATACTACGCTCATTCATTCACGATGAACACATGTACATTGTACCTCAATTGATGATAAATAAAGCAGACAAAAAAAAGACGAGGTGAAGTTTGTGAATATTAGCCCAACTAGAACAGAAGCGAACAAACATAAACATATATGAACATTGCGCATATATACATGCCGGCATGTTGATGATGTTGATGATAGTTACATCGGCCACCGTATACAATCAAACATGAACAGAGAAAGTTCAGGACGAACATCAACAACAAATGGACGATGGTGCAACAAACAACAACAACATAGGAAGAATGTACTATGAAGTAATACACATTTTTGTTATTGTTGACGATTGAATGAACTCAATTCACAAATGTATGTTTTACGGATAGCTCTTTCATTGTCAGCAATAGGCATTTTGGGCAATACGTTATAGAATCAAACTCATCATAGATGTAGAAGTAGTTTTTATTATTTATTAAATAAATCTAAAACTCAATCGATACATATACATTTTGACGATATTGTTCTATTACGGTACTTTTTTAAATCGCATCAAACAAAACCAAATATCAGATTGATCGAATCAAATGACTAATCATAAAGGTCGGTCCTCTCACTTCAGCTTCTAGAAACTTGCAAAAAAAAGTTAAAGTTGAACCGAGAACTTTGATCAATGCTTGCCGAAAAAATTATCACAAATAGATGACGATGTTATGTTGAAATCAACCTAAAATGGGTGATGCCGCCATCACAATATCATTATAATCAACAAAAGTTGTCAGGATTGATTGCATGGTTACTCGGTTGATGATATATATATATATCACACACAATCATATATCATATAACCAGAAAATAAAATCAAGAGGAAAGGAAAAAAAGATATGTTAAATATTGTACTGTAGGAGACTTACTTGCTTCGTATCACATATAAATGCACCGTTAAAACTGATTTTATTTAAATGAATATATACTATTAATTAAAAATTAAGAATATACGAACGTATATGAATGGAATTCACTACGGTAACAATATTAAATTGACGATTTTTTCGGGTTGGGCAAATAAACACAGACACAAACTAATTGGTTGATGTGGCTGGTGATGATGATGATGATGCCGATGATGAAACATTACGCCGGCTTATGATTCGTGTATAATTCAAGAGTCCGGCTCGTATATAATACGAATAAAAATATAATCTTTGTGTATGTTTCGATATCAGTAGTGAACGAATGATGATGAAAAACGAACATAGGGAAGCAAGCAGACAGAAAGGAGAAAGACAGACCGACAGACAGTGGGATAGACAGGAGGCACACCGAAAAATGAACCATGCGTTTGGCGTCGAAGCAATCGAGCGAATGTGTTCACACCACACTGAGAGTGAATTGGATGTGATGGAAGGCACAACCAACCACGACCGTGGTAGAACGATTAGGACAACTAATGCGCTTGCTCACTAACTCTCCCTTCTTTCATAGTGAGTGTGACTAAAAAGGCGCCAAAGGCCAGACATCGGCACATTGGCTCAATCAACATACACAATCGCCCTTCAAGTTGCTTTCTCTCTCTCTCTCTCTCTCTCTCTCTCTCTTCTTCTCTCTTCATCTTTCCCTTGCGCCTGGTTTCTCACTGTACTACTACGGTGAAGGTGACGTCACATAATATATGTATCCATAGAACGCCGATCACATCGCAGCACTCATTTTTATTCTCCCTTGTTGTAAGTTCACAATGTAGATGTATATATGTATGCAATAGTATGCATTACGTCACGTCGGTATATACGGGCTTCCAGCCAACGCCACCCTCCGCTCCTACTGCTTCCATATGACGTCGTGGAGGGTGTGTGTGTGTGTGTGTGTGTGTGTCATGATTTAATGCCCTCAAACGCATGCGTACTATGTACGACAATGTACGCGTTCGCGCGCGCGCCAAAGAAAGCAAATAGTTGCGATAGTGATAACAATCGACTGGCGTCCGTATATACACATGAATGCATGCATGGTTTTATGTGCACTTTCTCACCAATACCATCGAAGGATGTGACGTCACAACATGCAAACCGTGTGGCGGGAGAGAGAGAGAGAGAGAGAGAGAGAGAGAGAGAGAGAGACAGCAGCAATTTAAGGCGCAATGAAGCGAATGGACCGCACGGCATGCCCGAGTGAAGACCTGTATGTGGCCGCATGGCATGTCTTGTCATCGCTCGAAGGCATTGAACAAACGGGAATAAGATATTATGAGAGAAGGGCACATGGAGATATACGAACTTTAGAGTGTGACGAAGAGAAGGTAAAATGGAATTTCTACTTTCGTATATAAATAAAAATAAAAAATTTTTCATTGCAAATCATGCGAAGGGCAATCATACCTTGAAGGCAAAACTCTCTTGGAGGTGGCCGACGACTACGACAAATGATGGCGACGATGGACACAATCACCGAACCGAGCCGAATCACCTCGAGGCGATTTTGCGTGTGTGTGTGTGTATGTGCTGAGAACGAGTTTAGTTTCGCCGTTTGCCGTTGGTTGTTTGGCTTGGTCGATTCAAGCAATTTGAGTCATTCATTCACTCACTCTCCACCTCAATATTTAGAAAACTCTATGGACCATTCCTGTCTTGGAATGCTTGCAAATATTTGCAGGGTCAAATCACACACACACACACACACGCACATACATACACAAGCAATAAAGTGCGATATCGACTCCACCGCCGGTTGTCGTCGTAGTGAATGCGAGTGAGAAGGAAGGTTCGCCTTTGAAAGCTGCACTTGATCGAAACGGGCGCGCTTCCACCGTTTTGAATAAAGAATCTTGGAGCAATAGGACTACACTCCCTCTCATTGTTGGTGATTTGCAAGGCTATATTGTACAAATAGCAAGGCAATAATGGACTGCCGTTGCACTCAAAATGGACGGCTCAGATTTACCAATCGAATCCAAATCGGATTCGTTTGGTAATATTGACAATCGATTTTCAAACAAGAGAAAAGAAGAATGAACAGAACAGAACCGGGCGATGACGCTCTTCAACCATCTTTATACTATTGATTTCTCAATGAACGCACAAACTCGTCCATATACAAGTAAACCATCGATGCACGCACGCACGAGGCAGCACATGCCGAGCAACGCTAACACATTCAGAGGTCAACCGGTCGAACTTCGATTCGAAAAGGAAGGAAGGAATGGAGAGAGTAGTTCTTTGGTCGAGTCGAATTTGGAACGAAACCGGTAGGGTAGATTGGTGTGTAGTACGGTTTAACCATAGAATGGTTAATGCCAAGTGTCCTATAGGACAAAGACACGCACATATACCAATACAGCAGATGGTACCGACATGAGATGTAATGGAGAATCGATTCTCCATTGAGGATCGATTGGGTGTGTGTGTGTGTGTGTGTTTGCATGTGTGTTCAATGATGCACATAAGAATGAAGCCGGTTTTTATAGACCATGTAGGATCGAGATTCCTGTTGCCAAAAAACCGGCTTCTCATTCTCAATATCATCACCATAAATGATGGATACGAACAAAATGAAAGGTATCATTTAACATTGATAATAGGAAATGTATAAACTATAAGTGGTGAAATAGAATCGAACTAATAGGTGATGCGCATAGAATTAAAAGAGTTGGAATTGTTCAACTAAAGAAACTCTTGTAAAATCCTATACAAATATGTTGATAAGAAATTGTAATGAACACCACCATAGACACCATTCTCAACATATCAGCGTATATGTATATAAAATGGTATTAGAAAATAAAAGTTGGTAAAAAGATGGAATATAACCTAACTACAAGTGAGGCGTGTATATCTATATGGATGGATGTTGTGGTGTGAAAACCTGAAATCATTCTCTCTTTCTCTCTCCCTTCTTCTTCTTCTTCTATTTATTATCATTTTCAAACAGCAACCATTTAAACATTCTTTGCTATAAAATGCAGTATAGGATATGGATTACGAAATCAAGTTTGTATGATGACGACTATATGCTGTTGATGATGATGATGATGATGAAGCAAATGTGAGTGGGTGAGATCGGAACGTTTTGTGTCGACTGGAGTGGCGTACCTTGACAATATTGAATACCATAAAGTGAGCGTATAAGTAAATGGCTCGTTTCATCACACATGTCGACAAGCAAGTAAGCCACTAACATGACTAGTTTACAAGAATTGATAACATTGAGTGTGTGTGTGTGCGTTGCTTCACCCAGGAGATTTGGTACTCTTATCAAACTTTTTCCCGGTCACTATTTACTAATAAAACTATTTTTATCAATTGTTCTGTCTTATCTTATAAATATATGGCTTGTCTTTAAATAAAGATATCGATAATGCCAAACAACACTGTAATACAATTTACTAACTTGATATATATCAATTGCAAATGATAAGTGTACAAATGTATGCAAGACATTCGCCATTCAACTTGTCCATCAATTTACGATCATATGTATTGAATGGTATTAATTAAAAAAATACGAGGTGACAAGAACATGTAAACATGCATGTATGAGAATGTATCAAATTGATGTCAATATGGTTTATGATGAATTTAATACGTTCGTACGTACCTATTCGTACAAGTAAAAGTAAAAATACAATACAATGTGAATCATATTTCCAAAAAAAAAGTGTACAACACCAATGCAATTAGAAGCTCAGCTATTAGTTGTCAATTGTTAATTAACACTGTACATCAATATACAAAACTTTGATTGATTGAGGATATATTGTATCACATCAATGCACACGTACTTGTTTTTTGGTGTATATGTAAGTGTGTGTGTGTGTGTGTGTGACTATTGAACTCGATAAGATTAGATAGATGTGCTAGTAGCCAACATTATCCATATCAATTAGAACTTAGGCGTTTGATAAAATGTAAATGTAAGAATGCACTTACCAATTTTAATAAGCACAGATGAAATGTAATTGAAAATTTGATTCAAAGCTGTAATTGAATCGTATAATTCAATCTATGAAGAAACATGTAGCAAATTAACCATTTAATTCAAACTCTTCAGTTCTTGATAAAGTGGATTGCTTTCCATCACATTGACTTCTTATGTATACAATAGGAAAAACATAAGGTCCAAATACACCAAACGAACACGTGTAAATTAATGTTGATTTAATGATATTGTAGAGAGTTAGAATAATAACACAAGAAAAAAATTGAATATTGACAATTGTTATTGTTTCTATTTCAAATTTGTATGAAAGAACATTTTATATTTGGTACCAAATATTGTTCGCTTTACGTGGGCATAAACGGTGTGATTGGCCAACCCTCGAATATAAAGAATAACAAATGATGATGATTATGGAACTAGCCATTCGCACACACACACACACACACGCACACCGGCATGATTGAATGGTTTCACCAAATCATTCAATGTATTGGTTCGGTATTGTGTGCGTGCATGTGAGTGTGTGTTTGGGTGATGTCGATGCTGTTACTCCCAATACGCCTAATGCGCCAGCGCTGTCAAATCCCAAGAACGACAACGACAACGACGACATACGGGACATATATACAAACAATACGAACAAGAAGACAATCAATTGAAACGAATTGTGTATAATATTGTATGGCTACGGGATAGTAAAAGAGAGAGAAAGAATCAAATATTGTCAGTTATAAAATGGCCGTTATCTTGATTAAGAAGAAATTGACCAATTGCTTCTCGAAACAGATTGTAACTAATCGAATGGTTCGTCTGTTACAATTGGATGTTGAAACTAACGGATCTGTCCATTTATGTCACTCCCACCTACATGACTTTTAATAACAGATTGATCGATTTCAACAATGTTGTCACATATAGTATTTTGACGCTTTTTTTTTTTTTATTATCATTCTCTTCTCAGTTTATTTGTTTTTTGCATGTTGTGAACAACAACAACAACAAAAAATAGCAAAAAAGAGGTATAATAAAGTGAAAAAACATCTAAAGATCGGAGTCGGACGTAGGCTTGACATAGGTCCGGATCGATCGATATTTATTCTCGCTCCCCGGACGGAAGAGAACGTTCGTTACTTTTTTTTTGTTTTTCATGTTATTTGGTTCCAAAACTGACGACGCAGATGGATAAATTCGATGGAAAAGCGCACGCACCCACAATTTGTCCGGGATGTGGACGACGTCAGTCGTCATTTCTAGAACCTTATCCTCTACTCCTCTTCGACTTCTTATTTTTTTTCATTTTATATTTATTTTATTATTTTTCAAATTGTAACAAAATCCTAGAAAATGATAAACGGTTCAAATGGTTCATATAAGTTTGATGAATTCTATTGAATGGTAATGAAAACATTAGTAAATGGGGGGAGATGAGTTGTGATGATGAAAGATAATAAACGATCGATAGGGAAACAATGTCTCTTTACTCCATAACAACAACAACAACAACAACGATCGTCAGCAACAGTAATCTATACAGTTCCAAATGGAACGGTTCGCATTACAAAAGGCACATGAAATTTATTACGTTTTGTAGTGGACGTAGAAGTAGTAGTGAACAAAACCTTAATGGTCTACACTTTCATTTTTGATCCAAATGGACTTGAGGTTTGTGATCGCAAACCCATTTTTAGAAGGACATGTTCGCACATACACCCAACATGTAGTGTTCGATTTCCAATAACAACGACTAAAAATCAATAACTAAGATTATCAAATGCAAAAATTGTGTGCCTAGACAAAGTGCAAACATAATTAGATGAGGATAAATAAAAGTCAACATACCAAATGCACTGAAAATTCAAATTCAATTTTCTTAAATCGTAAACATAGCGATAAACTGAATTTATCTTAAAAATTTAAATAAGAAATTAAAAAAAACTTTCAAATTTTCGTTAAATTTTAGTCAGAAATAAAGTTTATTTTTTTATTAAATTAAAAATCTTAGGGTTCATTTAGAAAATAGTCCTTATTTCATTAACATTAAGAGTTATTTCAAAACCTAAATAATTTTTAAATTTCTAATTCATTAAGAATTCCTATAGGTGTGTGTGTGTGTGTGTGTGTGTGTTAGCAAAGATTTTGAACGTTATATATTGTAACTTATTAGAATGTGCACAAACTATTTATATACAAAATTATAAAGATCAACAATTTTAATGGGAAAAAAATGTTTATAGAAGAATTTACATATGGGTTATATTTGGTGGAAAAAATAGAAAACTAATATTTATCGATTACAACAGAAATTGTTAATATATAAAAGAATAAAGCAAAATTTCCTTGAATATAAAACTGAATGCCCAGATTTTTTTTGTCCATGTTTTAGTTGTGTCCTCACATCCATGTCGTATGGGGAATGGAACATTTCAACGTGTAACACAGACCCGGGAAATAATGGAAACTAATGAGTTCACATGGACACGAACGGGATATATTTATATGACAATGAAACGAGGTTTGAATTTTAAATATCAAAACAAAATATGAACCAAAAAAAAAAAAAATTGGAATGAACAAAAGTTCAAGAATCGGATCATTCCCAGGAGCATTTATGGTTCAAACATTTATGTGTGAATCACTCTCCCATTGAGTGTTGGTCTCTTTCTAGTTGTGTGTATAGCTGGTGCTTTCAGTTGTAAATGTATTCAACAACGGGCCTATAACCCATTTCGACTGGAATTGGGGGGAGGGAAATGGACTCGAATTCTATGTATTACACTTAGCTTCCTCTCTGATTCACCTAACCCTTGCCCATTTATGAAAGTATCAAATTTGCAAGCGGGGGGCGAAAATGAGCCGAATGTTTTGAATAGTATACTGGAACTATTTGGAACTATCCAGGCAAATAGAGTCTTTCTCTCTCTCTCTCTCCCAGCTCTCTCTCTCACACTTATACACTTACAGTGTTAACCTATGTGAGGATATGCATCATCAAACATGGACACAACACAAACATATACTGCATTAAATGAGAGACGAAAACCAATTTTTCTATTCACTACCGAAAGGGAGCCATATAGCTCACCACGACCACCACGAATACCACAACATCAGCAGCAACAATCTATCGTCAGTCGCAATACAATCATCATCATCATCACCACCACCATCATCATCATCATCATCACTTCCTGACGACGTAACCAATGGCGCCTGCAACGTACAACGTGAGCGAAAAGACCGTACATTCTAAACTCACTGAAATGATCAGAGTGCGTCGGCCATATATATATTAGTTTGTATAGTCGATTTATATATTAGCCGCACTTTGGTTGCCAGGGCGTTATACTCGACCTAACGAAAGTTACGACAGTTGAGAGAGAGAGAGAGAGAGAGAGAGAGAGAGAGAGAGAGAGAACATTGGTTCACATTGGGACATTTATTCATTCCCACATGTATGCATTACATGTACATTATCTTACACTCACGTTCAATGATTCGGCTCAAGCCGGATCCAACAAGCAAATGGAGTCATCTCTCACCTGAGAGCATGATCGGCTTGTTCTTCGAGTACAATCTTTCTTCTCTTTTTATTATTCAAATTCTATTACACTGATGTAAAATAGAGAAATTTTGGATTGGATCTGAACGTGTACGTGTACATGTATGTGTGTGTATGTGTGTGTGTCAACTTAACCGGATTATGTGTAATGAACATTTACACCAATATTCCAGCATACGATTGATCATTTGATGTTGTATGATGGGGGCGTATACAGTTTTAACCTAATTAAAATTCACCTAAATGTACAGTTTGCACCGGCAGCTCAATTTAATGAGAACGTCACACATAATTGGTGTTAGCCACAGTAAATGTGTGGTGTAATATATATATACTTACAATAGACCAATACATATGCATTGGCTTCACATTGGATTGTATTTTGTGTAGGACACACTATATCTCAATTTCACATGTTGCCACTCACCCACTAGTGTTTATCAACTGTTCATATTATCATCATTGATGATAAGTTAATGTTCTCGTTATAAATTATTAGATGATAAATGTTGTGATTCAAATAAGAACATTGCATTGAAATGTTCTATGTGAAACATGATCAGAGTTCATTATGAATATGAACGTGTGTGTGTGTGTGTGTTGGGCGTGTTCCTATAAGTTTTTATTTCGAACAAAAATTGAGTTAAAACTTGTATCTAATCAAATTGACAATCAATGTGTGTATGGATTGATCATAATACGATGTATCCAATACAATTCAATATATTTTATTATGGTTTCTTATCAATAGATACTTTAGTCTCGTATAATAATCGTCTGATAATGAGCATGGGACGAAATGCGAACATCACGTTCCAAATGATGATTTAAGACATTTCATTTCGTTTGATAAGGAAAATTTTTTGGCGTACATTCTTGAATTTTGTCGTCAAAAATAGTCATTTCTTATCGTGCCAATAGTTTATAGTATATTTTTGTGACGATTTCAAAATATTTTACTATATTGATTAAGAAAAATGAATGATTCAAAACAAATAAATCAACCATAACACATGGAAGGGAAACATGTATAACACACGAATTGGGCTAATTGGTAGATGAATCGAATTGGTCATAACGTTGAGCTTTGCTCCAATGATTCTACAAGATTGGTAAACTAATGTTGAGCGATCATAATCATTGGGTTTTGAAAATTGAGCCAGTCTTGTTGGGATCAACCATCCATTCAATCGAAGAAGCCTTCAAAATGTTGAAGATGGTCGTTTGGATTGAAATGGTTCTCGGTCGACAATTCATGGTCGAACAGATTTGTTCGAGAAAACCAAAAGCAACACAAAATGTAGGAAACGATTCGTTGAACACAGATTCGAGAGAGAGAGAGAGAGAGAGAGAGAGAGAGAGAGAGAGAGAGAGAGAGAGAGAGAGAGAGAGAGAGAGAGAGAGAGAGAGAGAGAGAGAGAGAGAGAGAGAGAGAGAGAGAGAGAGATCTGACTTCCCCTATTCAAACTATCAACCGGTGCGAGTGAGTCCAAAAAGTTTTGAGTGATATCGGCAACATACACCAGGCACACACAACACATGCATCGTTGACCAATGCGTCATTTGTCTCCCCCTTTACCTAAAACCTGGAACGCATCGAACCAAATCCACCTTTTGTTGGAAACGTATAGCAACAGAAAACATGATGCACATGCAGGGAAAGAAATAGAGACAAGCACCAGGGAGTGAAGAATCAATCAATCGAAACAAATGACCATAAAGCCATGGGCTACTTGTTGTGTGTGTGTGTGTGTGTGTGCGTTTAAGTGTGTAGTGGTTTTGCAAAACTATGGTTTGCTATACTTTACGGGCTCTACAAGGGATCTCGTTCTGGTTCGATGCTTTCAACATGTATCTTTACGTGCAGGCGTGTACAATAATCAAACTCAACGAAGCAAACCTTGGTATACACTAGTTTTCACTTTCATCAACCATTGGTTACAGTTGACCGCCAATATACCCAGAAATGGCATCTATTTATCCCCAAAGTTTTTTATATTTATAATTGAAAAACAATTTCTTTTACTTAACGTATGAGTTGACAACAAATTTGATATGTTTTATTGTTCTTTTGTATAGAAGAATCAATAGATTCCCATGATATTGTAATAATATTTCCAAGTTATGATTTGTATCGCCATCTAACAATCAAAATGGTGTACTAGTACAAATTTGGTTTGCTTTTGCTTTTGCCAAGGTTTGTACAGAACATAGCAACTCATAATGTATTGAAGATAAACGCCATCTATTAATTTTAAATGATTATAATTTTTAGCGGCAAGCTTCTTTGTTACGACATCTTTGAACTATTATGGTTATTCTTTTCTGTCACTCGTACACTTACTGTCCCATGTGAGTTGTTTTGTTTTGATTTCGAGCTTGCTAAAGGTAGATCCTGTGTAAAGGATGAAGCAACTTGAAGACCAGCCGGAAAACAAAGATAATTCCAAGATGGTACTCAACTTTTTGTATTTGTCAATTATAAGTTTTTTGTCATGTTTTTTTTTCTCATTTAGATTCAAATAATTGAAGGATGTCGTATGCCGGTCAAAATGAGATATTCAAATGAATGGCGTAAGTGATGAATGATTTATCAAATTAATTCTTGGTTAACTAATCAATGTTTTTCTTTTTTTATAATAAGCATTGGCTGAAATATTGAGTATTAAATCTAATAAAGATAACGAACAAATGTATTATATTCATTATATCGACTATAATAAACGTTTGGATGAATGGGTCGGTAAGGATCGTCTCAACCTTTTAAATGTTCAATTCCCAAAGCGAGATACAAAATCTAATCTTAAGAATGGATCACGGCCTTCCTCACCTGATCGAGAAATTGTCATATCCGATAAAGTAAGAATTTTTTTCAAATATATGAAACAATTGCCAATAACTTATTCTATTTTAGTCACATGCTGAATTAGAAGAAGATGCTCAGAAAAAGGCTCAACTTTTACGAAAGAAAAAAATTGGTAGTTCAACTTTAATCGGTTATTATATAAAATTTTTGTAAAATTATTTTTTTGTTTTCTTAATTTCAGAACTACTGAACATTGCACAACTAAGTGAAGATCAAGATTCACAAGATTCTAAAATAAATCTACCCAAAGGGGCAAGTGGAGCAGTTATCTGTCCAAGTACAAGTGGCAGTTTATCATTAAATAATCATGATGATATTGTTACAAGAATAAAGAATATTGAAATGCTTGAATTGGGCCGACACAAAATTAAACCATGGTACTTCTCACCATATCCTGAAGAGATGGTCAACGAGCCTTGTATATATTTATGTGAATTTTGTTTGAAATATTGTGGATCACGAACTTGTCTTCGGCGTCATATAGCAAAATGTAATTTGAAACATCCGCCCGGTAATGAGATTTATCGAAAAAGTTCATTATCATTTTTCGAAATCGATGGTCGTAAAAACAAGTCATATGCACAAAATTTATGTCTTTTAGCAAAATGTTTTCTCGATCACAAGACATTGTACTATGATACTGATCCATTTTTATTCTATGTTCTAACTGAAAACGACAATCGCGGTTACCATATCGTCGGCTATTTCTCCAAAGAAAAAGAATCGTCGGAAGATTATAATGTCGCTTGTATTCTAACATTACCTCCATATCAGCGGAAAGGCTACGGAAAGTTGTTAATTGAATTTAGCTATGAATTATCGAGAAATGAATTCAAAACGGGTAGTCCGGAAAAACCATTGTCCGATCTTGGTCTTCTATCCTATCGATCGTATTGGTCAGAAACTATATTAGAGATTTTAGTTAACCTGAAACCGAACGAAAGCAATGAGAAGCCGCAAATTACCATAAATGAATTATCAGAACAAACAAGTATCAAGAAAGATGATGTCATATCAACATTACAATATTTAAATCTAATCAACTATTATAAAGGCCAATATATAATAACATTAACCAGCGATATCTTGCAAGCTTACCAAAAGATTGTCGAAAAGAAAAAAGTTCACATAGATTCGGAATGTTTAAATTGGAATCCTAAAGATTGGTCGAAACGTGGAAAGTGGTAAATGGTAGAATGGTATAATCTTATTCATCAGAGGCAGGTTCCTATCGTTATTAATCTTAAATAGAAGTATGAATATGTTTAGTTTTGTAGTACATTGCAACTCTGGGACGATGAATCAAATCATTATTTCGCATAGATTTTTTCGGTTTAACTTTTTTTTATTATTTGAAGATTGCCACCACCGACGAACTGAACCATCACCATTATTTCGGCTTCGAATATATTTGTATCCTTTCTGTACTACCACTTCAAATATGTCATACGATTTCACAAATGAAAATCCAAGCCACATACTGAGTAAACCTCCAAAATAGGACATAAATTCAACAAACTAATATAAAATAAAAATTATTTATAAAATTATTTTTTGTTTCATTTAATATGATGCTTCATTACCTCATATTTCGGCTCATATTTTAGTGTGGTTTGTTCTGATGACCAAAAACGAAGTGAAACGATAGCACAACATTTTCGATGTTCATGGTTATATTTGGTACTATGAGCCATTCGCTCATTTGAAGGCCAAATGATACTTTGCCGTAAAGAGTTAAATTCATCCACTCTGAAAATGAAAAAATTTGAACAATTCTAATATGTGTTTTGAAAAGTAAATAAACTAAAACTTACCTACATTGAATCTTACAACGTTTGTTACAATCCAATTCATGATTAGAAAAACAATATCGAAACCAATTGGAACTTTCGGATTTATTTGTCAATGGTTCAATGTTGATGCCATCCCTCCATGAACACCATTTTAATCGATGTTCAGTACTATTGCTCAAAACATATGGCAATTCTGGTGGCCAACATCGACACCATTTGACCGTATTCTCCGCCATGCAATTCATAATACAAGATTCTCGAGATAAGATCTTTTTATTATCGGTTGCTGTCGTATTATCGTCAACTTTCTGTGAAACCTGATCTACTTCATAATTAACACAATCGGTTGAATACGGTTTGGGAAGATATTTTCCTGTATCCTTTGTAACATAGATTTCATAGTAAAATCCAGGATAGATGATATAGTTTCGTTCTCGAATCGATGGTAGTTCATTTTCATCATGAACCATAAGATAACCCATAATTTTATCATAATTTGTGGTATAGTCTGCGATACTAAAGTTAATCATCATTCGAAATAATTCATTTGGATGAAATGGTTGTTCGGCAATTTCTAAATTTAAAGCATCACCAGTTCCACGTATAATCGGTGATTGCGATACACCAGATTTGATTGCTATATTTTTCAAGAAATCATTCTCAGATCGACCAAAAACGGTAAAACAATTTCCTTCTTCTTGTGCAGTTTCAATAATATTTGAATATTTTCTGTCGATTAATAAACAATAATTTATGGTGAGTTCAGTGTTATAAATAAAAATATTATTATACGAACAAGCATTTGTTGTTTAAGTTGAATGGATCAGTAGCACATTTGAAGAAATCGGGTGAAATTAAATCTGACCATTGATGACCAAGTAGTGCGAATTCGTTCACTGATAATCTATCCATAAGATCTCGAATCGTTCTTTCCACTAAACGATTTTTCAACTAAAAATTCAATGTTAATTTCTTTTTTGTTGTTTCCATTAAATAACTTGTTTGATTTAACATACCCGCTTAATTCGTTTCGTTTTCCGTCTCGATGGGTTCGTTAATCGGGTCCACAATTTATCAAACTTGGAATCAAATGATCTCAACTTGGACAACATGACACGATTGTTGTTGCAAATGGTCAATGCTGGCAACTGAAGTTGTTTCATATTCTCCACAAATGAGAATACAGTTGTCGGAAATGAGAAATAGATATTCAAGATAGAAACGACCTGATAAAAGCATCCTAATGCACATAAAAGATAAGCTAAAGTTTTAAACGTATAATGCAAAATTCGTAAAAATCGCATTTTGTCAATATATTGGTTAGGTTATGGAATCAATCATAGATGAATTTAAATGATCAATGGTTATTTTTATTGCAAGTAATATCAAACAACAAATATAATTACGAAAAAAATCGATCAAAATGCAATTATGTTAGACAATTTTGTTTATTTGTGGCGTGTGTTTGTATATGTGGACTTGATTTCTATGTTTAAATTGGCACCCAAATTGGCAATATATATAAGATATAAATCGACCGGGATCATGAATCGTTCGTTTTGTGCGAAAAACCATAATCGAAAGAGGATCGATTATGTAAACAAGTGGGTTAGTTATGAACACGATCAGAATGCACTATAGAATATATGTGGGTCGAATAATGAAACCAGATGATGAAGAAGACAATAAAAAAAAGGTCTTCTATTAAAAACGACCCGTTCATAAACTTAGTAATACAGATTGGCCCGATTCAACAATAATTCGATTAGAAGATTGACTTGGTCGAAATTAGATGTTCTGTATATTTCTTTTTGAGCCGTTTCTTAAATTCAACCGGAAACTTTTCATAACACTTCTTACAGCAAGGCTTCAAATCGACATCATAAAATTTTGATTTTTCAGTTAATTTCGAGTCACAAAATGAACATGCAAAATGATCAGGACACCATGCCTTGTTTAACGCTGTAATCGTATCACCGACGATCACTTTGTTGCATACGAAGCAAACATTTCCAAACAATTGATGATAATGTGTTTCACAATAAGCCAAACCCTAAAATTGTAAAATGAACACATTATAAATAAAATGAAAAGAAGAAACTTATAAATGAGAATAACGAACCTTCTTCTCATAATGCTTATGACCAAAGAATGGCTTCTCACATTTGGCACAAACAAAATGTTCCACATGCCATTGTTTACCCAAAGCAGTGACAACACGTTCTTCGATGGGACGACGACAGGCACCACAGATGGGAATGCCCATCTTATCATGACACCGAAGACAATAAAGTTCACCCTTTATCTCGCGAGCACTTGAGGTCAATTCGATACCACACGATTTACAATTGAAATGGTATGGATGATAGGCTTCACCCTAGATGAAACAAGTAAAACTTGATAAATATAAAACAATTATTAAAACTTGTGATCTTGACAAACCTTAAACTTAAGTAGAGCACCATCATCGATGATGGCGCGACACTTGAAGCAAACGTACTTGCCAACGGCAGCTGCCTTCTCCTTCTTCATTGCATGACTGACACAAAGCTCGGCCCGCATTTTTAAAGAATCCTTTGTCGGTTAGAACGTCATGACAGAGTTCACATTTGAAACAATTTGGATGCCAATTGGCATTCATTGCCTTGATTACACGACCTAGACGAAATCAAACATAGATCGAACCATTTAATAAAATAAAGAATAATATTCCATGTTAATATTCTTGCGTACATACCAATGATAAACTCGCTACATTTGACACAACATGGTGCAAATAGTACATGAAAGTCGTGTTCACAATACTTGCGACCTTCGAATTCGTAATAGATGGCATCTTTGGTGAACGGACGAAAACATTGGGCACAAACGAAACAATGTTGATGCCAAACTTTACCGCCTATACCAGATGAACGAAACAAACAAATCAACATCATATGATTCAACAAATGGAATCCCTATATTTGAACCGATAATGGCAATACAAACCAGCATTGACGATCTTTTCACGCTCTTCAAAGCCTTCCTCACATCGTGAACAGGTCATATCGTTCGAAGACATTGTTGCTATTGGTGGTAATAATGGTGGTTATCTGATGACTATGATAATGATGATTGGTCCACGACGGTCCGAATTAGCCCGGGATCGTCGGGACTTGACAAATTGGTCTAAGATATTAAATGGATGAAACCAATTTAAGTTACAAACTCCGTCATATAACTATGGTTTCGATTGAAGATTCTCCTCACTGATCGTGTTCATCGTCGACGGAACTGTTTGCATAGGGAGCAAGATTTTGGCTACGAGCCTGCTATACACCCACACAGTAACACTCACACACATTTCACTTGTATTCCATAATAGGAAAAGGGCACACACACACACACACATATACACAAACATCACACATACACACACACCACACCATAGTGCTTTTCATATTACTCTCACATTTAGATTCACTCTTGCGTTTAGCATGAGTTGTGTCTCAACCAAATAGTGAGCCTACACTAGCCGATTATTGTCAGCCTTGTTGTCGGTGGTGCTGGCGATTATTGCATCCTTGTCTCCACGTAAACATCAAGCAAACTAAAGTTTAAAGCACATAGAAGTATATCGGAAAACGTACAAGAAAACATATAGGCTAATGAACATATTCCTTGTTTCGGGCAACAATCCGTGGGACGATGAACGAGAGAAGACAGGAAAAAAAGGTGGCAAAACGCGTGTGACACAGATTGTGTTGATTTGTTTTTCTCAATGAATGGCGGTCTTGCTTTGCTTTCAGTCGAACTGAAACCACAATCTCCTCAGACGTGACATGATAAATAAAAAAAATGAAGAAAAAGAAAAGACTTACTTGACAGTATAAAATTATCCAAAATGGTAGTTCCGATTACGACTATAAAGGCATAGTTGATGATAGGTTAACCTCGACAAAGTTTTTCGAGTCTCCACTTGTACTAAACACACTAACATTGCACAATTCATTTTATAAAACGAATTTACATTCTGATTCGAGACATTTAAATTGGCACATTTAATTAATAAACTCACATACATCAACTGATAATATGTGATGTAATGATAATTTAGGTTAGCAAATTTTGGACTTTTTTGTTATAGCAACAAAAACACCAGTTGGTGCAAACAGGTGTACCTATCTAATCAACTGATTGCAAAGGGAGCTATGTATACAGTTTAGTTCAATGTAAACTAGTATAATAACGTTTTTTGTGGAAGACTTAAAATCGACCCTTCTATGGTCTCAACGCCCCAATAATTTACTTTTATACTGAATACTATAAATAATTTATTTCTGGTATTTGTGAATTTTATGCACAATCATCATTTGGTATGTGCGAAATCCGTATATAATCATCCTTTTCTTCTCATTTAACTTTTTCATCTGTGATTCAATTATAATTATTTCAATTATGAAATGATGGATGTTCCCGACGATCCAAAAACTAATTTAGAGCAAATGGATTGCGATGAGTTGAAGCTGCAAAAAACAAACAAATTGCAAAATTGTCTTCCATATAATGATAATCTTATTCGTGTACGAGATTCATATTTGAACAACTTAAAATCAAATTTAAGTCAAGTTGTTTTATCACAAGATGATACATTTATTCAATGGATAAAAGTTTTTAATGAGTAATTATAACATATCTAAAATTTATCTAAATTATAATCTAAATTATTATTTTTAAACAGATATTTGAATATGTTTGATTTGGCTTTTACTAAACATGATCATGTAATGTTTATAAAAATATTTCTTCAAGTGATCGATTCAATCGAAGATGATTTTGTATTGATTCATAAATTAGTTCGACTGACAAATTATTTGTTAAAGAGATCATATCTTTTATCACGTGATGATCTACAAATTGATTGGCGGATATTGTTTCGTTTAATGGAAAAAACATATTCATCGTCATATTATTATGCTAAACTTATACATCTTCCACATAACCTACTAACTGATGCTGTCAGTTTGGTTATTAATTCAAATGTTTATTTCTCCAAAGAATCCACTGCTGAAATGTTATCCGATTGGAAACAATATTATTGCATCTACAGTAATGAATTTACACAATATATTCAATATTCTTCATTATTCTTTCCCACTTTACTGCCTCCTGGTGAACATGAATTTGGATTCAAACTTTGGTTCAATGATTTCTTTAAACTGTGGATCTCTTACCCAACCAGCTCAAAAGAATTACAACAAGATTTTGTTTCTCTATTTTCATATTTATCTTGTGATGCCTGTGGATTTATTGATTGGGATCAATATCTCCCTTTAATTTTTCAGCGATTTTTAAAATTTTTCGCCAACAATTCACACTCCAACTCACGTCAAATACAAGGCTATACAAAATGGATTGTCTACATGATATCACCAAAGTCAAGATGTTTGGAATATTTAAAACAATTTTTCCGGCAGCGGAGTATAAATATGTGCATGAATTTATCAAATTCTGACTCCTTTCGGAGTGTGATCACTTCTATCGTAGATACATTTTTAAATCGACTTTGTCAAGAACGATATAAAAAAAATTGGTACAAATTTACGCCAAATGAACAAATGTTAACTGATGACGATGTTCGTCAATTTGCATCCATTATTGTTGAAATCTATGAAAAGGTTAATTTGAATGAGTTTGACGTGAAAAACTTATATAAGTTTAGCTTAATTTCATCTGAAATTCTTGCGGAACGTGTAATTGTCAAATTGGATCAAGCGTATGAGCAAATATCGGAACCATCGCGATTAGTTTCGGCACTTCAGTTGTTTTCTATTTCTTTGTACCCTATATTGAACAACCCAAAAATTAATTCCCAATATCGTTTGCAAATAATTCCAATATTGAATAGTTTGGTCAACTCAATTAATACAAATGACCACATGCTCTGCTTCATACAAATGTTTTCTATTCATTCAATCGTAACTTTGGACATTCCATTGGATGATTGTTCTTATCTACTTGAAGACAATGGTGATCTTGTTTTAAATGAATTTGAAACTCAGATGTTAATGGATTCGCGACAATTGGAAGACTTTGCAATCCAATTTATTAATTGTTGTTTTACAATTATTGAATCAAATAATGAAGATATGTTTAAATTGTCTAAAGGGGGATTAACAATGAAATTATTGCTCTGGAAGACTCTAGCTAATGTATTGAAAAATTCTTCAATCAAAGGTCAAAAGGTAATTTATCTATTTATTCATTCTAATCAATTTTGATTTTAATAGAAATTTTTTTAATATAGTTGATCTGTGATAAATTATTTTCGTATGTTACAAGTCATATATTTGAAAATGAAGAATGCTGTAAAATCATTACTAAACTGATTGGAGCTTGCTTTTCGGTATGTTCATTTTATTCAATTTTATATTTCAAAAATATTGTGAAATTTTATTTGCTTAAAGGTAAATCCCGAATATTCGATGGAACGCCTTTTTCCAGTCGTATCTAAAAACATCAAATCGATTATTGAGAATAAAAACGAATTCAAGGAAATATGTAAATCCGAATTGTTGTATAATCTTCACTTGTTGAATGCTTGTTTTGTTATTGATGGAAAAGTATTGATCAAATATCAAAGTGTAATTGTCGATCTTCTCAAACATATCTTTAATGTTGAATTTGAAGATTATTTCATTTTGCTCAATCAAGTTCTTTGTAACTTATTTATTTATCTAACTCGAACTTTTCTTCTTAACGCTGGAAAATCAACTCGTTGTTTCGATGGACAAAAAGAGAAATGTTCATTTGACCAATTTATGGTAAGAATTATTAATAATGCTTATTTCAAATTTATTTTATAAAATAACTTATTTTTATAGAACTGGCCTAAAATTACCGATGTGAAAAATCTTCAACTCGAATGGCATGTTCCAAATGAAGATGAATTAAACTTTGCTCGACTTTTATTTAGAACATTTATCAAAGAAAATTTAGAAAAATTAGAAGAGTGGACAGAAAATAGGCTGGAATTGACAAAATATCAATTAATGAAATCATTATACATTATAGTCTCTTTTCGTGGTTTTATGTATTCATTACCTAATTTTGATTCCAATAGGTAATTCTTATTTTTTTATTGTTATTTTACCAACCTTTTTTATTTAATGTTATCATAGTATCATGCCATCATACTTGGAAGAAGATATTTTTGCTATGGACATAACTGATGGTTGTCCAATGTTTCGTGATCAATTGTTGAAATTGCTGGTTAAAATGAAGCCTCGTTTGGAGGAGATGCCTGATACTGTTGATTTGCTCATTCTACTAATTCAGGTTTTAAGAATTATAATTCCATTTTCAAATATTCATTGTTTTACTTTTAGACGGTCGATTTTCTTTTATTTCCTTTTGATTCTATCAAATTGAACTCATATTTTAACTACAAATCCATCTATCAACCCATTTCTAAGGAAAATCGTTTTCCTGCATCAATTCAAGAGTCGCGAGCGAAACTTTATAATATGAAACTCGTTTCAACATTGAAAAGCATAAGCGATTCAAACTTTACCGATTCCCACATTTTAGCTGTGGATCTATTATTACAGCTTTCTACCTGTTCGTGTTCTAAAATACGGAAGTATGCTCAAAGTGTTTTTGAAAAAATTTATCGTAAATTCCCCAATTTAAATTCATTGTGCAAATCGATCGTTCCCAAACTCGTTGAAAATCTTCGAAATATTGAAAATTATGATGCTTTGAAGGGGACAATATTTATTTTGACTGGACGCTTTACTGATAATATGATGTTCCACTCTCCTTTGGACCAATTAGTGCAATTATGGCCAGCGGTTATCAAAGCAAATTTTGCTGAAAAATCTAAACTGGCAACTACTTTCAATAAAAGCCGATTTGATATCTTTTCTTCGTTATATACAACGATTCCAATCAAACGGAAACATATGTCATCGGATATAAAACCAATATTTCAACAAGCTCAATTCAATTTTCCAAGTGAAGCACAAGTTGAACTAATTGAAAAACAAATTTCCAATGAAAATCAAACAAATGAACAACTTTATAATAAATTGATTCATGAATTGGTTCAAACTCTTCGCGAGGAAAAATTGTAAGCAGGATAGCATTTTTTATTTAAAATTATCTAAGTATTTTATATTTACAGGCATTGGCTTTTCTATAATTTTGGTGTTTTTTGTTTAGATCTTTTAATCCGTTATGATATGGAACCAAATGAAGAACTCATTGATTTTTTCTTAGACAATTTTATTCATGAGTCATTAGATATTCGTACTACATCTGCAAAAGGATTAAAAAAGATTCTCTATCTTATCCGTCCAAAGAAAGAGTCATTAAAGATTGATTTCGATTCAATTAAGTATAATACTTTAAATCAAAATTATCTTGAAAATGATCAAACTCATGGTAGTGCAATGTTTCATGACAAGGTTCATGCTGGTTATTATCCAATGTCGTATAATGCCAAACGTCGTCCAATAGAAACAACGATCATAAAAAATGAATCTATTCGTAATCGATTTTGCGATGAATCTTATCTTGGTTAGTAATTAATTTTGAAATTTACTTTAATAACTTTTTATTTTTTTTAGATAAAGTGGTGGAATTATATTCAGTGGAAAGCAGTAAATCTGTAAATTCTTATTTTGTTAAAATCTGGAAATATCTATTTCAAACATACGGTCTTTTCAACGATGATTTGATATATCCACGCATCGAAAAATTATTGAAAGTCGATAAACACTGTTGTGATAAATTAGCAATTGAGATTATGATTGGAATTAATCGTGCAATTCCATGGTTCAATCGAATTGAGATGTCAAAATTTAAATCATTTCTTATTGAAACTATATTTGGAAAATATTTTTCTCGTTTTAATTCTGAATCTTATGATTTGTGGGCTCGGTTCATCAGTTCTTTTTTTACTGAACGAGATCTACGTCGTTCTTTGTGGGTTTTTGAGCATATTATGTTTGATAACCTGTTTTTGGAGACAACTTCGCCATATTATCAATTTGCGTTTGTATTGCAACTTTTACCTGCAATGGAAAATAATTGGAAATTTGGACAAATATCTAAAAATGCCTTATCATTAATTGAGCAGAATCTTGATCATCCATATCAAAATGTCCGTTTTGCTTTGGGAGAGTATGTGTTTGCTTATTAATTCTCTAAAATCTTTATTATTCATTATCTTAATAATTTTTTATTAGATTTCTTGCGTTCATATTTTTTAATCGAGTTGAAATTGACCCAGCAATCAATGGATTTTCGAAACAAATTATTGAACCCAATCGTTTGGAATTTATCGAAAGAATTGTCCAAAAATTGAATCAAGAAATGGGACCTTTATTTGTTAACCAAAATTCACAAATGGCGTCAACAATGGCTGCAACCAAAAGCAATATATTCGATTTAGAAACTTCTAATGGTAAAAAATTAAATCATTTAATTGAAACCATTACTCGATGGATATCACGTAGTGTTAAAACAAAAACAGCAACCAATATTGAAGACTTTGTTCTTCTTGTACCATATGTATGTTTTATCGCGTTTTTTATGGCATTTTAACATTATTTTTTACTTTTTTATGCTAGCTTTGTTTGGTTCATACAAACAACAAAGAAGTGAATGAAGGAGCGGAAAAATGTTTGACCAATATTGCTTCACAAACTTATCAATTGGAACAAATTGAACCAATCATATCAATACTTATCAAGGTAATCACTATATTACTTTTTGGTCTCCATATAATTTTTAAATTTCATTCTTCAATTTAAAGGTTGCAAACAATTGGAATTGGCATACACGCAAACGTGTCATATCATTTTTAAGTCAATTTGCATACAATAATATTTTTATATTATCAAGTGAATCGAAACACATGGATCTGATTTTACAAATTATTGTTGATATATTAGAAGATGAAGTATTGGAAGTACGATCATCTGCATTTGTAACATTGTCAACTATACTGATTTGGAATTCGTTAGAATCGAAACGAAAACAATTGTTAATAGATCAATTTAAGCGTAAATCCACCCATAAAATACGCAAGATTTTAACATCTGATGGTGAACGCATCAACGATCAGGCTGATATTCGAATTCGACATGGCGGCATACTTGGCTTGTGTTCATTCATTTATGCACATCCTGACGATCTTCCCGACTACCTTAAAGAAATATTACTAACACTTACTCAACACCAATCTGATCCGCAACCGATTTTGGTAACTATTAATAGAACTTTAACTTTAAGACGAATTGTATTCGTGATGCTGACAATACTATTGTCTGATATAGTATTCTGATTCACTGTGAAACTAATTTTCCACTTCCTCTTTTTTTACTTTATTCGCAGAAATCAATCACTTTAACATTGAATTGGTTCAAACAAACTCACCAAAAAAATTGGTTGGAATATAAGCAAAAATTTAGTTCTGATGAATTATTAGAATTGAACAATATAATTTCGCCTTCCTACTATGCTTAATCAACGATTTGAAACATGTCTTCCATGCTGAACTCCTAAATAGTGATCGTGTCCGTTTTCAGGAGAAAATTTAGCTTAGCAATTAGAAAACCGATACTTGTTAAATTAGGTAATATTGGATTGTTATTTTTATTTTATTTTATTCTTACATACAATAACACAAAGTCAAAAAGTTCGGATTTTTAAAATAAAATTATATTTTTACTTTTACAAAAACTATTTGATTATGCAATGTATTATTCCAAAAAACGAGTATTGTGCCAGAAATTCTTGTATGTGTATTTACAAAAACCATTGTTCACAATCACTGTCAGAAATGGCTTGGAATTTTAATCAATTAAAACAGCATTGTATTTTGTTTTCAGGCAAAATTTGTCAACTAACTATAGTTTTTTTTGTACTTTATTTGTTGCGAATGCCGAACTCTTTCCAATTCTATACAGTGTCTGGTTAATATATCCTTTGTTTGTTACTCGTTTGTACTTGAAAAAAATCTTGGCAAAAGTAAGAGCAATATCAACATACATATCAAAGTATACGGGAGCCAAATGTGACGTTACATCTGCTCCCACCTCACTTCAGTCACCTCTTAATTTTATTTTATTTAATTATCTAAATTTGTTTTTCTGCCTTTCAAACTTTACTTCTTTACTCCCATGAATGGCATTAAGTCTAAAGATGATGGTAATTCTTGATAATCATCGTTTAATTCATCTAACTTAAATATTTATTAAATAATCAATTAACAACTTGATCGTATTCAAAACAATTAAATAAAAAAATTCAGTTGTGAAGTGAAAATAATCGATATAGCATGATAATACAGAGATGTATTGGCACCAAACAATTGGAATCTTTTTGGCAAAACTCCAACTACAGAGGGCAGCTCTCCCGTGTAAAGGCATATGGATACGCGTTGGGTGATGATACATCGAGTTGCTGCTCAAACTTTCATTCACTTGTCTGGTTTTTCTGGGTGAATAGAACGCCAGAATCGTTTGGCTCGTCGCCTTCTTTACCGAATAACACCATCAACGTTGTCATTCTCTAACGCCAGTTCAGTTCTGGTTGGATTATAAAAGACAGAGTATGTAACATAAACCTCTAATTCAATCGAATTGTCATTTAGCGTTTATTTACAATGTGAATACAAACCAAGAACCCGATATTGTGAGAACATTTGTTTACTCTACAATTCGAACATAGACTATTTTTCGGAAATAAATTTAAATGTGGATTTGTGATAATAAAATGTTGACTCGAACTTATTTCGAAAATTTCATCAATCGACTTTCATCATTGTTTGGATTTATTCGCCGTCCAGTAGGAACGGCCATTCCAACAAGACGATTTTCGATTACACCTCAAACGATCCATCAACAACTTAAGGATGACTTTTTGAAACAGTTCGATGAGGTTGTCATAATCGGAGACATTCATGGCTGTTATGATGAATTTATGCTGTTGATCGATAAAATTCATAATAACAATTCAAGCAAATTAGATCCAAAAAGGTTAACCAAAATTATTATTATTGTTATTACTCTAGTGAATAACTTTTTGTTTTTTAACCATTTGTAGGATTCTCAAAATTTGTGCTGGAGATCTAGTGAACAAAGGACCAAAGAACAGAGAAGTTCTTGACTTTTTGATGGAGAATGAAGACAATTGTATTTCAGTACGCGGTAATCACGACGAAGTTGTTATGAAAGAATATATCAAACTGTTGGAACAAGGTGAAATAATGGAAAAGAATATGTGGATAAAGCAATTGAACAAAAAACATCTAAATTATTTGATACAACTTCCATATACGATTACCATTCCACAACTAAACATCGCCGTCGTACATGCTGGTTTGGTGCTAACCAATCGTTGGAGAAACAAGATTTGTTCAATATGGTTTCAATGCGTAATATTGTGCCGGAGATGAATAACGCGGAAATGACCTATACGGCATCCAAAGGCACCCAAACAGGCGATGCATGGGCATCGTTTTGGCATGGACCTTTTCATGTTTATTTTGGGCACGATGCAAAACGAAAGCTTCAAGAATATCCACATGCAACCGGCTTGGATACTGGAGTAGTGTATGGCGGCTCATTGACTGCCAAATTTGTGATGGGTCCAAGAAAGGGTGAATATGTGGTCGTGGATGCGCTAAAGTCTTGGAAACCAATCGAATGATTCATTAACATTATACCACTATTAATTGAATTGGTTGCTTCATTTATCGATTCCAATTTACATTTCCAGAATCATAGTTATTATTTAATAACTTATTTTATGATTGTTATGAACCTTGGTTTGTTTTAAAGATATTTTTTTATTACTTGTTGCATTACATTACACGATTGCTTTTGTTGTTTCATTTTAATTTTCATTATTATTGTATATCATATACAGGATGGAACAATTAAATTTTTTTCCATTGGCAATCCCAAGCAATGCGTACGGATTGGCTCATTTGAAAGGAGACAAGAATCGTGTCCTAATAACCACATTAGAAAAGCAAATATTTTGCATTGAATATAACAGCATTGAGAATCAGTTTACGTGTTATGAAATTCATTTTGCCTATATTCCAAGTAAGCTTTCCTTTCATTCCATAAATTCATTTCCTATTTATCTTTGTTTTAAGATGGTGCTGACATAATTTCGATTGATACGTTTCAACGTTCCAGCAACAGAGATACAGTTGTTGGAATAACTTTCTTTAAAAACAGTAAAGAATCAGATTCAAATGAGTTTCGAAAGAATGTAATTCAATCCAGTAATCGTTTAACATCTAATTCCGACCGAACTCAAACATTTAATCATTATTATTTCAATATTTATTCAAGTTTTTCCACAATAAACAATCGGTTCGATTTAAATCAATTGGCACGTAAGTTAATTTTTAAATATAATTTGTAGATTGTTTTAACTGAATTCATTTTTTTTGAAAGAGGACTGTCAAACATTCGAATTAGAATTTGTTCCATTTCATTTATATCATACTAGTTTGATCTATCCTGATCAAACCAATGAAACCGTATGGCTACTATCCGGAAGTGATTGTTGCGTTCACATATATCGAGAAGATGTTAAGAAGCAATGCTTCTTTAAGGAAAAAATTGAATTATTTCCCGAATTGATCAATTTTAAGAGTATTGCATTGTGGATCGATGTGATGCATATTATTGATTCGGATCCCGATTCCTCTTGCGGTTTTCATCAACGTCGATTGACTTCAATCGGTTGTGAAGATGGTTCGGTCGAATTGTTCGAATTGGCATATGAAGATCCCAATCGGCCCGAAATTTTACGGTCATTCCGTTGCCAATTTGACGGTCCGGTATTATCGGTTCGATTATTTAAAGATCAAAGTGATATTCAATTTGATCGTTTATGGAAACAACGATTAAATGTGCCAACCAACAAAAATCAAAGTGAACAAATTCATCTCCTAGTTGGAAATTCTTATGAACCGCCAGTTGTTTTTCGTAACGTACGTAAAGGAATGCAAATTAAAAAGACATTCCCCACACCAGATAATGTTGACATCCTTCTTACTACGTTCGTTGCTGATTTCAATTTTGACGGCTTAAACGAGATAATGATTGGAAAATATTCAAAGGTACTGAATCATCATAAATATAAAGAAAGAATTATTTATTTATTTTTTAAAACTTAGGAGCTTATTACCTATCGATATGAAAGCAACTCGCAATCATATTTGATCGACAATAAATGGAAATTTGCGCATCCATTACAAGTCATTGCTTATATTGATTTGACTGGAAATGGTATCAATGAATTGGTAGTTGTCACAACAAAAGGAGTCGCCATACAACGACATCGATTTAATGATGTTGCCAAAATATTGAAGAATAAGTTGGCACATTGTCTAAAGTTGATTAAATGATGCACAATATGTGTAAGTGTAATGAAGTGAATATACTTTCATGCGTGACTCGTTGAAAACTGTTTATAATGAAACCTGATCATGATTGTTTTGACAATAAATATAAAGAAATGCGAGTATATAAACATTTCAATTTTTGAATTCAATCCAATTCAAAGTTACTTCAAACGGAATAACATTTTTCGTTGCATTCTTGGCTGTAATTCACCTTTACGAATCATACAATAGATAACCTTCGAAACAATAGGTTGGCTAAAATTTTGTTTCAACAAATCTTGAACAATACTGGATTCTGATAATTGTGAACCAACCGGGAAACGTCTCTTGATTTGTTTCTCAATTCGAATCATTTGCTGATGCTCCTCATCGGTGGTGAATCCTTCGGCGCCAGACAGATCACCCGACATGGCTGCAGCCATCGTAGAAACCTTAAACAGCCGTACAGCTTCGTCGACATGTGCCTCCGTTACGAATGGCAATAACTGCATCTTTGCCAAACTTTCAGAAATTCTTATTATAGCTTCCAATTGACGAACGGTAATAGGGATGGCCGATTTCTTATGAGCCTCATTCTCATGTTCCCGATTTCCATTTCGCATTATTACATATTGGCGCTTTAATTTATGAGCGGCAACCTCTGACAATCGTGGACCACATTTTCTAAACAAAAAGGCTATAGTATAAACTCACATATTCAATATAATATTTAACTTACGCTCGACAGTATGTGATGTATTTTTTCAATAGAACAAGACTCAATTCTCCCTCGATCGAATCCGATTCGATCACCTTTTGAGAATTCATATGTACGTCCAACACGTGTCGAGCAATGGTAGCATCACGACGTTCGTTGTGTTCATCTTTTACGATAAAAATCATATCAAATCGTGACAAAATGGTTGGCATGAAATCAATATTTTGTTCCGCTTTGGTCTCATCCCAACGACCAAACACACTGTTGGCTGCTGCCAAAACGGCACACCTAATAATAATAATAAAGACTTATGTAAATTTAAATAGCAAATAAATAAATAAGTAAACAAACCTTGAATTCAACGTTGTAGTAATACCTGCTTTAGCAATTGAAATTGTTTGTTGTTCCATGGCTTCGTGGATAGCAACTCGATCGTCTTCTCTCATCTTGTCAAATTCGTCGATGCAAACAACGCCACCATCAGCCAATACCATGGCACCACCTTCCATAACAAAGTTTCGAGAACTTGGATCACGAATGACCGAAGCGGTCAAACCAGCCGCACTACTTCCCTTGCCTGAGGTATATACACCAATCGGGGATACATTTTCTACGAATTTAAGCAATTGACTTTTTGCTGTTCCAGGATCACCCAATAGTAGAATATTAATGTCACCTCTTCTGGTAAGACCGTCTGGCATACGTTTTCGTGATCCACTAAATAATAGACATGCTATAGCTTTCTTGATATCAGTTGAACCAAAAATGGAGGGAGCAATCGAATTTGCAATTCGCTCGTAAATGTCCGAAGAACTTGCCAAATGGCGAAACAATTGTTCATCATCAGGTGTATACGGAATGTTACTGACACGTCCAAGTCCTTCATTCTCGACCGATATTCCAACAACACGCATGTAAGGAGCTCGGATACCAATATTAGCTTTAGACTCAGAACTAGCATTGGTAGGTTTTGCTACTTTTTTAATTGAATATACACCTAAAACAGTAACCCGATTACCAGGAACAACCTTATCGCAAAGGTGACGATCACAAAACAATTGTAAATGCCGTGGCATTTCTCCCTGTGGAACGGTTTCCGGTAT
This sequence comes from Blomia tropicalis, assembly GCA_029204025.1. Classification (NCBI taxonomy): domain Eukaryota; kingdom Metazoa; phylum Arthropoda; class Arachnida; order Sarcoptiformes; family Echimyopodidae; genus Blomia; species Blomia tropicalis. The sequence continues at coordinate 7,144,081 of CM055090.1, forward strand.
TTCTTGAAGTTTCAATATTTGATAATCAACACATTCACATTTATCCGGAATGATAAAATATGGATCAACCGGACACTTATTCAATCGGCCAGTCTGGTCAGTGTTACATTTCCGCGGCAACAGATATCCTTCTAATCCAGAGTTAATGTTAACATCTTTAATCATTTCTTGACATCCACGACATTGTAAGGTGATTTTGGTTGCTTTAGCTCGAACATTTGATGAAGCAATGACAATTCCAGACAACTTAACTAAACGAGAGATCAATTCGGATTTCACATTGCGCAACGGAGTTGGATTGGCATCAGAAGAAAGCATAACCTGGCAACAAAGAATATAAAGAAATCTAAAAGGAACTAAAATTAAAATTTAAGATTATACCTGCATTGATCTCACAGGCCCATCCTCAACCCGAGGTCGAGTAACTTCATCTGTTAACTCTGTGGCGGCATTCTCGAATATTTTTAAATATTCAATGGGCGATTTCCCCAATTTATCAGCTAAATCATCATCATAACTTGCAACATCGGTCATAGAAACTTCAATCCAATATTGTTCGATGCTGTAATGTTCTTTAATTTGGTTTCGATACTTATACTGAAAATCACCAAAATGAAAGTTTTGCAAAAATTCTTTAAAACGGCGGCGAACATTGGTTAAATTGGTGGAATCTATTCCAATGTTGTTTGCGTCATCGTTAATGATATTATCACTAAAATACACTCCAAGATCATCGAATCCGGCCATTTTATTTAAATTGTTATTATAAGTGTGTGTCAAATTAAATGGCTGGGGATTTAAATTGTACGAATTGTTATGAGAGTCGAGGCGCTATTCACTTCACAGCTGTACGCAGACAATACTTTTGTTTCCCTCTTTTTGGCGCAAAAACATTTTCTTTCTAAACGAGCGTTAAGGGAACATCAACTTTGTTACTATTGAACTTACTGCCTGAAATTACGACGTTCATGAATGACCCTTAATTATTAAAACTACAACATTTACAATCTATTACAATCTTCTGTACACGATAAAAAAACTATTGTATTAACGCCATTCATACACAACGTGTTAATAATTTTGAAATGTTCCACAGAATAAATCCAAAAATTCAAACGTCCAGTTTTATCAAAATAATTTGTACTATAATGATTTTAAAATTATAGATTGAAATTTATTCTATTAAAATTTGGCGGTTTTATAATATTTAAAAACGCTAATTATTATGAATTGTATGAAATATTGATTCCACATTTCCTTGTATTTCAATTTATTTTTGGCTACAAAGTTTAACTTTTATTAATGGAAACATGAAATATATATAATATATTGAGGACAACATTGTATATGTGCTTGTTTATGTGAATTTATGATCAACAATGATCAAATAACTTGTTTCAACATCGTCAACACCATCTATTTAGTTTAGTGGCGACGATGTTATCGTTCCAATTGTGAAGGCAAAAAAAACACAATCAATGTAGATGTAGATCATACTTTCTTCGTCAACCTTATCAACCGACAATCATTTTAATGCCTTATCAAGCCTAAATTGTGTACAAAAAAATCTCACAGTTATGTGGACAGAATTCAAAGCTTCATATTGAACGAAGACATAAATACAAAATGAAGACTGATACTGATTGGGACGATCATTGTTGAATGGTGACGATTGGACAAACGTTCTTGGCATTTAATCTAAAGTAAAAACCCAAAATGTTTTCCCTTCTCTTTTCTTCATATATGCGCGAATTGCTACATTCATATCGTTGTGATTGCCATTGGGGAATACTGTCGTTTTTTTATTTAATAGTAGTAGTATACTAATAGTTTGCTACTTGTTGTAGGGTTGCTTACTCTATGATAATTCAATGAATGTCCACCTTTGATGACTTGATACGACGTGATCTCTCTCTCTCTCCACTGTTCAGATCATGTATTGATTGAAGCAATTCGTTTCGGACGATTTGAGGCCGCAACTCAACTGCCTGGGCCAGTCCCAGTCATGTTCGATGTAAGCAATTTGATTGCTATGGTTATGATGATATAAATGCTAAATAAATGATATAAAATGATGTATTGCAAAGTGTGGAATTCACATATTTCATTGATCGAGTTTGACCTAACTACCTTTTTTTCCTTTCTCTATCACGACCTTTGAGAATTTGTTCTCATTTCGTTTCCATTATGATTCAACCATCGTTTGATCATCATAATCGATGATAAATTGACGACGGTCAACTGTTCATGTTGATGGTGTCGAGAGAACAACCACTACCATTACAACTTTAATGTAAACTTTGTATTTCGATGGAAAACCCCACATATAGACAGATTTCTTTCGATCAGTTGTGTGTATGTGCGAGCATTTGATGTTGAAAAAAAAATGCAACACATCACCAAGTGTAAGTTCATTACAACAAGTGGTAAGGCTTGAGTGAGAGAGACCAATATACTCGAATTCGAAAGAGTAACTGAACGTGAGAGAGAGACATTTCCCCTGAAGAGAGAACGAGAGTTCGACCTGAAGGAGTTTGAATCCTCGTCGATTTGGATTAAAACTCGAATTACTTTTTTGTTTGTTTACTTATTTGTTATTGAAATGTATAATATAATAGCTCACATTGATAAGCATAACTCAACTCGACAAGAGTTTTTGACAGTTTCTCAATACTATAAATAGATTTGGGTCGGAAAAAACATGAACCGATGAATTGAAATATATTTAGAACATTAATTAATCTTGATTTCCCTCAATTTCTCCCTCTCTTCTGTACGTTTATCGATCAGTTCAAGATTCTCGTACATTTAATTAGATCGAATATATATTGAATTACTTAATCGTTATCATCTCTATTTTGTTTGAATTTATTTTCATAATGAACATCGAACTATTGGGGTATTCACGCTCACAGACACACACACACATTGGAAATTTGTTTCTTTCCCCCTCTGAAACCAAGGGAATGTTAAGATGAATTTAAAATGAGATCAGACATCATGAGAGTCACGTTCACAACCCTTGGTGACGTATTCGTTTTGATGAAGAAGATTTGTTTCGAAGCAACATCTTTTTTATTTTTGATAGCTTATCGTTACCATCTCATACATCGGAACAGCAATAGCACAAACAGCAGCAACAACAGAAGCGGCACCGGAATGATCGTCGTCGTCGTCGTCGTTCAAAGGGGGAAGATTTGAAATGATCACTGATTTGTGTAGTATTGTGATGATGATCAAACAAGATTGTGTGCGTGCAAAATTTCCCAATTTGGAGACAATCTACATGTGTGAATGTGCTTGCCTTCGTCATCATCATCATCATCATTTAAAAGGGAAAATACATTACGTCCAAAAAGAATGAAACAGATAGGTTCAAATGAAAGGAAAAAAAAGAATATCCCAAACGATAAGATGGTCATAAATTGGTTAATTCCATTGTCCAATGCAACGGTTTTCTATTGATCTCAATTAAATGTTTCTATTGATTTTAATATTTTTATTTTTTATTATATATATGAAATAGGGTTTCCCAGTCACAAAGTTCATGTTATATATCCATTACAGTGTTATTCAAGTTTTCCTGCCTTGCATTATGCATGCCTTGGCCTTCTTCCATTTACTTGAGAAAAAGATTGATTTACAATCCATAGATCGGTTAAGTAATCCTGTACTACAGCGATGATATTACCGATAGACGGTAAATGGACACTCTTCGATAAAGCAAAAACAACATTGAAAGTTGTTATCGTCAATGACGTATTATGGGATAAGTGGTAATGGGATCAATGATTATCTCAGATCATATAAAATATATATTCATCGGAATGCAAGAATGGACAAATTTCTATTTTTAACACCATTTTTGTGAGTTCAAATATCTTCAGTTGAGCAAAGGAATATCATGCATTAAATGAATTTATTGCCAATACAAGTAATTGCATCAAGTAATAATGTGTGACGTCATTTGGAAGATTCATCTCAAGTTCAGTCACCATTAGTCATCGAACTAAAACAAAGTTTATGGAATCAATCATAAATTGCAATAAGAATTTTTGTGTCTCCTGTAACAGGTTAAGCAATCGATCATCCAAACATTTATGTATAGGATTATGGACTTGTTTCATTTTGATCATAAGATCGATTCAACCCCCTTTTCCCCCCTTTATCTGAAGTTGTTAAAATATATTTCCGTGGAAGGTGTTGTTGTTGTTGTTCAACTTATACGGGAATGTCCACTGACGCAATCAGTCACATATGCATATATTTATTTATGACTAGAGATAACATTTTTAAAAAATTTCAATTGTGCTTTTTGACAAAAATTGTGGGATAACAACTTGTTGTTATCGGTAACGATATATAGGATATATATAAATTTTATATTTATCAATAACTATATCAGACAATATAGATAAGTGAACATGGATGCATCAGAATTGGCATTTTGTATCAGCAGACAAGAAAGAAATGACTGAAAAAGCCCCAAGGCAAGAGGTGTTGTGGATTTCCAGTGTGGTAATCGAATGTGTGGTACCATCGAATGATATAGTAAAAGAAATATAGTAAAAGAAAAAAGGGAGCCAACACCAACGCCATCGTCGACATCGTCGGCAAACCGCCCCCTCTTCTCTCTTTCATTCGATGTCCTCCACGTGTGTCCCAACACTATGTTCGATTGATTCGGCCTTTTCATCCATTCCCACTACTTGTTGTTGTGGTCGACGTCTTCATGTTCATCAACAATCATTTAGTCCCTCAACTTTCAATTCAGTTGCATCGATATGTTCAAGACGTTCAGACACTTCAAACAGTCACAGAAACGCACAACACAGAAAAAAAGAGAGAAAAGTTACAAAGAGAGTTAGCCTCGACTGGGAAATCGTAATCACACTTTGATCGCGATCGGGTTTTTCCCAAACATACTCGTACACATGTATACAAAACGACCGAATACGAACGACTATGTGAAGAAGGCGGACAACATTCGGAACATACAGACACACACACACACACACACACACACATAACTATTGGATACTGCTAGCATTGGAGACGTCACTACTACTACTCTTGATTTGAGCAACCAAACTGGTCGAGTCATATTGTAGTAAGTGAAGTATTCTGTCAATCCAACGGGAACGAGTGTTGCGATCTAATTGTATGAGAGTCAAGTCAAGTCAAGTCGAGTCGTACCATCATCAACATCACCAACAACAACATCATCATCATCACCACCACCACTTTTGGCTAGACATTATTACTGGTCTTGTACGCTTATTATAGTCTGTAATAATAATCCCGATTGGTCCCGTTCTCGATTTGATCGGACATAACACACATGTACGTTCGCATACAAACACATCGTCATGTATGAGGTTGTCCGATGATATCGACTTTTCTTTTTCGTCAAGTGTTGAATCAATGATCATTCAATTAGATGCCACTGTTAACTAGTGTCGCCACCAACTGAATCCATTGAAACATTTGGCCACATCAAACACATCGATATATACGCTGACGTACATTCAACGTAAACAGCAAGCATAATATTGACGTCGTTACGAAAAAAGTGCAAGGCACTGTCTATAACACCACCACAACCACTTACATCAAGTCATCGATTTGGTGAATTTTATTAAGTCGAACATCAATCTCTCTTCCACTTGCCTTGTGATTTACTTCGATACGTTCATCACCAATCTATTTCATAGTAAATAGTAGCCATATTAACACTCATTTACTCAATATACCACCGTGAACCTTAAGTCATTCGAATAAGTTAAATTCAATCGTCAAACTTGACAATATCTTCATACTTCTCTACTCTTTGCTCATGTTCAGTTTGAACGGTTGCATCGAAACGGTGCAACATATATACAATTTCATTATTTATTTACGGTTAATTAGTTTGTGACTTTACTTGAATCGATATTCAATTGTTGATTGTTGAGTTTTATTGAAATATTCCATTAATCAAATTCAACAATGCATTCGTCGTCAAAAGGGTCGTCGAAAAAGCAAATTGACTCGGATCCGGTAACATCTGATTCGAAGTTCAATGTAGCCAACTATGAAGCTTTATTCGATTCTGGTTATAATTCCAATATGCAAAGCAAAACATTTTTAGACGAAGAAGAGTTTAACGATGAAACAACAACTGCCCCAATTCAATCAAATAATAGTAAAAATGATCACCATTCAAATGAAAATAATTCGAAAACATCAGCTAATACGCAACAATGGTGCGATTCTGGTGTATGTATAACTGATTCTGGTTTAAGTATCAATGAAGATATGTGTGAACCATGTGAATCATCAAAATCAATTGATTATTCAAAAGTTAGTGAACCAAATGAACCAGAACCAATAACTTGGTTAAAGCAGAACAGCGAAGGTGATACGTAAGTTGGTTTCGCTGATCAACAGTTATAATGTTTAACATATTTAACCTTCCTTCCACCACAAATTAGGTTGCTACATTTGGCCATAATAGAAGATATGGAAGATATTGCTTGTTCAATCATAAAGAATATATCTGGATCGAATGAATTGCTTAACTCATATAATTACCTTTATCAAGTAAGTTTTTATTGTAAATAAAATGAATATTGGTTTAATCCATAAACATTTTTCTCCAAACTAGACACCCTTGCATTTAGCCGTCTTGAAAAGACAGATGAACGTTATTCAACTATTAGTCTCCCGAGGAGTTTCGTTTATGTTTCAAGATAATCAAGGCAATACTCCATTACATATAGCATGTAAATACTCATTGACCGACATTATACGCTACTTTTTGGTTTCTTCGCACAAGACATTGCTTTCGACCAATTGTTTTGAATTACGAAATTATGATGGTGAGTGTGATTGACTGAACAATGGTAATTGTTTCCAACTTTACATTAATTTTTATATTATACCTCAGGCGACACATGTATCCACTTAGCAGCTTATAATAACAACATGAAAACGATTGAATTGCTCCTTCGTGCAGGTGCCAACATTAATGCTCAGGTAATTTGCTTCGTCTTTGTTTGTTAGTTAATTAATTACTTATGCGGTTTTCCTCTTTTTTTTATTGTATATTCTTATTGTTTTTAGGAAGGAAAAAGTGGAAAAACCATTCTACATTGGGCAGTAGAAAATCTTAATGATAAATTGGTCTACTTTCTATTAAACAAATGTAATGCAAGCATCAGCATTCGTTCCTATTCGGATCAAACTGCTTTCCATGTTGCATGGAAAATTCAGCATTCTTTGCGATCGGATGTTACATTCCAATTATATCGAACGAAATTGAACAAAATTGTCAAATCATTATTAGACAAATGTGATGATGCAAAATTATCATTGGAAACGTTACATACTGATTCGGAATCAGATTTTTCTTCATCGGACAACGATGATGAATGATCGACATCAAATTCCATCAATTTGCGGTTTTTCCTAAGTAATTGACTATTTCATTTCTTTTTATCATTTTGTACTTCCCCGATTGGAGTATATACGTGCGCATGTTAATGCAATGCAATATATATTTGATTGTATATATACAAATGTAAATATTTCAATGATGATGATAAATGTATATGTAAATCGATATTTATATACATTATCAAATATATTGATAATTAATTTATTTTCTTCTAACATAATACGTCCTCATTCTTTTTTAAAATTTTTTTTTGCATTATATTTCTACAAGGGTCACGGTATATAACTGGCATTTTTTATTTATTGTTTTAATTAAATTAAATTTTTGAATACCAGCAAACGAGCAAACATTGTGGGTTTGTGTCGTCATGGTTTCTTCATCCGTAGTACAAACTTTTGGTGAATTTGAACTTAAATAATAATAAGAATACGAAGGTAAAAGTGGTAAATTTAAAATTGTTCATGTAAAAAACCAAAACAAAATGCAAAATTGCCGCGAAACCATGTGTTCCGCTGTCCCTGTATGCAATTTGAGTAAACCGTTTACAACGCCGCCGCTTTAGTTCTGCGCTTAAGCCGACTATTTGCACCACGGTGGTAATCGTGCAAGATGCTCGTGTTTACAAAAGTTCTGGTCAACAGTTGTTGATATCATTGTTGACCTATTCGTTATCGACCTTTTTCTCTCAAATGTTTTCTTGTTTTTAAATTTAAAATTAATTGTCGAAGAAAAGTTGCAAAAAACAACTAAATTTAAAATGAACGATGGAAGCGAATTGAGCAATCAAATGAATGAGAGCAACTATCAAATGTCAAATTCTCGTCAAATGACAACCAACAATCCTAGTACGAATAGTGGTAGTAGTAATAATAATCAATCAAGAAATAGTATGGTCGATCGTGGTATTGGTACTCGTGTAATGCGCAATGCAAATGATTGGAAATGGGGAAAACAGGTAAAACATTGACTTTATTTGAATAAAACTTAATCCTAATTTGAAATTAAATCAATTCTTTTTAACAACAGGATGGTGGAGAAGGACATCTTGGAACGGTTAGAAACTTTGAATCACCAGAAGAAGTTGTCGTCGTATGGGACAATGGAACGGCGGCAAACTATCGATGTATGGGATCATTTGATTTGAGAATTGTTGACAGTGCTCCAACTGGTGTCAAACATGAGGGTGCAATGTGCGACTTTTGTCGTCAATCACCAATATATGGTATTCGTTGGAAATGTGCCGAATGTATCAATTACGATCTATGCTCATTGTGCTACCATGGAGATAAACATAATCTACGACACAAATTCTACCGAATACTTAATCCAGGAAATGAACGTCTACTAGTCGGAGCTCGTAGAAAGTGTAGAAAAATTTCAGTTCGTGGTATATTTCCCGGTGCACGAGTTGTTCGAGGTATGAGTGTGATTGGTTTGAGTTTGGTAACATTTATAAATTTATATTCATTTTTCGCTATTTCAGGTGTCGATTGGCAATGGGAAAATCAAGACGGTGGCAACGAAAAGAAAGGCAAGGTTACCGAAATTCAAGATTGGAGTGCAGCTAGTCCTAGAAGTGCTGCTTACGTTACGTGGGATACTGGCTTAAAGAATTTGTACCGAGTAGGATTTGAAGGAATGGCTGATTTGAAATTGTTCAGTGATGCCAAAGGTCACAGTGTTTATCGAGATCATCTACCATTGTTGGGTGAACAAAATGTCGGACTGGCAGGCTATCATGGATTTCAAGTTGGTAATTTGGTTAATATTGATCTCGATTTGGAAATTGTACAATCATTTCAACATGGTCATGGTGGATGGACGGAAGGAATGTTTGAATGTTTAGGCACAACCGGAACGGTGGTTGAAATTGATGAAGACCATGACATAGTCGTTCAATATCCCAGTAACAATAAATGGACCTTCAATCCGGCGGTCTTGACCCGTATTGGTCACAACTCGAATGTTCTCACAATGGACGACTCGACCTTAGTCAATGAGGGAATGAGCAGCAACAGTAGCAACATTAATCTCAATTCGATATCACCAATACCAATGAGTTCAAGTAACGCAGCCGTACCAAGTTCAAACTTTTGTGTTGGCGATTTGGTTCGCGTGTGCAACGATCTCGAAAAGATGAAAATTCTTCAAAAAGGCCATGGTGAATTTGCCGATGCTATGGGTGTAACATTGGGTAAAATTGGTCGCGTATTGCAAGTTTATTCCGATAATGATCTGAAGGTTGAAGTGGACAACACATCATGGACATTCAATCCGGCAGCGGTGACCAAGATATCTTACGATAACCTTCAAGGTTCTTCATCAGATGGTTTGAATAATTTACTTAAGAAATTATTTGAAACGCACATATCCGGCGATCCAAACCAAGAGTTGGTAAAGTCGGCTGCACACGGGGATGTTCAAAAATGTGAAGAACTATTGAAACGTGGTGATATCGATGTCAATGGTGTATTCTCGTCTCATACAGCCCTTCAGGCTGCAAGTCAAAACGGACACGTTGATGTAATCAATATATTGTTGAAGTATAATGCAAATGTTGAGATTGAAGATAAAGATGGAGATCGAGCTGTACATCATGCTGCATTCGGCGATGAACCATTGGTGATTACAGTGTTGGCGAAGGCACACGCCGATTTGAATGCACGTAATAAACGGCGACAAACGCCACTTCATATTGCGGTAAACAAGGGACACATTCAGGTGGTAAAGAAACTGCTCGAACTTGGTAGTCACGCAAGCCTACAAGATTGTGATGGCGACACTCCATTACATGATGTGATTACGAAGAAGCGTGATGATATTCTGTCATTGTTACTTGACTATAATACTGATGTTACATTGACAAACAATAGTGGATTCAATGCCTTACATCATGCTGCTTTACGCGGAAATCCAAGGTTTCTAACTTTTATTAATTCTGTCTATAGAATTTCTTACATTTTTTCGTTTTTTTCCTATGTATTCTATCTATTATAGTGCTATGCGAATCATTTTGCAAAAATTAGCCCGTTCGTGGATCGTCGATGTGAAGAAAGATGACGGCTATACTGCCCTTCATTTAGCTGCATTGAACAATCATGTCGAAGTTGCTGAATTGTTGATTCAAGTGGGGAAAGCCAATATGGATTTGCAAAATATCAATCTACAAACACCATTACATTTGGCAGTTGAAAGGCAGAATACACAGATTGTTCGGGTAAGGATAATGTTTTTGAGTTTCACAATGAGTTTAACTTGTTCTCTAGCTATTGGTAAGGGAAGGCTGCAACATTAATGTACAGGACAAGGATGGTGATACACCATTACATGAAGCCTTGAATCATCATACTCTTTCACAATTAAGACAATTGCAAGATTTTAATCCAGAACTTGAAAAGGTATTTTGAATTTAATTTTCGCTATAATCAGATAATTATTCTGTTGTTTATTTTAGTTATTAACCGGTATTAATCAAGGTCCATACAAGAAAAGTAGTGCTGCACTTGCTTGTTTCCTTGTTTCAAATGGCGGAGATCTATATATTCGAAACAAACGGAATAACACGCCTTTAGATTCGTGTCATGATCCAAATTTATTAGAGACCTTGAAGAAATGTCAAAAAGAATTGTGGTAATCATTTATTTGTTGTAAATTGTTGTTGATATTTTATTTTATAATTTTATTTTTATTATTTTAGTAGTTCGCCAACAAATAGTAAAACTAATGTGGTACCTATCAGTCCGGCCACTGCTATCACCGAACCCGATTCATTGACTGAGTGTATGGTTTGTTCTGATAATAAGCGCGACACTTTGTTTGGTCCATGTGGACATATTGCCACGTGTTCACTTTGTGCACCTAGGGTAAAGAAATGTTTCATATGCAAGGAGATTATTAGCTCTCGAAATAAGGTATGTTTGAATTTCTGAAATAATTTTTTATTAACAAATATTTTTTAATAGATTGAAGAATGTATTGTCTGTTCGGAGAAGAAAGCGTCCGTTCTGTTTAAGGTTTGTTTTAGTACTCATTTGGTTCTTTATTAATTTCATTTGCTTTCTACACTTATTTCAGCCATGTGGACATATGTGTGCTTGTGATGGATGTTCGACCATTATGAAAAGATGTGTCCAGTGTCGACAAGCAATTGAACAAAGTATGCATATAAATGAATATGAATCATTCACGTTTAATCTTATTTTTATTTATCAATCAATAGCATTATCATTCTATACTTGTTGCGGCGGAGCCGTCAATAGTAATTTGAATACATCAAGTAATGTTAGCAAAACGACAAACGCTCATTCCAACAATAACCGAACCAACAATAATACGAAAGTATGTTCAAATGATATCCAGAAATTGCAGGAACAATTACAAGATATTAAGGAACAGGTTTGTTGTTAACTAATCGAATAGAATCATTTGAAATACTTACCCTTTCCAATGTTTTGTATTTTAGACTGTTTGTCCTGTTTGTCTCGATAAGTTTAAAAGTATGTTCCATTTTCTACAATTGTTTTTTTAAAAAAACTAATTTTACTTTTTAACCAAAATAGATATGATCTTTATGTGTGGTCATGGTGCGTGTCAAATGTGTGGCGATAGAATGACGTTCTGTCCGATTTGCCGGAAAACTATTGAAAAACGAATACTTCTTTATTGATCTGACATTATTTATTTATATGAATTTCAAGTTTATAAACTAAATAGAATGTTATTTTTAAAATGAAAAAATAACAATATAAGTTATTCTTTATAGGAATTTAAAATAATTGATTTTATCACTTCTTGTGTGTTTGATTATTTAATAAAGAAAAATTATCTAATGAGTAGGTTTGATGTGCATTTTATGCTACTGGTAAATTAATTCATGATTTGCAATATTCGATTGTATAATTAGAATGCAAATTTTATTCGTATCCTTGAAAGTATCATTCAAATATTTAACCAGTTATATATAAAAAAATACGAATGATATTCGAGAAAATTTGAGTGTCCTTGACGAAAACACAATGTTAACATAAATTGTTAGATGGTTTGAAACAAATGTACTCAAGTCCAATTACTTTTATAATGGTTATTCGTACATAATAAAAAGTAGTCATCATTTTGAATGGGAGAGGGCAAATTACGTACAATTTTACCAATTAATTTTATTTATGCAATTTGATATTCAATAAAATGGTTCACCATCACCGTTTACAACACGTCGTGTCAGTGTGGCCGAGCGGTCTAAGGCGCCAGACTCAAGGGCTTTACTCCCTTACACATTCAGATGCGGAGAATTCTGGTCTACGAATGTAGGCGTGGGTTCGAATCCCACCGCTGACACATCTTTTTTAATGGTTTTTCATTAGAAAGAATGATAGTTTGTTTCTCGTTCAACGTTTTTTGTTAACGATATCATAGTAGTTCTTTTTCTTTGTGTATTTTCATCATTGTTCTACAACAACCATATTGACTAAAAGGAAAAAATTCATTTCAAACTTTGTCAAGTGCTAAATGATTTATTTTCTAATCAATAAGCATTTATAAGTCAAGTGTACTTATCAACAATTAGAACGTTATTCCAAACTAAAATTAGCAACCATAAGTTGCTGATAAACTGCAGTCTATTGTAAACAAGTAAACTGTATTCACAATTGGTCTGCCAACGCTCATTGTGGTTGGCAACTATTTTTTTAAATATTATTTAATAATGATAAAAGAAATCTAGTCACACCCAGCTATCATTGTCGGCATATACATATCAACCATATTGACTAAAAGGAAAAAATTCATTTCAAACTTTGTCAAGTGCTAAATGATTTATTTTTCTAATCAATAAGCATTTATAAGTCAAGTGTACTTATCAACAATTAGAACGTTATTCCAAACTAAAATTAGCAACCATAAGTTGCTGATAAACTGCAGTCTATTGTAAACAAGTAAACTGTATTCACAATTGGTCTGCCAACGCTCATTGTGGTTGGCAACTATTTTTTTAAATATTATTTAATAATGATAAAAGAAATCTAGTCACACCCAGCTATCATTGTCGGCATATACATATCAACTTTTGTTTTTAAATGTGTGTAGCATTTCTGCATTGACTAACATCATGGCAACAACATACCGAAAGCTTCAAGTGTTTGAGAAGACAAGCGACTTTGCGGCCGCTGTCAAAGTAGTCGAATCGGCATTGGTAGAGCCGAAACCAGATCAAATTCGAGTGAAACAGATCTATGCTGGCGTGAATGCAACTGACGTTAACATAACGGCTGGACGATACTTTACCGATGGAAAGGTTCCATATGATATTGGATTTGAGGTTAGTAATAATCATCATCATCATCATCATCAATTCATGATTGTTTGACTTTTTGTAAATGACAGGCTCTCGGCTATGTTGACGCTATCGGTTCATCTATTCCTGCGAATAAGTTCAAGGTCGGTCAGCCCGTTCTTGTGTTCGATTCAAACAAATCGGAAGGTTTTGCTGAGTATTCGTACAAAACCGAAAGCACATTGATTCCCATTCCAGATGTTAAACCAGAATATTTGGTTTCATTGATCTCTGGTTTGTCTGCATCGATTTCATTGGATTATGCTGGTCGAGTGAAAGCTGGCGACAAGGTTTTGATTACTGCTGCCGCTGGTGGTACTGGCCAGATTGCCGTCCAATGGGCTAAACAACGTGGTGCCTATGTGATAGGAACTACATCATCCGAGGCAAAGGCAAAATATTTGAAAGAGTTGGGTGCAGACTTTGTTATCAACTACAATGAAAAATCCATCGATCAATCGTTGAAGGAAAACTTTCCCGGTGGTGTCGATGTAATTTGGGAAACCATTGGAGGAGAAACCTTCAGACAATTGTTTGAACATTTGAGCGTTAAAGGTCGAATGGTGATTATTGGAAGTATTCATTCGTATAGGAACACTGGTGAAAGTGGAGTAAAAGATGTACCCATTGAAAATCTTAATGGAAAAGTTTGTTTTGTTTTCTTGTAAAGATGGACAATTCTAATTAATCTAATTTTTATTATATTCAGATTCTTATGGGTTGTCGTTCCATAAACGGATTTGTCTTACTCGAGTTTAAAGACGAAATTGCCCAATATCTTCCCAAAATTGTTGCCGGAATCGCTCAAGGAACATTGAAAGTTCAAGTTGATCTTGGTGAATCATCACCAGAAGGAAAGTTTTTTGGTGTGGATCAAATCTATCGTGCTCAGAATTGGCTTCATGCAAGAAAAAATCTTGGTAAAGTTGTCGTTCAATTGCAAAACCCGTAATACATTGATGAAAATTTTTAAGATTATAAATTTGACGTTTCACATTACAAAGGTGAATTGTTTTCAATAAAAATAAAGATATTCACTCTTGAACATTGTTATTGCATAATCAAATTTTTGTATTTTTTTGGTACAAATTTTGCTGATCTATTCCATACAAACCAAAACACCACCATCACAAGCAACAATCGATCCGGTCATGTTGATAGCTTGATCCGACAAAAGGAATAGGGCTACGTTAGCTACATCATCTGGATTTCCAATTCGTTTCAAGGCTGTCATTGCTTCCAATTGTTCACGATTAGAATGATAATAGTCTTCGGTCGCAAAAAAGCGTCCATTAGAAGTGTAAACTGGTCCTGGACTATGGAAAAACATTTTAAATCAATCCGATTTAAATTGAGTTATTATATCAATTACTTGATTGAATTTACTCGAATTCCTTTGGACGCTAAACAACCGGCACTGGTTTTGGTTAACATATCAAGAGCAGCTTTTGCCGTCGAATATAAAAGCATCCACTAAAATAATTATTTATGTATATTAAAGTGTTGATGAATTACTTTAATCACTTACCGGTTTCATGCTTGCTGCACTACTGATGTTCACAATGGAACCTTTGATCGTTCTAGATGAGGTGCACAAAGTTGAATCAATTGAAGAATAGAACGAACATTTAAATCCATAACATTGTCAAATTGATTCATCAATTTATCATTATCGAACGACTCGTTATGCGATGGTGCACCAGCATTGTTCACTAAATAATCGATTCTTCCATATTTTTCAATGGTTTCCTCAACTAGTTTAGGAGCAAATGATCGATTTAGAAGATCTCCTACCATTTGAAGCGGTTTTCTATTTGAAATCGTCTCAATTTTCTTCGATATAGTTTCAAGTTTACTTTCTGATCTTCCTGTAATTACAACTAGTGCTCCATTTGAAGCAAGTTGCAATGCAATTGCGGAACCAATTCCACTAGATGAACCAGTCACGATTGCAACTTTACCAGTAAAATTGTAGCTTTTCTCCTTCAAAGACATTTTTGCGTATTAAATGATCATCTGAAGAATAACTTATGGTGATTTACTCAAGATTTTGGTAAATGTCAGTGTTCAATTGATAAGCAATTATTGATACGATAAAATGTTATCGGTCATATTTGAGAATTCAATCTTATTGAAAAATAAGTTTTTTATTAGAAAAAACATATTTCTTATCATTTCATATCTTATGTTACAATAATTCCAAAAGATCAGGGTTTAAACCTTGATAGTTATGTCAAGTACTTGTGTAAAATGTTTTTATCAAGCAATAAAAAAATCAATGAGTTCAACTTACAACTTATCCATTACAAGTTTGGTTATTAAATGAAGAGGTTCATATAAATATTAGATAGACAACTAAATATACCGTTTACCATTAAAAAACTTAAACATTGAAACGCAAATGGGCAAGTTGCAGATTTTGGTAATATGAATATAACTAATTAATCTTTTAATCAAACCTTTTAGCATTCAAATTGGGATATATTCGATTGTTCATCACCATAATGTTGATTTGTACAATTGTGGAGCAAACAGCTGCCGATTGTTGCTATCCCACATATCTCAACTGTTCTGGACAAATGGAATTTGCATGTGCTGACTGTTCAACGCCTACACCATTTTGTGGAATTGATGAATGCAATACACTTGGTTGCAATTGTAAATGTCGAACAGGAAATCCATCGTCGACATATTACCATTTTTATAATGTCACAGATGAATAAATCATATGAAAATATATAATGAAATATTGATCATTTGAACATTCAGTTCATCGTTTCACTTCCTACACATGTTTCATAAAAAACTATTTAGTTATTATAAACATAGGTAGAAAATATAGAAAGCAATAAATCTAATATCAATTTTATGTTTTATTTTTGTTCACTGTTTTCATTGTAATATGTTTAGACGGTTTACATGGTGTTTGATTGCAAGGTTTTGTTCGAATTCGCATTCCAAGGCAATATCTTCCACCATTCTTTGGTCTAATTGATGAAAATTTAATTAAATAAAAATAAAAATTGGTTCATGATGTTTGTTTATAACTCACTTTGGTTTATTACAATTTCTTTTCGAGCTTTGTACGCCACCACCGCATGGTTTTGAGCAGTCACTCCACGGACCCCATGGGCTCCACTGCCCATCAACAGGTGTAAGTGGATCCTTAAATGGGACACATTCTCCTTGATAGCACCACTTATCGGTGCCACACTCGGTTCCGTCGGCCCAAGGCGTATTATCGGACATACATCCACCACGAGAATCAGCACACCACAATCGTTTACAGATGTCCATTCCTTTGCACGATTTCTTACTCTGATCGAATCGTAACTTACATTGTTGGTCAACATTAAAGTACCGACCACCGAAACGTTGAAGTGGACTGTACGTTTCTGGAAAATTTTGATTCTCTAAGAGACACTTTCCATTATTTCTTAAAATTGTGATGTTGAAAATTAAAATACATGGGGCATAATTATACATAATTATAGCTTACTTTAAATGTTTTGTGATAAAATGGCGAGAACAAGAAGACCATGTCCAAACACGATTAATTCCCGTTTGCACCGAAGCCATTATGTAATCATTCTTTGGTTTTTTATCCGGTTTCTTGATTCTTTCGTTTCTTTCCTTATAAAACTTGACACAATCGCTTTGGTCATCGTGTGGAATTCCCATTCTGTTGTATTTAAACTATCTTATATGATGTATTTATGTGTAAAATGATCGATCAACTTACACGTGACCTAACTCGTGAGCAATGGTGAAAGCTGTACCAAGTCCAGTGTCTTGAACTATCAAACACGAATGTTCAGGATTACAAATTTGACCAACATTTGCCAATCCGACAACAGTGCAAGGTTTGCGAGTTCCGCAGAGCTTTCTTCTAGTGATCAATACGGCCGTATCGTGATGTTTCAACGATTTATCCGATATATCATTATTTTGATGTTGCCACTGACAAAAAGATCGCAAAGTCAAATGTGGAGAATCGTATATTATTGGATTCATATCTTGTTCGTCGTCGTCTACTTTATCTACTTGAGTAATTCCAACAAGTTTAAGCGTAAATGCATTACCAATTGAGTGATGTTTGAATATATGGGAAACCTATAAAAAATAATTATAGTTTTATAATATTTAGGTTAATAATCGACTTTTATTTACCATTGAAATTAAAGTTAACAAATACTGTTCCAATAGATCACCATGATATTCAAAAAGTGATGAATCATAAGCGACCAAAAGTTCAAGGTGCCGTTCAAATGAAACTGATCTTTTGTTCCGAATTTGTTCAGTAGAATTATGATCCACATAAATATTATTCAAAACCGAAAAATTTGAACCAAATTGAAATAAGTCTTTATATGAATCATTATTATTTTGAGTTATTGTGTGAGAAATATGCATTTCACATGTTAAAACAAAATATTTTACATTCAATCCAAAAAGAATGATTGATATTAAATGAAATTGAAATCTAATCATTGCCGATTTAATAAGAAATGAAGTAACTTGACTGAAAAATGAAACTTGTATGAATGAGAAAATTCATCTCCTGTAGATTCTGTTAATGAAAGATTTTATGGTATTTTTTGTCATTTCATTTCATTTTGTAATCATTGTGAACATCCGCAAATTCTGCCACTGCATCATATGCCACTACTTCCGTTGATTTGATTCATTTTATTGAAATTTCCGTTCAACACTACATAACACGTTGAAGCATTTAATCCATATCAGTTTAATAATATGACATCTTTCTTCTTCTTCTTCTGTTGTTCAGCATTTATAAACATATCGACCTCTTCGATAGTCGTCCGTATTCGTATTTGTTTATCTGTCATAATGTCGACAAATTCTTCCAACAAATCAGGGAAAAACATTATTCCATCCATGTATAATGGTTTATGATTAGGACAATGTTGTAGTGCACGATACATGATCGCTTTAGCTGCCAACTTGCTTGAATCCTTTCTTATCGTTGAACATTTTAACTATAAAATCAATTAAATGTTATTAATATTGCCGTATATCGGTAACGAACATACCTCAAATCTTAAGAAGAGTCTCCATATCGTTGGACAGTCTGCCAATGATTTTCCAAACAACCAATCGTCATCCAGGTTTAAATTAGTGTTAATCAAACTTGTTGCATTGTCTTCCTTTCCAACGCCGGATACTCCACCACTGCCACCATCACGATAATGAAGAGCTCGTTCAAATATATGTCGAATGCGATTCAGAACACCTGAACTAATGTCATATGATTGTATTTCTAAATCTGAAACGAAAAATTAAAAAATTATTTCATTTGACGTTGAATATTAAAGAATATTTTTTTCTATCAAATTAGTTCCAATAAAATTACGTCGTGTATGAATGGTACATAACATAATTTAAATGTTTCGAATCAAATTCCTTTGAAACAAATAGCACAATACAATGTTCAATTTTCATATAAAAACCTGAAACTTGACATTTTTTCTCTTTGATTTAATTTTAGATAGCTTCATCATTTATCTCATATTTAAAAATTTAATCAAAGTTATGCTTAAAGTCCTGTTAAGACAGAAATCTGGTAAAAATTAAAGTGAATACAGGCAACTATTTACTGGTTCGTGTGTCCTCGTGCTGAGACCACAAAGTAAGGAAATAATCGGGCTCCGATTAAGACTCGAATGCCCAATCTCTGAAACATTTGTGTTTCTGAGATCTAGGAATTTTTGCAGGAGGATAACCGAACTCGTTCACGCTTTGAGCGTTGTTCGGTGGGTAAGTGTTGGTTCGGTGCTCGAATAGTGAAATTTTGGTACTGTTCGCTACTTTCGATCAGTGCTAGAAGGGATCTGTTTGAGATGGGCTGCCTTACTTTTGATCCTCTATCACTAAAGCAAATAAAGACTAAATCAAGAATACACTTACCCTGTCCAGTAACACGATCCAAGATGAGCAATTCGGAATGCATTGATGCCATAAAGTGAATCCAATTTGAATACATGTCACCATTTTTTGTTTTCGCATTCGGAAGTTTGTTGATGTATTTTTGGATTAAATAACTTTCAAATTCAGTTGCACTACAAAATGTTCCCAAGTTTCTTCGCATCCGAAACCAAAGATAGTTGAGTCCAACTTCTATTATCACTTTCAATGATAGAAATAATGGGTCGTTAAAAATTGCACCGAGCGCTTGATCAACGATAAATCGAATTTTGGAAATTAAACTCTTCCGTCTACTAGAAGGCATTGAATTTCGAATCGTTTCCAAGTACAATTCACGTAATAACAATTGAATGTATAACAAATAGAATGATCGTTCCAATTGTTTGTTTGAACCAAAATTGGATTGAGGACTCCACAATTCGGATTCAATCATTTCTGATGTTATGTCCATTTCTAAAAAGAAACAATTAAAAAAATCTACTTTTGCAAATATTAAATTTACCTTTGGTAAGATATTCAAGAAAAATTCTTGCTTGTAAATAGTCGTAAGATTTGTTTTCCATACCATCAATTTTCTTCATTGCTTTCAACACTTCAACTTTACTTAAATCTTGATCCAATTGAAAATTATTACTGCCCATTAAGACTGCTATCAATATTTTGGAGCAATCGGATTTAATTAAATGTTCATCAACAATTTCAGTGTTTGAACATTGGGCACATATATTTAAATTCGAAAAAGATCTGTTATGATTAACATAATGTTTGGTAATAGTGTCCAACTTAAGCTGTAATCGAATAAATCCAATTGTAAACTGAAGCAAATCATGGTTATTCGTTTGAAATGAAGATGTATTCAACATCAATTGTATTGTACTCTTAAATATTTTCTGGCCAATTTGATTATCTTGCATATACTCGAATGAGGAATAAGCAAACCATATATTAAGATCATTTCGAAACACTTCTTCCCTGAGGAAATCTGTAATGTAATTAAATTTTTTAAATAAAAATTATTAAATAGCATAGAATAGATAAAACCTTTGATAAAACGTTTTATAGTTTTAACACTTTCTTTGCCCGAGTTCAAACGTTGAATTTTATATTGAAACCAAATTAAAATAAGATCTCGATGTTTTTGACAACCAGCTCCATCATTATTCTTCCAATACTCAATTAAATTTTCAAAAATATTGTTTATAAATGCATTCCTTTCAAGATCAGAATTTTCCTCATGAACCAATTGAGTTGTTGTAAGATTTTTCATATTAGTATGAAGCAAATCCGAAAGTCCATAATTTTGTAATACAACAATTTCTGATGGAAATTTAAACCTTCGATAACGATTATTACAGAAATTTGCTTCGAACAATAGACCATAATCAGGTGAACAAAATTTGATAAACTCTTCTGCATTTTCGATATTATTTTGGTGATATTCAATTTCAAATTGACTTGTTGATGGTGCTGAATTCAAAGCATTTGTAATAATAGGTATTCCAAGAAATGATAAAAAGCTTTGTGATAAATAATATTTTGAATCAACACTTCGAAGTCTAAAGAGAAAAGGTTTTATGTCTTCATCACTCAAAACGACACGTTCAAGATCTTCAATACTTTCCATGGAAACATCTAAAGAAGAACCAGCTGATGCTGGAAGCCAATGCAACGAATGTCGTAATGTTTCCAATTGTGTCCATATTACTGATTTAGAATTTGATGGTTCGTCTGGAGAGTTCATCTCTGGAACTAATTTCGTCAAAATTATGTTTTCAGCTTTATCCATTCGCGAATCAACATTAAATATTTCAATATTACGAGAATCCTTTTTAATTTTCTCAGAATCTTTACTTGTTACAATTTCGCAAAAATGTTTCCATTGAACATGACTAAATTCTCCAACTCTAGAAACACTGGAATCCCAAAATTGTTCAAACATACAGAACCAATCCTAAGATAATATGCATTTAAAATTATTTCTTGTTGTTATAAAAAAAATTGCACTTACTTCAAATGAATGAGTTTCCAAACTGAAAGTACTTGGGGTAAAAAGGTTAAATTCAATCAATGCTTGGTACATGGCAATAGCCTTTTCCGTTTGATCAACACTATCATTAAATTGTGCAGAGAGATAGATCAAATCAATCATTGACTTTTCAAGACGATGTATATCGATTTCGTGCGATTGAAAGTCACCTTCTAAAACTTTTGCACCTAAATTTTTGAATGCTTGATGAAATATTTTTCGGGTTCGAGAATTTGCTCGAAATGATATCACAGATTGGGTACGAATTGAGAATCGTGCATACTCAAACCATAATTCCGAAATGTTTGGAAAGAGAAAACAAAGTTTTTTCCATTCGCCATCTACATCAGAAAACTTTAATCCCAACTCAGGCCAATATGATGAAAGAAGTTTCATTCGTATGATATTTAGTGCAACCGAACGACGATTCTTTTCTAATGCTTTCATAACAATTGAATTCTTTTTGTCAGCGGAAAATTTTCGATCTAATGATTCAATTAATGAACGAAGATCTTGAAAACGAACAAAATCGATCCATATTTGAACAATTGTTGAATCATTAGATAATAGATGGTTAAATTCACTTGTTAACTCATGGAACAATTGAGATCGATTGGAAATAGGATTCGGTCCAATCGAGTCGACTGTATTGTTATCCTTATTTTCCATTGATTTGAAACGAATTGCTGAACTTCCTTCGCCAAAATTTTGTTGTCCTACTGGTTCAATATTAATATCAATTAATTTAATGTATTCTTCTTGTGTTGTTAATTTTTTTTGTGGATAAATGTAACATCTTTCAGCATTTTCATCCATTGAAGATACAATAGAAGTTGTTTTAATGTTCTTGGACTTTTTTGAATTGAAATATCGTTTTATCTTTTTCACTTTTTTTGGTGCTGTTTCATCAATAAATGATAATGTTTGTTGAATCACATCTTTTGGAAAATAACGAGGAACGTGTTGAGCATATAGTGAAGAAAAGGCTCGATTATCTGGATCAGAACGGCGATCAATTTTGTATGCATCTTGAGGTTTGAGACCGGGAATATCTTCAATGAAATTCGCTCGTCCGCGTGGAATAAATTCCAAATATTTGTTATCTTTCGGAACAAAAACAGTAGAGGGTTTACTAGATTTTGAATGATGTTTATCAGAAGATGGTGATGGACTTTTTGATCGTCTTGATTTATGTTGATAGCTATCTATAGATCATATATTAGTTGTTTAAAATTAAAATTATAGAATCAAAAATAATAATTTTCTAACCTTGAGACGAAGATCTTTTTTTCCGTTTATGCTTATCAGATCTTTTTTTATCTTTATGCTTTTTTAACTTTTTCTTTCGTTTTGATATATCCTCAACAATTTGAACATCAGAACTATCCGAACTGATATTTATTTCCACAATTGTTTTCTTTTTCTCTTCCCATGATTCCAGTATATCGGGTTGGTAACTTTTGTATGAAGATTTCGTAGACGTTTCTGTTTCATTTCCAATAATATTATCATCATTGGCACCAGAGTATCCAGGAAAAATAGATGAAGATTGTGGTTTGGAATGTACAGTCGATGAAGTTGTGTCTGTTGAATTTGATGATCCATCTGTGGTTTTTGAATATGCTGGAAATAGAGACATCTTGTTGTAAATTTATTTCTTTTTAATTTTAAATAATAATAGTAAACAAAATATGGCAGTTACATAACAGTGTTTGGATATACCGGAGAATGTAAACAAAAACACATGTATGACAGAATCCTATTCATAAACGACGTGTTTAGGTTGGATAAAATAATCCAAAATTAATAAAAAATCGTGTATTTGTACAAACGTTATCCAATTACAATCTATTTATCTATTTGGTAATTATGAATAATAGTAAAATCTTAAATTGAATTTAAATCAAGTAAACTATGTTTCAGTTTTTGTAGGTGGTTCGATCGAACACAACTTGATTGTTTGTTCCCACAGATTTTTGGCCATTTTATCGTCCATAGCTTGTGTTGCTGGTTTAACTATATTGGGACCATCTCCTGAATAATAATATCCGGTTTGATTGTCATATCGTTGCAAAAATAAAGACACAATTCGCGAACAAGCGTTAGCAGTACTGTGACCAATTAAGATTTGTCCAATTTGAATGAAATAACCGACAACGGTTGGAAGATGATCATAATGACTCGAATTGGTTGAACAGAATCCTGGATCAATCGTATAGAAATGAATTTTATCTTTTTTTAAGAGTCTTGACCATTCTCGTTGAACCAAAATTTGAGATAATCGAGATTGAGCATATGCCATTACCGATCGGTATCTTTGTTCCATGTTTATATCTTGTAGATGGATCTTTCCAATTCGGTGTAGCATTGTGTTAGATGAATCACTTTAACGATTGTTTCATATTTATTTGCGGTCGAACGCATCCTATCCACTAGTAAGTGTGTCAAAAGAAATGGCCCAAAATGGTTAGTTGCCATATGAAGTTCATTTCCATCAACAGATTTCGTATTTTCGGGAATATATGCCACTGATGCACAATGAACGAGATAGTCGATTCGTTGTTCCGATTGAAGTATCTCAGATACACAAATTTGTATTGATGTAAATGAACTTAAATCGAGATGATGAATGATCACATCAGTTGTTGGATTCTCTGCCAATATTTCCTCTTGCACTACTGTTGCCTTTACAGTGTCACGGCAAAGAAGCACCAATCGAGATCCTATCGAGAGGAATTACATTCATTCTAATTGATATTTTATAAATTTATTAATCATTTTTTAATACCTTTTCGGGCCAATTGTTTAGCCAAACAAGCACCAATGCCTTCACTGGCTCCAGTTATAAGAACGGTTTTCCCGTTCAAATGAATGTCGTCGCTATTTGTTCGGTGAATAACTTTCGTTAAGGTCCGAAACCATCGTATCAAAAGTATAGATATGAAACCAAACGTTACCACACAGACGATGAATGGAGTCAAACTTGTCCATTGAATATTGAGTTGAGCATTACTAACGGTTTGAGTGATGGTCGATTCACATGGCAATATTTGTGGATATGGCTGATGTGATTCAGACGATGGTAAACGAGAATCAATGGAAGGTGCCATCATAACTTTTTTTTGTGTACACTTGCCGAGAATGGTGCAACAAATGACCCTGTTTAATACGCGAAACTACATTATTAGTAGTTTCCCTCTCATTCAAAAGGTGAGAGTTGTTCAAAGTTTTGACCGAGAAAGATCAAACTATTCCCGCCTTTATGCGCGATACCCGTTAACTGTACCGGCTTGATGGCCGTTTCAATGATGGTTAACGATATTTTAGACGGCAACACACACAAACACAGAAGCCGTATAATCAATTGGTCAAGTGGCAATGGTACTTGTTTAACTATTATTGAAGGTAACCTAGTTATCCATCCCACGAACATTTTTTTTCGTCATCGTGTGAAGTGTTGGCGCATAAATTTAGATTGATAGAAATGAAAAGCCGGTATCATCATTCTCATCAATGGAGTATATATCTCTAACCGTTTCGATGAACGTAAATGAACAAACAAGTGAAGACAAGAGTGAACGAACGATCGATTAACTATTTCAAGTTTGCAACTGTCAAACGCATCACCATCAGCATATATGTTACTATATTTATATATGTGATGTGATAATAAGACTGGTAATGTCGTATATATTACCAAGGTAACGTTTTCACTAATATTTACCACATGCCGATAACCTAAGATACGTCTAAATCCTGTCAATTCATTTTGAACCTTTTTTCAATTAATCTATGCTAATGATGGGATATATCAGTTCGTTCATATAAATATATATTTATATAAGACTTGGTCAGAAAAATTCAATTTATAGTTGATGGAATCGGGACCAAATGTTTATCTAAAGGTGAAATCATGGCTAAAGAAAGGAAATTAATTTTTTTTTATTTTGTTTTACTTTGTCATTTATTGGGCGTGCGTTCCAAAGTTTGCCGTTTCAATCTAGGGTAAATGATCATTGAAACAAGGTGTTTGTGGTCATGTGGTAGATAATAATTATCGTTGTACCGTTTTGGTATAAATAGAATGCCCTTAACGATCACCTTTGGCTTATGCAAGACAAACAATTTAATCGTGTTTGAACGAAAACACTAATTTACTTTGTGGAAATACAGTCAATTTTCACTTGAGCTTTTAGTCATTCTAAAAAAACGTGTTACTGAAATCGTCTCGTTTCCTGTTTCTAGATAGGAACCCGATTATTCCATCTCATTTATAATTTAATATATAAATTACACATTTGATTATTTTAACAATGAAGGGTGTTACATTGGAAACAAGCGAAACAATGCGCAATCAATTGTGATCTTTACTTTATAATTTGTTTAAATATTGCATTTAATTGGGTCGATCTATAAAATGGAACATTCAATTTCATCCATTAAAATGGGAATCGACGTTTTCCACTCATCGAATTGATTTCATCTAAATTAATGATCCAACCTTAATAGGTTTTTAATTACCATTACCATAACTAAGATATTTATTTAATATTGGTTCATGTCGCCACTGGTTCCGTTGAACCGAGTCGGTCACCTCGTCAAATCGAAATCATCATGTCACACTTCATAATTAATTCATCAGATTATATTTATATTGAATGTTAGAATTGGGTTGCATAGGTCATTAATAATAATAATAATAGTACATTAGGGGATAAATGTTTCCTTTTGGAAGCTATTTTAAACCATTCGGAAAAGTGATCTAAAAAACAGTACGTTGTTTTTGAATAACACAATTTTTAAATCGACATCTTTTGAGTTTGTTTTATTTCTATGCGTGTAACACAATTAACTTTCATTTATTTAACTAACATTATTAAATAATAATAAGCTAAATAACATGGATAAGCTAATTCAACTTATAGGTACAATTGCATGACGTTTGAACGAATACTTTAATGTTGTAGAAACACCTTCACACATATTTGAATGGAAAATGATTGGAATTTCGTTTTCTGCTGCCATGCAACTATTGTAGGAAAAGAGGGGAGTAAAGATAAATGGTATAGACAATTTTTGAATATGAACAAAGGATGAAACCCAAATCTTTAGTCGATGATGGACTGAAAGGAACAAAGGGGAAAACAATATTATTTCTATGGGTGTGTATAAGATAATATATTGTTGCCTAACCAACAAGGAAATTATGATTCACTGATGATGTTGATCGCTGCTACTGGTGCCGTCGATGTCGTTGTTGGTCATCGATTATTAAGGTCAATATAATTGTATATTGTGCATTTCAACGGGGATTTTTTTCTTTATATCCTTCCATATATATATATATATAAATAATATACTTGTCTCATTTGTTGAACATTGGCTAATTGCTTTATGAAATGAGCTCTTTCTTCTGTAAACATGACAAATGAGATTGTTGATTTGGTTGTTGCTATTGTTGGCCGCAAATCATTGGAAATGCAAATCAATAATGTCATTTGATAATGCCTTTCCAAACGAAACTGATGATCAATAGACTTGAATTATGAATTTGTGGTTTGAAATGAAGTTAAAAAATTATTAGGTCAACACTTGTTCCTGGTACTATTGAATGCCATTGAATGCATTTATTTATGGCATTGGCAACTTTTCCTTAATTCATTTCCTTTGTTTCGTTCAAGATGGTAATATACATAGATTTTTTTCCTTCATTGTATCCGTATACACAGCATCACAAATGAAGACGTGATCACACGTAAAACCGTTCCATCTGCGACCCAACATCCTGAAGACATAATAATTAGCATAATTTTCAAATAAATACTTGAAAGAAACATCAACAAGAATCAATGACTAATTATTATGACTGTGATATATGTGCTCACCAATTCGCCTCTTCATTCGAATCGATTTTGTTTAAACCTAAATTGTATATGATCAGAAAGATCTACACATTATTGTAAATAATTTGACATCCATTTAGTAGACAATACAAATTGTTGAACATCTTTTGGTTCGGTTTTGTCGGTTTGGTTCGTTTGGTGATCGATTGGCTTGGTCGGTTGGCAACCGCGCACGCATCATTCATCCTCTGCCATTTGTTCATTAGTGTTTTGCATATTTTAGCGGATGATGTTAAACATCAAGTATCACGTAATGAGCAATGAAAACAGCTTGAAGGCTTCCTTCCTTACTTTCCTTTTTTTCGGTGATAGTTGATAGCAATATATTCTTTTTTGCCCAAAATTCGTCAGCGAATGGATGTCGATGACGATGATGATCGACCGGTCGGTTGACCACACACACACACACACACACACACACATCCCACCACATATACAGTTTGGAAACGGGGGCAAGGAATATAAGAGAGGGTGAAAGCTTTTTTTTACGATCGTCAATGTGAATATATACATGCAAAAGGTGTTTGGTTGTACCACTACATCATGAAAGTCGAGTGTTGGTGTTTGGTTGGTTGCCATCCATCCACTGCAACCAAATGATCAAGTATTGAAAACTGGCATCTCATTCGATTCATTCACATCATTCATATCGAATGGGGTGATACATATCACACATATTATCAAATCATTTGATAATTGGCAAATGAATATGAAACAACAATTTATCAATTTGATCAAACGGCGACGACAAAAACGAAAGAAAGAAATAAAAAAATATCTATTGAAGATGGATACGAAAGAAAAAAATAATATGGCGACCAATTATAAGTCGAATATGCCGACAATGATGTTTTGATGATATGAAAAGGTAAGACATCTAACGTCGTAACATTCATATATTCGTCTCATGGTCAAATGCTATCAAATCAGGTTGTACTCCAATAGATCTGCGCCGTGCATCTATCATTTCATAATATCTTAATTTATTTCATTGATATCGCAAACAAATAACATTTACCTAATAAATCACGTTCTTTTTTGTTAGTTTATGGACATTGTCCGAATCGAATGGGTCGTCCTTCGACCCAAATTTTGACTACTACTAATCGTTTGTTTGCGTCCATGCGAAACACATTGAACGACAATAGTTGCAAATGCAGTTTGCATTTCTTATAACTATCATTGATTCAACTGTCGTACTGCTGTACCAAATGATTGTTTCAATCTAATTTTCCATTTATATTGATTGAACTCTTTATTACAATCATTGTATTAGATATATTGAATTGTTATAACGAACATTGGCTTGATCGATTAATTGATCGATCAAATGGATGCATATCTTGCATCAAACTCGCACACACACACACACACACACACCTTATGGATGAGTGCGTGAGTGTACCCGACCGTATACAATCATATTATTACGTAAATCTATTCAACAACTCCTTTCTCATCTTTTTGTCAATGGACTACCCCTTTCAAAGGGTTGTGTGTGTTTGTGTGTGTGTGTGTGTGAACGTCATAAGCATCCCCACTAGGAAGAAACAATCGTTGTTCGCAATGATTGCCATCATCCTATGTAACCTTTTGTTGCAAAATATTACATCACATTACCACCAACACCAAAAGACTGGATGATTTGCTTGTTTGCTAACAAACTTGCTTATAGCGTGTGATGCTATGCGTTGCTATTTCTCCAAACTTCTTTACTAAAAATCCACTATTTACTTGATATTTTAGTTACAAATCATTTTCAGCACACATATACACTTATGTGTTCATCACACGCGTTCGTTCATCGGCAACTCGATCTAACTTTGTTTTATGTTCATATATTGAACATATTCCGTAATAATGAAACATTCGTTCAACAATTTCGTCATCATTGGAAAAATGTGGATTATGAATAATATTTTTTTTTTCGGACTGCAAATGTTCCAAATGCAAACAAGTGTCTAATCGACTGTTTGCATGTATGTTGGGATGTGTTTATGTCACTTGTACGTATACAATTCACTTGTAATGTTTTTTTTTTGCTTCTATTTGTGTGTGTGTGTGTAGACGCAAATGTCGACTCTCAATATTGAATTGGAAACCCAAATTGGCTCTCCTCGAGTTAACACCACTATATGATAAACCATAAAACATTGAGCGACTCACTGAGCATGAAGTTAGGGCGAGAGAGAGAGAGAGAGAGAGAGAGAGAGAGAGAGAGAGAGAGAGAGAGAGAGAGAGAGAGAGAGAGAGAGAGAGAGAGAGAGAGAGAGATAGAACAACCATTGAGACCTACAACTATAGTTTGCATGTCACTTTCACTATCCATTTATAAAGTGCAACTCGATCAGTTATATCATGAAACTTCATTGGAACGGATTGATCAACATCGACCACAGCCTTTGTTTTATTTGAACATTCAAAATGTCACCTTCGTTCTATTTCAATTCATTATATTCTATGCCCACACACACACACACAAACATTTTTTTTTCATATATCCCATTTGGGTAACGTTATACGAATGAACTAAGCTAACATATTTCATCCTACATATTCTCCCATACATTTCTTAGTTTTGTAGCAAACTTTTTGTTTAATATACCGCCATAATTAGATTAGACATGGTTCCCTATTTGTTTGTTCTCA
Organism: Blomia tropicalis; assembly: GCA_029204025.1. NCBI lineage: Eukaryota > Metazoa > Arthropoda > Arachnida > Sarcoptiformes > Echimyopodidae > Blomia > Blomia tropicalis. Next base: position 7,174,371 of record CM055090.1, read on the forward strand.
CATTGAAATACCTGTACCATCCATACAACAGAAGACAAAGTGATTGTGATGTCCATTATTAGTATAAGCATTGTCATCATTTAGTGGCATTGCATGACGCTTCATTGAGGTTCGTTCTTGTTGTATTGGCTCGTTTTCTTTTCAACCATTATCAACCATCACACGATCATCATCATCACCATCATCATCAACATCACCATCATCATCATCACCAACTTCATCTTCTCCTCAAATGTTGATGGTGGTACATAACATCGAATACGGCTTTCACTCAATCCATCACCTGTTGCGTTCATCAACAAGTAGCAAAAAAACTGATTGCCGTTGGATACAAGAAGACCGTTAGTGTGACCATTCATCCATTCGATTATCATTGCATTCATCTTTCTTTCCCTCTCTTTCTTTCTCTCATTACCAAAACATATCTCCCATTTACAAGGTCGTCCTTATATCATTTCAGGTAATCTTATGTATGTATGTGTCCTTTCATCGTAAACCATCAAATCTCAATCAATTTTTATTAAATAGTTATTGATTTAATAATTTAAAATTACATAGAATCATAATGAATTATACTGAGAAAATATTAGCATTCAATTCTGTTTGACTATGTTTTTTTCTATTTATATAATTTATTGTTCTACTTTCAATAAGCAAATATATATGGTCGAAACGAAAAATCATCTTTTATGTTTAGTACATTAAATATGTCACTTCAAGTTCCGCTGTTTATTGGTCGTCTCGTTTGTTGAGTTATCTAATCATCACTTTATTTCTGATTATTTCGGTGCTATTCTCTTTCCATATATTAACATGCAAAACGATCAAACATTTTTGGTCCATATGAACAAAAAAGAAAAGTATTCATTTCCTTTCAATCGTAGATTTAGTTTGGCGTGACTATGTTCTGTGTGTGTGTGTGTTTGTATTTTTGTTTGTTTGTTTTTTTATTTTTAAAAGTTTTATTATTCGATGATTACATTTAAAATTGACGAATGATAACAATATTATTCGTTAAAAATTTGTTTACTCGCTCTCCAACATCGCCATCACCTTCAAATTGTCATCATATTGAATATCCTAACCCGATCAAAAGTCATTGACCACTTGTTCAAGGGTTAGTAGGTTAGAATACAAGTTAACAATGTGTAGAATTGGCGATGATTCAATATGGTGAGGTGCAATAAAAAAACATTATTAATGGAGGAAAAGTGCAACCATAATTAATATTTTCCATATATTGGTAAAAAAAATCTTTATCAACCAATCAAACTCTTTACTTTTAACAATTTAAATCATTCAATCGTTTTCAAATGGTGGACGAATACAATAACGATTGGCTTCGTTCACCATAAAACAGATTCGTCTGTACCGATGGGGAAAACTTTGTACATTCACCTACACACACACACACACATGCATACATTTACAAATACATTTCTACGCAAGGTAACTTTTACAATCATGTTCGTGCCCATATCTACGTACATTATTTGAAGGGAAAAACTTTTTTTTTGATTTGTTTTGTTTTATTCATTTATACTCAAGTACCGTTTTTCTACCTTTTTTTTATTTTTTGGTTGCCATTGTTGATGAGAGTTGGAGAAAGAGAAAATGTTGATGAGCCATTTTCAATTGGTAGCTTCGTTGTCGTCATTTTCGTCTTTGTCAAAGATCGTCAGACGACATTTTACTGCCAGATTGGTTTTGGCTTTCTAGTGGCATGTACACATAGTATACTAGACCATCCATTGGCAAACAAGATTTCGAATGACGAATGATCGAGGTTTGAGATGTATTTCTCTCTCTCTCTCTCTCTCTCTCTCTCTCTCTCTCTCTCTCTCTCTCTCTCTCTCTCTCTCTCTCTCTCTCTCTCTCTCCCAATTTTTTATATGTATGTTGTTCGTTCACTTTCGTTTGTACAGCCAATATCGCCAGGACACATGAAACACGACGACGGCCGCACCACAAAACAACCAACCAGCTTGATGATTGCTATTGGTGATGACGATAATTGACGAGTTTGCCTCCTTCTTCTCAATACTTGTCTCCTTTCCTTCACCATTGCTGTCTTGTACAACTTCTTCTTCTTCTACTTCGTGTTCATCACCAACACTAGCATCAGCATTTCAAGATTTGTTATTTTTTTTTTGTTTGTTTGTGGTCCGACCCGTTGCAATGCAATCATAATCAATGTGAATGGACAGACCTAACGTATCATCAACGGCAAGTTCGGCATATGTCACATATACTTTTTGACAAATATTTGACAACGATCAAATAAAGGGAAAATGTGTATAAACGAACCCAACCCACTAAAAATCGGCATCGATCGATAAACCATTGATGAATGGATTCGTACAATGTTCAAATCATTGCAATAGTCGACCCAATTGGCGGCAAATTTTAACAACAAAAACTCTCATTTATCATTTTTCATTGAATGGTACTCCATTTCATTTAGTAGACATTTTTTCAAACCATAAAAAAGTGTCATTCATTCAACCATTTTTAATTGAGGTGACAAAACAAAATGATGTTAAAAACACCTTTTTAACCATAAACCGCTTTCAACAATCTTAGCCTTCAATGTTAGAAGTTGAAACAAATGGTAAGATCAATCCATTAGATTAGTTACTATATGTAGTTTGTAAACTAACATTCCCTTCTTCTTTTTCATTGCAATTGTTGATGAAGGCATCGGCATCGGCCTCGGACACGATAACGACAATATATTATCTCCGAATGTGGTTACAATTTCCAAAGTTAAGGGGAATAAATCCTGGTAACTCAAAACATGTCACAATCTATAGCCGGAAAATCTGTCTCATTTGATGACATCGAATATCAATTTGAAATTATATTACCTTTTTCCCAATGACAAGTTCAGGTTCATACATTCATGTATGTGTGTGAGAGAGATAGAGATTACATTTCAAAAGAAAATTTCCCTCAAATTTTAATTTATCCATCATTGACGTTTTTTTTCAAATTTTATCAAAGATCGGAAATTATTTTCCATCGAACAATCGTCATTGTAATTACTATAATTGAAGGCAAACCACTAAACGATGGCCAAATGAAATAGGTAAAAAACAATTGTTTGCAAATATATCAATCATTTATTATCATTTCTTTATGTACAGCTCACAAAACAATATATGGCAATGTGCCTACGGGCAAAACTCCTACCGGTCACTTGGTTGTTCCGATGAGATTATTTCCCATTGGATATTGGTTATCTAAAAAAAATAATTAGATATCAAATGGGAACATAGTTTTGTTTGGAATGGCGCCATCAAGTGAGGCCAATCGAACAAATTGACCAAATGCTGGTCGGTGGGATTTTCGTCCGTCTGCAAATTGCCAATCAATCGACGATCACCTTCAAATATAACCATTAATGATCAAACAATTATCAAATGGCTTGAGATGAGTATTATTTACGTTTTTCGTATACATTAATTAATAATAAACAAAATTAATAATTATAATGATGATGATGATAATAATAATCTTTGCCCGTATATTGATATGGCACCGATTGTATTGAACAGTTTGGACCTCATTGAACATATCGGATACATTCAATGAACACCGGAAATGTTTGATTGTTTTGTAATGATTTCTCATATTTATCAACGATCATTATGGCTGTAAATGAGTAAGCAATGGATTCTTTCCTTTTCGTGGTTTATTCTTTTTCAATTTAATTGCTTCAATGATTTTACGCTGCTGTTCATCAGTTTGTGACTGCTGAAATTGGTTCGAATAGATTCGATCCGACGTTGGATTATAGTATTGCATTTGTGAACGTGACACCGAATGTAACGACAATGGCGAACTGTTTCGTTCACTATTTGCATTGTTATTATTGCAACATCTAACCCATTCATCACCAGATATCAAATGATCTTTATTCTGATCACACATTTGCATCTCGCTTCGAAAACATTTTTTATATGGCGATTTCAGCGATTTTCTATATCGTTTCTTGAACGTTTTCCATTCTTTCGTATCAATCAATCGATCCGAATTGATATCTACATGATGAAATATGGAATCACAAGAGTCGGAAAGAAACTTTCGAAGTTCAATGTGAAATTTGTCCTGTTGTTGTTGGTCACATCCTTTTCGTTTGATCTCTCTGCATGGATTTGTACCCGTCGATGTAGTTGCATTATACTATAAAAGAAAATGTTGATAAAAAGTGTTAATAAAATCAAAATTGTCCCATACCATAATTGCTTTGTTTGATTGACCTGTGATTGGATTAACACACCAACACAATTGATTCTGTGGCATGCATTGCATCTCTTCATAGTGACCATCCGCCGTACAGGTTGGAATAAATTGAACTTCAGAACTATTCGAAGATTGTTCAAGATTGGCACGAGTTGCAAAACAATCTAAACGTGAACCATTTTTTGCATGTTCCGAATTGACCTTGTTCAAAAGTAAAATATCCGAAAATGATGCATTCGAATAGTCCGATTGTTGACCGGCGGACGAAACGATATTTGACGACGATGATAGTGCATAGATGGAACTTGTTACCTTTTGATTCGATTTACGACGAACATATTTCAACTGTTCTTGTAATTGAATCGTATTGGTCGGATTGAAGCATGCTAAGAATTCGGAAAAATCCACAAACAAGTCACGATTTGAATCACAAAATTGGTACAACGAATTTGCACAACCATTCAACGATGGTATCCCACTTCGTGAAAAATCAGAAAGATATTTAAATTCATCGGCGGTAAGTTTCCTATCATTGTCAGCGTCCAATTGAGCAAATTTTTGTTCGATTGCATTCGTTTTTGATCGTTTATTTCGTTTACGTAATTCCATATTTGTATTCATAGAAGACTCAGTTGACGTTGGTTGTCGACGTATTCCAAATGAGATACCTTGAAATGCCATTGGTTGATAAACCGATTTGAATGCATGCAATAACATGTGCTTGATTTGAGAAACGCGTTGAGTTGGATTGCATCGTTGCGATCGATGACCTTTATTCTTACTCGGAGATTCTTTAGGTTTTCGTCGCCGATTATTATTGTCATTTTGTTCGTTTTGTCTTTTAAATTGTGAGCATTCAATTCCATCGTTTTTACGTGCCTGAAAAATTTGTTGAACATATATTAAATTTAGTTTATGTATCATTTCAACTATCTTAATATACTTACACCTCTGTGATTCGGTTTGCCAGTAATCTCATCAACACAAAAGCAATGACCAGTAATCTTATCGCATTGTTTGGCCTATTGTAATTATTAGTAAGGTAATCAATAGTTTTCATCAATGGTACTCACTAACTTTATAATTGCCGTCAGGTGTACATTCTGGAACAAAGTCATTCACGCCTAAATTTAAATGAGAATTTTGACAATTTCCCATTCCGTTAACAACGATGATTAAATAGTGACATAATACAACAAATGTTATAATAAAAAATGGTTTTTGAGTTGTAGACAAATAAGTATTTCTTATTGTTGGATTCATGGCTTGATTCATATGGCCAATGTTAATTCACTATAAATCAATATATCTTGAAATATAATACACAAAAACACTGATAAAGATGTAAAAAATCTTAAAATTGAATTATAGTTGCGTGATAACAATGATTGCCGTTTGAGCTGATCATAAATGTTTAGAATGAATTATGTTTGTTCAAATTTTCTAACTGAAAAGAACGTTTTTGTTTAGTGGTGAAAATTGATCACTGTTTTCTCCTACTAAACGACCGTCTTTGAAGCGAAACGGTTTGTGATGAAATAAATGTTTGTAAAAAGTTTTTCAAACTTCAACGATACATAGTTGATGGCATTTTGAATATATGAAATAGAAACATATGTATAAGAAAAAAAAACATTCCGACAAATGGTTGATCGATATGGTTGGGTCAGGTTACATAGACCGTCTTCAATTCAATGTGAATTCGTTTCCAAATGGTTTCATTTGTAAATGAACTGCCAAGAGTAGTAAAATAAAGCAAAAAAAAAGAGTTTTAACCGAGATCACTGTTTGACTATTTTCGATTCACTTATATTTCGTTTCATATTGGTGGTTGGGATCAATGCATGTTCGGCTCAGTCGGTGATGTCGTTACAATTCTAATGGAACTTAAATACAATTGCAAATTATAGCAGGTACTGCAGTGTCCATTTGTGTCGATCCATGTCTATGTGATTTATGGCTATTGAACACCATCGATCGCCCACCATCGACGTGGGACGTGCTGGGCACGTTTACCGATATATGGAAACGTCCCCTACCAATAGAGAACGTTATGAACGTATACGTTAGTGGACGAAGACGAAGAGCGGTGAATTGAAAGGTGAATAAAAAGAAGGGAAAAAAATATGAAAAACAGCAAATGTAAATTTGACTGAATGAATGAAGAATAGGGCAATCGGTGGATGACTATGAATAAACTATTACAACTGCGCGCCAATCCTCGGCAGACTGCTTGACGACACCACTCAGCACGGGGTATTCACACACCGTACTCTAGGCAAATGTTCCGAACGTGTTCTTTCACACATTCACACACTTTTTGTTGTTTGATCGACATTGTCGGCATGTTGTGTGCGAGTCAATACCATACAAACATACAAAAAAAAATAAAAGACGAGACCAACATTCGTTACGAGAATTGGAGAATGAGTGAACGGTTGATGTGTTGAAGTTGCAATGTTGATGTTATGTCGATGATGGTCACGATTCACTGCCCAGCCAGGTAAACAGATGTTACCATTTTTATATAATATATCTTTTCTGTAGTGTGTATGTGTGTCTTTTCCACATTCAACGAGCTCCGAACTTGATCATCATTGGATGGTTGAGGACCACAACCCCTTGCCATGGGTGCGTACATTGTACATACACACACACACACATATGAATCTATTCACTCTCACCATTTACTGTCTCTGACCGATTCGAATCCGCACTGAAGCACGACCAATGAACACACGCAATGAGAAAAAAAATAAGGACCCGTTTAGCTATGATAGATGCTTATGCCATATAAAAAATAACTTTTAAACAAAATCCAATATAAAGAGTGCGTGTGTGTGTGTGTGATGCGAGTGTTCGTCACAACAAACACTAACAAAGAGTTCTTCTGTATTCGTCATTGTCGTTTTCATCGGAAAATCACATCAAACCGTCTACGTGTCTGGTAGAGAAGAGACGATATCAACAAACAAACATGGTTACCAATCAAAAATCATTGATTGAGCTAAGGCTAAATAAGACCAAAGGCCATTAATCGGTAGTAGAAATAACAAATAGGGCAATACTGTTATGATGATCGAAGTTATTCTAGTTAAGGATGAACAGCCATTATATTGGGGATGATCAATGTTAATCCATTGATAGAACTGTTCAAGCGATCGTTACGATAAACATAAATCAGATTTTTCTACTAACCGGAATTTATCCTTACATTGGTTTCCTCCAATTCATAGTGTCGACGTTAATCTTTTGAGTATATAAGTCACAGCGCACCGACACTATAGGTGTTTGTTCAAAATTCTTCAAAATGGCATTGGGAAAGACCGCCAAATGTTATAATCCTTTTATAATATTGAATGGTTGGCAAATGGGGTAATAAAACACCTGGCTCAAAGCTCTTCTTTACAGGTGTTGTTGCATTGCACTAAACTTTGGGTTGCAATTGTTGCCGTTTTTTTTTCGCACTCTTGGTCAATGTTCAATGACCAATGGCTTCATAATGTGAATTGAATCTAGCCCATATTGTATGACAATGACAAACGGATCATTAAGAATGCCCAAATCGTTTTGACACCTTTGTATTGTATTTTTTGTGTATTTATATCACCCCATCCATATCGAGGTGCATTTCTTTCTGAATAGTTCAACCGAAAGAGTTAAACTATTCAATTTGGACAATCATCTGTCATTGCAAGTTGACATTTGCTTGACAATGTTTGAATAAAGGTCTAGCAATTTAATCATATTTCAGGTAAACAATAACGGCGGTAGAATATTATAACTTTATGCTAATGACAATTTTACATATAAATTTAATGTAAAAGATTGAAATAAATTTCTTCTGAAAAATTATAATGATAATAATAAATCAAATCAAATGTTTTATTTTTTTGAAGCCCCCTTCTTCATTGTTTTAATATATTGAAACTGATCAAAAGCGACATCAGTATCATCTTTTTTAATTTCGATAACTTCAGTTGGTTTTCTACGTTTTAGCCAGGCACGTCGTTCGACTTCAGTAATACAATCTTCAAATAAGAATGGCAATTTAATTATCTCACGAGGTACTTGATGCCTTGCTGTGACAGTTGAACCGTCAGGGAAAACAATTGCTACTGGATATTGTCGACAATATTCATCTTTAGGTCGTCTAATGCGGCAAATTGAAGCACGGTTCGTGTGAAGACTTCGTAATGAAGTTGATGCAACAATTTTAGTTAAACCAATAAATTGGTTGTTCAAATTCATTATTGAATGATTTCAAATAATAGTTTTCCGTTCGAAATAGTGGGTTAGATAAAGGTTACATCAATAAATAAATCAAGGCATGAAAAACATGTGTGAAAGTCGAAGAAATGGGTCGTCTATATCCACTCAAAAAACATTAAGTTTCGCACTATTTCTACCTTCAGTGAACATGAAAAACCAAAAATTGCACTTTTTATAAATAATTTTAATTTTATTCAATTTTGTTATTGTTTTTGCTAATTTTCCATGGTTTAACTTCGACATTGACATTTGCTAAATTAATAAATATGATGATTGCAAAAATTCGTGATATCGAGACCGAATAAACGGTAATCGATTCCCATGTATGATTGATTGAGGCTGGGGTCAAGCAAACCATGAAGTAATATGTAAGTAAAATCATTTCTATAATTCCAAAAATTGTTGCACACAAAAAGTGTTTTGAGTATAGATTATATCTTGAAGTTGTTTGCAATTTGTGTATAAGTGAAAGTGAAAACTTTATATGTAGAAGTGTATAAAGAACAAGCCAAAATGTTAGACTTTCACTTAAGATATGTTCAGATCTATGAAGTTTGGTTATAAATCTATAAAACTACTTTTGAATTCAGTGTAATTTACCTGTCTTTAAATTGATTCCAAGCAACCCAAATTATAAATAAAATATCTGTTATCATCTGACCCATCATAAGCCATTGAAGTGAATTTATAGTAATATCATTAATCACACGTTGTGGTATCGGATTCATTCGTTTAAAATCAAAAGGTGTATAAAGGTCCATCATCATCTTAGCGTTGTTTCTATTCATATAGTCATTTCGTTCTATTTCCTCTTGGGACCTAATAGTGTTCAAGCTAGTCGTTGAAATAGTATCGATTTTTAAAGAAGACATTTTGCTTAACTTAAAAAAATGAAAAAAATAAAAAGTATTGGAAGTTTGAGATTTATTTAAAGTCCCATTTTCAATAATCTAAGAATTATTAATGATTGTTCTAATAAAATTTAAGAACATATGGTTTTTACATCAGTTCAATTGTCCACTCTTGCAACACTCTATTTGAATAGTTCATGTTGATCACGTGATCACTATTATTTTGTTTACATCGTCTGTTTTATATTACAACAATGTCTCACCATTGAATCTCATTATTTAAATTTTTTATATTAAATTAAGTGTAATGGACGATGTTCATATGGAAGCAAATGTTCATCGACAATCTAATGGAGAAGAAAATAAAAAGAATTTCACTCATGTTCGAGCATTACACAATTTTCGTTGTTCCAACAATGACGAACTGTACCTGAAGAAGGATGATGTAAGAAACCTTATACTTATCCTTTTATATACTTTATTATTTATTTACTTAAACCTTTTATTTTTTAACATTTTATCCTAATCGCAATTAAATTGTAGATTATAACCATTACTCAAACTCCTTCAGGAGGTTGGTGGGAAGGAACGTTAGACGGAATCACTGGCTGGTTTCCGGCAAATTATGTAGTGCCCATCTTACCCGGAGATCCCATTTATGAAACGACAGTGGCTTTCGGTGGATCTAATCTTACGATAACATCGGAAATTAGTGGCGGATCTGGTCCTCATTCAGGACAATTTAATAATGATCCGGTTTCATTGACAAGTATTGATGGATTGAATGGAGAAAATTCTACCGAATATCGAGCTATTGTCATAAAAGATATCGAAGATTCAGAGAATGCATTCATCAATTCGCTTCAAGATGCAATAAATCTTTATCTAAAGCCGATGTATCAATATAAAATGTATGAATTTAATATGTTGTTACATTCATTTTATTGAATTTCATATTGTTTTTTAGATTTCCATCGGATTCTGAAATTAATGCAGTTTTGCGCTCAATTACTGAAATATGTTCTGTGCATCGTCGCTTCTTAACTTTGATTGATAAAAACAAATCGTAAGTAATTGTTTTTTGTTTATATTAATTTGACAGTTTCGTTGTTAGATCTTCTCCAAAAGATAATCGTATGGGAGGCCTTTTCATGCAATTTGCGCCTCAATTCAAACATGCTCATTTTGAATATTGTTCTCATCATGCTCGATTTGTTCATTTGATTGAAAAATTCAAGTAAATATCTCCATTAATTTTAAATTGTTTAATTCATAGTTTCATTTCACTTTAGAAAAGAAATTTGTACTTTCTTTGCTTCTTATCCTACACCACCAACTACATCAAATGTTTATCCTTCGTCACCATCGATGGCTGCACCATCTTCATTACCTAACGTATTGATTACTTCATCTTTGTCAGTCTCATTTCGTCGATTGGATAAATATCCTGCTCTTTTACAAGAGTTGCAACGATACACCGAAGAGAGTCATATTGATCGAGGAGATACACAAAGAGCGGGATTTTTATATCGAGAGATTGCCATGTCTTGCTTGGAATTACGTCGCCGAAAAGAGATGGAGTTGGAAGTTATGCTTGGCAATATACGCAATTTTGATGGTTTAAAAATTGAAACTTATGGAAACATACAGCGTATGGAACCGGTTTCAATCTTGATTCTACCACCTTGGTCTGAACCGAAAAAAGATTGTTACCTTGTTCTCTTTCCTAAAGTTTTAATGGTTCTTTCAGTTGGCAATGAGATGACATCATTTAGTTATGAATCAATGTTGCAATTGGAGAATGCTCGCGTTCCTGTCATAAATTTTAATGATACGCAAAAACCGGATGGATATTCATATCGGTTAGAAATTCAGGGCAATTCAGCGCATCCATTATCGGATTCCGAATTAATCTTGACTTATATGGTGCAATTTAATGAAGAAAGTGTTTGGAGGGAATGGTACCAATTATTACAGAAACATGTTCGACTTCTTTCAGCGGCATCAATGGTTGATCTTCCTCCACTTCCATCAACAATTTTGGGTTCATCATCGTCGTCGTCGTTAACTACCACTACTCCACCAAATGGATCATCGTCCTCAATCTCATCTCCGCAATCATCCTCATCCAATTCGATGCCATTGGTGACAAAGCCGCCCATTGTTGTGGGAAGCAAACCACCACATCCTCCTACACCTCCTCCTCCACCACCAATTCCTCCACTTCCTCAACATCGTAAAACACCTAATGGATTACAATCACCATTGAAACGTTCTCAATCGTTTCAATCGAATCAAATTTTATTACCTCGTAGAGGTTCATTCTGGTCTGACCGTATTCTTACTCCACACGCCCCTTATCGTCCAGAATCAGCAAACTCTAATCTAGAAACACTTGATCAAAACGAAGATATACAACTACTTAATGTTATTGATTCATATTATCGGAAATTTCCAGGAATCAATCAATCAACCAAAGATGGCGTGAATAGTCGTGTGGCTCGAAAATTATCCAACACAAGTAATATGTTTTTTTACAATGTTGTACACGATGTTTATTTAAATATTTAATTATATATATGTGTTTTTAGACTTGCCAGAATTGGAATTGGAACATGAAGGTCAGCGTCAAATGTTGGTTGAAATATTTGAAGCAGCAGGAAGCAACAATAACCGGCAACATAATCGTTACCTGGGCGCTGGTCGTAATTCGGGTTCTGAAAAAAGTTCACTTCAATCATTGGCAAACAAGCTTAATCAAATGTCATTGTAAGTCGCTATTAGTAATCTGCAATCTTTTATATCTTTTTTTCATGGTTCTCCAAAAAGGTCAAACTCATCATTAGATCGGTCTATTCTTGGAGAGATTTATGAACAGTTGCGGCAAATGCGAAGTGAAATGACTCATTTGAATGAATCATTTAAAGAGGAACGAAGGCAACGAAAACGTCTTCAAGATGCTTTATTTCATAAAGGTGTATAACATTAATCTTGATTTTATTTTGAATTTTAATAAATTCGGGAAAATTTTTGTTGTATATGTTCTGAATGTATAATAAGTATATGGATTATGGCACTATTATGAGTTGAACCAATTTTCTACTGGAAATCCCTCGTGAATTCGGTTCACTGCTACCAAATTACTTTTTCAGAGTCATAGATTTCACGTACATATAGCACATTACCGCATTTTGAGTAATTAGCTAAGCCCGCACACAGATTCGGGTTGACTTGAATCCTAGAGACAACCATTTTTCTCTATGTTGGAGTGGACATTTTACTTTGATTAGAAAAAAAAGGTTGTCGGTTATTTACACTTTAATTAGTCATTGAACATATAACAATAACAATAACAATAACAACAACTATTACTATGCGAGAAAATATAGTTTGGTGCTTTGGAGACGAACCGAAACAATCCAACTGGAACGTGAGATTCGAGCAATCAGGCAAATAGATCATAAATTTTTTGTTGATATTGAAATACCCTTTCTCTTCGTTTTATTGCTATAATAGTAAGTTTTTCTTTGCATTTCGGTTTGTTCCAATTGGACGCAAATAAGAATTGGTTTCATTTGATTTTTTGGACATCGGACATTAATATATAATAAAATATTGCACTCTTTTATTTATAACAATATACGTATTACTCACACTCTTTTGATCACTCTATACTATATGTTGAAATAATTAATGGAAAATTTTCTACATTAATTGATTGATTTTGTTAGATATTGGGTGGGTAATTATTCTTTTAAATTTGAAAAATAAAATCAGCATAATAGAAACATTGAATAGTGGATTTTTTGTTCCTGTTTGCCATGGAAACATTTGAAAATAAAGTTGAACTCGATGTTGTTACATATATGCACGTTTGCATTATTGTTCGACCGGTGGTTCCGTTCACATAATCTACCTGTCTAATCTATCTAACAGGCAACCATGTATATTAATATACTATAGTAATAGGGCTCATGTTGAGAATGGAGAGAGAGAGAGAGAGAGAGAGAGAGAGGGTTATCGTACCCTTATTGGTCACCGCATTATAGTAATAGAGCACTCTTCAACAATGGGTACCATATTCTCATTCATCTCGTTTCAAATGACCAAAACAGCAATATATGAAAAGTACCCTTCGATTGGTAGTTCATTTTGCTTCTCTCTCTCTCTCGCTTTTTCCCTCTCTCATTCTACCAAACGTATACCAATACCTTGTTACGGTACTTGTGTTTTATACCAAAAGAGAATAAAGCACGAGGGTTAACAGCATTTGTGTTGCCAATGGTGTCCGGCAAGCAACCACTAAAGGTGAGTGGTCAATTACGTTTGCAAACAACGACCCTCCTCAACACTATGTTGTTCAAACTGTAGTTTATCACTGGCCATTATCATTCTTCGTAAATGTGACCATACGAACGGTTTCCATTTGTGATTTCCAACAATGTTGATTCATACGATGATCAAAATCTACCTATTATACAATGTTGTACAACCAAACTGTGATACATAATAGTTGGATCGATGATTTTTAAAAATTGCATAAAACTTATGCGGTATGTTTCCGGGTTTATTTTATTTTCATTTTTTATAAATAATTTAACTAATTCTCAGTTGTCGATACTTTGATTTTGAATTATTTTGAGGTTTTTTCTAATATTTTATCAGAATTTTATGGTTTAATAATTTACTTCCAGACGTATCGATCCACCTGATCGACCTGCCAATACACATCGACAATTGGTTTCCCGTCTAGACTATAGTTATATTTCAATTTGGCTAATATTCACCGTTTTTGTTTCATGGTTATATTGTTGTATATTTATATTCCTTTTGGTTACGTTTTTGTTCGCAAACTATTCTTCTTAAATAAATAGTGACAATTCTTAGTAAAACACTTTGTCATAAATTTTGTTTTAATTTTAATATATTTCATTTATATACAGAATGACAGATGAGCAAGTGAAATTTATACTATAAAGATGGAACAATTTGAAATCAACTCAATACTCAGACTGTTACGTTCATCGTTCAAACCTGGACTTGTTCAGAAGACGTCATCGATAATGCCAAATCCAGCGGCAAGTACAACCAATTTTATTGCATCTGGACAACGGTTTGAAACATTGAAATCACTTCGTCGTCAATTACGTCGTCATTTTAATGATTTGTCACGCTCAACAATTGTTCTATCGTATACACTACATCAATCAATATTTGATACATTGAAACAAATTTTGGCCGATTTAGTGCAAACATATTATGATGCCAATCCAGAGATTCAAACTCAACCACCGCCGGCTGGATTCAACACGAAAACGTTTCGAAAGTCCAACATATCGGTTGATACGGTTTTTGCTGCTGCCGTACAACGTAATGAGATATTGGAAATCATTCAAATTGTTATTGAAATCGTTTCCAAGTGTATGATTGAAAATCTCAGTTTCAATGAATCGACATTGAAACGTAATCATAATTTTATTCAACTACAAGAAGAATGTAATGGACGAGCCTTCATACCAGAAATTATTATTTTACTTGGTAAATTTATATTTCGGTTTAATATAACTTTTTAATAAATCTTTTTTTGTAGGACATGAATCCACCGATATTCATCGATTCTGTATTCGATTTTTACTATTGTATATGTCACGAACGCACAATCTTCATCGTTTTATGGAACTATACATTGATTATGGTCTTAATTCATCAAATTTGGCCGTACAATTTGGTTCATTGAATGCACTCTCTTATCTATTTGTTCGCGATGAATTGAAAGCGGAAAATCTAAGCCTATTGATTGGTGCATTAGGTCGTTTGTTGATGAAATCACAATTGACCAATCGTAATCTGTTCTATCCCACATTTGTTGCCATGGAACGTCTCAATGCTTTAATGGGATCGAAACGATTCTACCATTATCTTCAACAATCGATGAAAGAGTTTCAAAATGGTGGCAATGATCGCATTGATTGTAATGGTAATCTGAATATTGTATTACTCTACGAGAATATCCAAAGGAGGGCGCCATCGCCGTCGATTTTCATACAAAATCCAGGTGAGTTGCCTCTTCTTTCATACTGTTTAGTATTTTATATAAATTTTTTTCTCTATAAGCTTACTGTTTAGTTCAGTGACGTCACATTAATGGGGAATTTTGTAGCTTAATTAACGCATTGCATTAGTTTGTATTTCATATCATACATGATGGTAAAACATTAAATGCAATCAGACCTGATCAATTGCCACTATATAAAAAAAATGGTTTACACTTTCAAGTATGAATTGAATGGAATTTTCCAACTACATCTCTCAATTAAATATGATGGAATACGATGCAACCATTGGATTAATACCATTCTATGATTAATATGGTTTGTACTTCAATGGGTTTTCATGTGCCCGATGGCCGATTTACTCGATTTCATTTTCGATGCAATTCGTGTATTTATCTACCATTTTTCCAAGACATAATCTTCTTCTATTTATAGAAAAATTATGATCATTATCTGTCTATTTGTATGGTTCGATATGTTGTCTATTTACCGAATATAATTGATGAGAATCACTAATGTACGGATGGCACAATTTCATGTCAATTGACTGTAGACATTAACAATGGAATATAAGTAATTAATATTTGAAAATATGACTGGATGTGTTTGGCGCATGTGTGCATCCATTCATCGGTATATTCCGTTCAATCAATGGAACAGACCAATGTTGTATAAGCTGATTCGAATCGAGGCAAATGACTCAATGTAATCAAACAATGCATTCCAATTTTATATTTCGGGTTACATTTTTATTTCTGTGTGTGTGTGTAGTGTTCTTTTTACCTTATAACATATTCTTGTAATGTTCCCACACATTATTTGCTTCTTCATACTCTATTCTCGTGTCATTGGTCAGCCTTGGTTTTGTTGGTTCGTTACGAATAATAATTCATTCTACCAATGAGTGGAACATTTCAAGGTCTTCACGGAAACGAACAGTCGTCCATAATGTTGGACAGTTGTGTTGTCACTTGTGTATTGTTCCAAATTCTAGTGTGTGTGTGTGTGTGTGTGTGTGTGTGTGTGTGTGTGTGTGTGTGTGTGTGTGTGTGTGTGTATAGACAACCAATTAGCACCCAAAAATTATTCAGTTGAGAGTGACCGTACCATTACATATTACTCGATTCACCTGAAATGGCCTTCACTCAAGTGAATATATTCTCGAACGGATTGAGTCGTAAAGTACTTATTCTTGTTTTGCCTGATTTTGATCGTTATAAATATTAGGTGCAGTATAATTGCCGTTCTTTATTTCTTGCTATTATTGTTGACAAGCATAAACATAAATGATTTTCCAATATTCCCATAATTATATTCCATCTCATGGGATTTATTGGTTTAAAATTTTGTAAAGCAATTAAATTTGCGAATAATTTCCAAAATAATAGTTGCTTTGAGTATTGTGGAGAATAGTAATTTATGCCAACTATACATCAACAATGTATAGAATACAATGGAATCATGGTGTACCATCATCATCATCGTGATATCAAAACAAAGACAATCAACCAAACAACCTTGGCTTAGATTTTGATTCCGGCGTCATATGTTTGTAATTCAAAGTTGGCCACATATATTTGTGAACCACCATTTGTGGTTTAGATTACTAATCGGCAAACTTGTCCTCTTTGGGTGGCCGAATTGTAATCGGAAATGTATTCTTTTTCTGTGCTGGTTTTTTTAGGTTAATAAATATTCTATAGAATACATTGAATTTGTAAATGTAAGGAAAATGTACGTATGTTACAAATAAACAAGAATTTGAAATAGTGTATTTGGAATGGTTGAATTGTGATTCTATTTCATGAAAACTTCATTTATATTAATTGGCAATAACCTATAATGTCCATTTGGTTTCAATCGTGAATTAAGCAATAGACTGATTAATTATATGGTTGTAGATTTGAATTATAGGCTACCACCTACAAAGGAAAAGGCCAATACTGATTGGCAGTTATGGTAGATTGAAAATAGATTGAACGTATATGAATTTGGAGTATTCCTGTTACTAACTTCAGAATAGATATCCAGACTATCACTGGTGGGTCCAATGATTTATGATCATCATAAACCACCAACACAATAGCCACGAATATAATGATGATGAAAAATAAAACGCAATAGGCAAATCTGGACAATCATTTTAATTCAGCTTCATTTAATATTCTCTTTATATTCCGTAACCACATACTTACACACATAATTTGTCTGAAAATTTAGGAAATAAACAACATAAATTGAGTAATTCGACAATTGAATTCATGGTTGAGGTGAAATTTAGTATCAGAGAACTTAATTCATGTTCTATTACTTGAATATAATTGCTAATTGGTATGATGAGAGAAAGAATATGTAAAAGTGGAATGGGACGAAAAACTGTCACATTCGTAAAGCTCAAATGTGATCTTTAGTGTTGTACGTTGCAAAAAACGTGCCAATGAAATGCAGATGACAATCAT
The DNA here is from genome assembly GCA_029204025.1 of Blomia tropicalis. NCBI lineage: Eukaryota > Metazoa > Arthropoda > Arachnida > Sarcoptiformes > Echimyopodidae > Blomia > Blomia tropicalis. The sequence continues at coordinate 7,192,251 of CM055090.1, forward strand.
CAATGTGCATGCAAACAAAGTGCATTTGGTGACAGCAATGATATTGTCCTAATTCACGAGTGCACTTCTCATTTGTTCGCTTTACCCGTTAATTTCAGTCTTTGGATCGATAATGACCACATGTTATATGGACAAGTGAAATAGACGGCATTGTACAATTTGGCCTATATTACGTTATATGTGTATGTGCGTATGTGGGTATTGTGTGTGTGTATGTGTGTGTGTGCATATACGTGAAAGAATTTCATTTGCTGACACAAAATGCGTACATTAAATGAACACCGAAACATGACAAACATCGAGTTTGAATGGTTTGGTTAAAGTTCCATTTGTTTCATACATAAAATAAACATAAAATGTTTTATCAATCCGTACTGCTAGATTTAATCAAATTTTAATTAGTGTATATCAACCAACTCTCTGTGTCTCACATAATATTGGAATTTACGCGTTTACCAGTTTTTAATGTGTGTGTGTGTGTGTGCATTAATTAATGAAATATGATCAAACCGATTTGATCATAGAATATATGTTCATGTTTTACTTTTCAATCTAGCTGATTTGAGGTATTCAAATTAGTAGCTAGAAATCATATATTATCAATAAACTTGTGGCGAAATATTCATCTTTCCACTGATCCATCATAGTTGTCAACATAGAAGTGAATGATCCATATACATAAAAAACGAGAAAAATTCGATGATCACCTTAGGGAACCAGGGATTTGTTGCCATTTGATGGTCGAATATTATGATTATCTAAATTTGGTTACAATTCCAATTGCAAGTGTCCTATTTATGGTTGGTTGGCTGCAATCGTATCATGTAATCATTGCAACCTCAATAGGAAATGAGATTATCGTCGAAAACGTAACATTGAGCCATCTTTTGTTGATTCGTGTCGCGACAAATGATCTATTTTGTGCCAGCAACAACACAAACTATCGGTTCATTGCCAATCAAATGTGTAACTAATTTGAATTAAATAACAATCAGCCATTCTATGCGGTTTGACTAGGATTTTAGTCTTTTGGTCTCTCAGTTTATGAAACAAGTCTAGATCATATTTGATGGGCGTTAAGGCGTTACTCATACACACTCATTCACTTAGTCACTCACTCATTTGTTTATCATCGCCATTTCATTCATGTCTCGTAATAATCGTACTCCATCTTGTACAGGGTCATTTCCACAGGAACCAAAGTTGGCCAACGATGTAGTAGTGGAACCAATGGAAGTGGCCACCATTCAACCAGAATCTGGTATGACCAAAGCTCAAATGTTGGCTTACCTAACCGAACTTGAGCATGATGATGATTATGGACAAGAAGAGTGGTCAACCGAACACGACGACGTACAAGAACGGGAAACGGGACAGAACGAAAAGCAAACGAAGAAAGAGAATGAGGAGGAGAAGGTGGCGATGGAGTACAATTTCGGTGATCGTGAATTGGAACAAGAGCTGAAAGAGTTGGAAGAACTTGAGGAATTGATTGAGCGGGAGGAGCGAAACGTTTGTGAGACAACAATGGAAAGACAACCGGCAATGGCAATGACGGTGACCAGTGGCGACCAGATGCATGATGGACAAGATGGTAACATGGCCAATGTGGACATGCCACCAAATGTGGAACCATTACGCGGCTACTTTGGATACTCCGCCTCGTCGTCCGGTTCGTCATTTGAATCGGTCGATCTACAAGCACGTTCTTCATCCTCACCGTTCGTACTCGAGTGTGGGAGCTCAATCGATCAAGCTGGGCCATTGCATATAATCGCACCACAGGAAGATCCTGTTACCGAATGTTCGCCCACTACTACCATTCTTAATCCATTGGCAGGTGAGGACGATCACCACCACCACCACCAGCAGCACCAGCAGAACGACCACCACAACCATACAAATGCGATGAAGAATACTACTACAATCGGGAAACGATCGTCACTTGGAACCATACGGACCGACGTTCAACCTGCCGCCCATTCGCCGCGGGTTGTATCATTTGCACCCACACCACCACAGGTATACAATGGTAATCGAACGAAAAATAGTGCTATTCATTCATCGGACACGAACCAGTTTCCATCGACATCGAATCGACATAATAAATTGTCAGTTAGCAAAAAACATGATGATCCAAAATCAAAGTTGCCAAAACAGTCAAAGCAGAGGAAGGCTTCCTTGCCAAGCGTTCTAAGTCCTTCGAAAACGGGAAAAGTAAACAAATCGAATACATTAAAAAAGAATCTATCGTCGACACCATCGTCTGGAAACGTTACGAAACAAAATACATCAATTCGAGAACAGTCGATCACCGTTGAAGAAGGTGAACCAAAGATGGCCACCACAATTGCACCCGGTTTGGTTGGATATGCCAACTTGGATGCTGATACGTTGGCCAATTTGGACTATATTCCCACATTAAAGGTAAACATTTTTTGGTATATTATTTAAATAAAATGGTTGTTCCTACTTTACTCAATACGTACAGGATTATTACCCATATTCGTATTATTATGATCCAATCTATCATCCATTGGCACCGGCAATTGCACCAATTGTGGGCCATCATCCAACAGCAAACACTGCCGCGGTGGTTGCCGCCGCTACCCATTACGGAAATCGGCATCTACTCCGTTTTGGAATATTTCCACGTATCCTTATCTACCAATCGTTGAGCACAATAACCGAGGAACAATTTTCTGCCGTACAAGGAATTGTACGTATCGTACGAGATGTACCATACGATCATCTACTTCTATTATTACCGCATATGGATGAATTTTTGACCGTATTCGTCGCTCAACTCTTATTAGATGGTGCCTCCAATTTTAAAGTGATTCTATGGACTTTGGATATTATCGAATTGCTCGCCGATCGTTTGGGACATCGTCTTCATCCTTATCTTTCACAAATTGTCTTACTCCTCTCTCGACGACTTGGTATGTGTTTTTTTCACTTATTTTTTTTTCTTCATATAAAAACGTGTTTCTTTCAATTTCTCCCGCATGATTGCTTGATCGATTGGATATAATTTCAGGTGACAATCGTATTGTGATCCGTGATTCGGTCATAAAGGTGTTTCATCAATTGATGCAACGTTATGCACCACAAGAGATGCTCGATCTATTGTTTAAACATTTTTCAACATTCAGTTCGAGTGGTTTCTCCGGTTGCACCACCAGTTCGACTACCATCAATACAACTGCTGGTTCGTTACCATTCACATCGGCTGCCAAGTTGAGGGAAGAGATGGCCAATCGTGTCACTGCCACAGTATCCACATTTCCTCGAAATCAACTAAATCTTCCCAAATTATGTTTCGATGTGGCAATCTTGTTGATTGATCGTCGATCATTGGTACGATTGGCCGCTCTCGAATGTGTGGCCACACTTGCACAAGCGTTAGGACCACACAAGCTAGGCTCGCTGATGACGGCGGTCCATTCATTGGATACCGGCCTTACGCCGATCGATATGGATAGATTGGTGGCCGCCATACAAGCTCGATTGGCTCGACGTTCTCTACCAAGAACCGGACCGGATGGAAATGTACAATATGTTTTACGTGTTCCCGGAACCAGTGAACAACCGTGGTTCTATCGACGAATCTACGATGCCGATCTTGAGTGGATTGCAGTGGGACCCAGCACACCCGTCACCAATCTATCGGTGCTTCAAACGCCCACGATGGGTCACATTCATTCGTTCGGTTCGAACAATGATAATGATGATTCAATGGAACGCAAAAATGATACACCATTTTCATGTACAGAGGATGAACGTTTCGCACGACGCAATATGATTGCATCGGCCGATTCCGAAGACATTCCACCGCCAGTTAAGGCTGCTGAAATTGTGAAACGTTCGCCAACGGTTGACCATTCGCCGACACGTGCACAGTATGGTTCACGTGCATCGTTAAATCGAATCGATCCGGTTTCAATGGCTGGCGATCAGGCATCGTTTGTACGCGACTTTACCGATCCCATTCAACAACAAGAAGTCGATTATCGTTCTCGATCATTGGAACGATCGAAAACGAGTCAAGAGTTACGTTCTTATGGCCTTACCGGACAAGATCTCTTCTTAGACCGTTTTGTTCGCGGTGAATCGATCGATGATTCTGAACTAGGTGATATGCAATATTTACGGAAATCGAGTGTTGAAAGTATGTCTTGATATTGCTATGACAAATGATCTCTGTATTATTAATTAATTATTTATTATTCAATGAACAAGGTTTGGAAGCATGGCGACAATATTTTGGCCGTTTCAAAAAACAATTGGCAGAGATTGCATTGAATGGAGGCGCTCCAACACGTTATGGATCGAGGCCAGGATCAGGTGCAAGTAAGTAGACCATTTGATATTATCCATTAACAAGATTTAGTTCAGTTCGTTGTCCTATTGCAAATTATTGTAGAGAATAAATCTAACCGAATCATAGTGACCGAGTTTCATCTATTAGTTAGCTTCATTCTTTATTCGAATATTTGGTGCCAATTTATCCATTGAGTCACGTTTAGGTTTGTGTTTTGTTCTATCTATCTATGTCGCAGCGAAACACGAGAACTCGGTACCACCTTGATTGTCTATTTGAATCAGATTATTAAAGTGCTATATTCCAATATGGATATGGTCGAGTCACTCATCTCAAACGTGTTATTAAACAGTAGTACTGGTTCATTCATTATTCAAACACAATAGCTTATTGCATGTTATAGGGTAGAAAACTTTAATTGTTTTAATTGGACTCGCTGTCCACACCAATCAACCAACCAGCCAGCGAGTCAAGCCAACACACAGCCGATCATCATCATCATCATCATCAAAACGCACATTCTTGCATAATGTCAAATCATCAGCCAGATCCATATGGATCTGTTCCGGCAGTTCTTTTTTCGTTCATTAACCTCATTTTGGTCATTGACATGGTCAAAATCATCCCAAATGGCTCCCAAACCACTTATGGGACGATACCCTTCAGTCCAATCATTATTTATATGTACGTTTAGATAGGACAATTATCGACCAAATGATAATAAAATCAACTAACATTATTATTAAGGTCTAACAAGAAACAAAAAAAAACGAATCCTAAATTTGATTATTATAAAACAATTAAACATAGCTTTCCAAGAACTAGTTCAAATTATAATCGTTAATCGTTTTTAATCAATTATCATTTATCTTAGTTTACTATGGTTCCCCACTTCCGCCGTATGGCCTTCCACCAGCCTACTATTATCACTATTATAATAATGGATTGTCGAATTCGTATCACGATCTATCGGATTTGCAACAAATGAACATGATGAACATTATGAAACGGTCAGGATTTATGGCATCTGAAGATGTGCAACAATCGACCAATCATAAGAATGAGATGGTCGATGTAAGTGAATCGCCAATCAAGTCGCCGCCACATCGTCGTCAATCGATGGCTGCCACTGCCGTTGCCGATCAATCACATTCACCCGAACGTCGACAAACGCGAGAAACGGAAAAGTTATCGTCAAACAAACAAACTGGTAATACTCATCAACTACACGTAGACGATGATTATCCATTGGAACGATCAATTTCGATGCCAGCTATTCCCGGTTCCGGTGGTGGCGAGGGACTCGATCAAACAAGAAGTGGTTCTAAGAATGCAAATGATGATAACATGATAAGCGATGAAGTGATTCAAGAGTTAGGAATGTGGGAAGAAGTGATCCAACAGGAGAAACTGGAACCAAGTGGTCAAGCGAATGATTCGGAGCAAACTTATGAGATAAATGAAGATGCCGACCAATCATCAACATATATATCAACTGAAACAGAAAATGTAACTGAGGAAACACAAAAGATAATTGGATCGTCTGTAGCTGAACCATCTTCCGTTACCGAAATGGAGGAAGAGGTGAGTCCACAACGGATCACACGTAAACAATCGATTATTCCGGTGGTGAACGTTCAACAGCCAAGTCCAAATCTATCTGATTCGGACAGTAACATTCCATTGAAAATAGAAAATGAGTCGGAAAGACGTGAATCAGTATTGAAGATTCCTATAAAGCAACAAAGCATTCCACAGGATGATCATAAAGAGGCGGAGGAAAAAGTGTATGAAGAAGATTCGGAACCGATTGCTCCGGCAGAGGATAAAGAAGTAGAGGAAGAGGAGAAAAAAGTGAATGAGTCGACATCAGAATCGTCAACCAATTATAGGCAAACAAGTGTAGACAAAGAGATAAAGGATGATGAAAATGTTAATGATAAAGCACCGCCGCCACCGCCGTCAACCACAACTAAAAAAGTTTCAACGGTTAACAAGAATGGAAATGCTGCTCAGCCGGCGCGACGTTTATCAAAAGTGCCACAAAATTTGTATATCAAGACAACGCCGGCAATACCAATGAATGCCAACATTCAACATATCCTTACCAATGTGGCTCGTACCGAAGGTCCATTCGAATATCCGGGAGAGGCGGTCAAGGCGGCCGTTATTGCAATGCACGATAATGCTTGGTTTGTTGCACGATTCCATAGTATCATTTTGTGTTCGTCCATAACTAACCAAATAAATTTATCAATTCAGGACAACCAAAGTGGAAGGAATGCTTGCCATCGTTCGATTGGCTACATTTCATCCTCATTATTTGATGCGTGATCAACATCAAATTTCTTTACATCTTGTTTCGGAGATACGTAATCTACGATCAACAGTATCGCGTTCAGCAATATTTACAATCGGTGAATTGTTTCAAAAATTAAAGTCTCAAATTGAACCGGTATGTTGTTAATGGTTTATTTTTAAATTTGAGATTAATTCAATTTGAAATCTATTATTATTTACAGGAAATGGATATTTTAGTACAAGCATTGATGTATAAGGTAGGCGAGAATAGTATTTTCATACGTGAAGATATCGATCGAGCATTACAATTGATGATCGACTCGATGCCACAAACCCGAGCCGCTCTTTCGCTTATTACCTATGGATCCAAGTATGTATTTGGTTTGTTTACTTTTGTTTTATTCTTTTGTTTCATGTGTGATATTTGTACAGCCACCGTAATACTTATGTACGTCGTACAAGCGCACAATTTCTTTCGATTTTGGTGGAAAAGATGGGCCCCATGAAATGTTTGCTAGGACCACGTGACATAGGCGAACATTTGCTTCCAGCGGCGGCACGTTTTATTCAGGATGGATCGCCACACACACGTTACTTTGGAAGACGTATCTTTGCGGTACTAATGCATCATCCATTGTTTGATAAGTTGTTGCGTAAACATGTTAGTCCTGGCACATATCGAAACATATCGGGAATGTTGGAAACGATCAAACGAAGAGTATGCAGAGTTATTAGAATATTATTTTGCTCATTAATTTATTGTATTTGTTTTTTCCAGGGAGTTGGTGACCGACCAGCTGATCTGTACTCTCCAACCGTACAACCGAAACAATCGGATCCACGTCGATTGGTGGTGGTCGGAGGTGAAAATAAGCCAGCCACATAACCACGAATCAAATTGTGATGGAATTTGAATTTTTAATGAATGGAAAAAAACACTGCCAACGTATTGCACTTGTTGATTTTGATTTAAATTTTGAAATTTGTTGCGTACACAACGATGATGGCTACTCAAACGACTATGGGAAACGCACACTGGCACAAAATATACAATTCTCTATTATATAATATTCGTTCATTCACTCACTCTTTTTTTGGGATCTATTTTACTGAAAGCAATTATCGAAAACTTACCTTATACTCGGCATATATATATATACAGGTCTTTATTCAAATTACATATATACAATAACGTATTACATCCTCTTACACCTCAATTGTTTCCATCTATTTGATATCAAATCTTTAAACCAATCCCAACGATCTCAAATGTGATGCAACACCTGCACTAAATTACCTTGTGTGAAATTTTCGTTGTTTTGAATGCATCTCAACATTAGTTGGCACTAAATGTTTGAATAATTTTATTGTTTATGTTGCATTCTCAACTAATGATCATTTATAGTTTTAACTATAGTTTTGGAACATGAAACCCGCCAGAAAAATAAGCCAATCAGCATCTACATACACCCAAACCCAAATTCTTTGTTCGAAAAACGTAACATGTCTCATTTTATATTAGATAAGAAAGGTCAGAACAGATATGAATGAACAAGGACGATCATTATATATGGCTGGCGTTGTACTAATTTGATTAAAATATAATCTATAATTAAGAAAAAAAGCTCTATGTCATATTTGAATGTATCGATGCTAACTGATGCCAATGGCATGACAATTTAAATTGTTTCATTTGGTGTACAACAATTTGATTACACAGTATGTGTATTGCCCAATGAGGGGCATTTGTTGAAAGTCTGTGTGTACTGGCGCCCGATAAATGTGTTGGTCGACCCATTACGTGGGGCACAGTCCGGAACAGCGACGTCTGTCAGTGAGCGACGGCGGTAATTGAACCTTGTTTTATTTTGGTGATGGTGATGGTGTTGTATGGCAACAAAAGAAGAGGAGTCTTTACACAATAAATAGATTCGATGAAGTATTGATACATTTTGGTTCAACAGTTTGGGTCAATCGATTCAATTTAATAGTCATAAACGTAGTGATCCATTCAAAAATCAAAGATCATTTCGTTCTTACCGGTACTTGTTCTATGTTCTATTTTTCGATATTGTTGCCAATTCTTATCATACATAGAAATTTCCGTTGATCTCATTCTTATTGATCGTCTTATTTAAGGTTGGTTAATTGAGCTCTATTCCATAATGTTTAATACTCACTAATTACTCACTATTTATTCTATTTACCTTTTACAGTATAAGTTTGTATAGAAGTTTGAACTTGAACATGTCGGTTGGAACGATTCCCACACCAATTCAATATGCACAAACAGACACTGTTGAAAATAATAATGTTAGTTCGGGGTCGAATTCGACGATTCATGACGAAATGTTTTCATTACGAGCTCAAATAAATGATCTTGGACAACAGATTGCAAACCTAAAAGCATTGATTAGACGAGTCCGTCGATTGAATAACAGTGTGAACCATTCGGTGATTACTATACGCGAGTTAAATTCACATCGAAACACAGTTTCACTAAGATTGGTTTATTCAACTCTTTTGCGGCGATTTGTGGCTTTCCAAAATGTTGGCGCAAACCTTCGCCGTGCAAATGCCACCTCATCATCCAATGAAAATGTCTCATCAAAAGTTGGTCGGTCACGTTTTCAAAAGATTGGATCCAAGAAAACTTCGTTCCACAAATATATGGGCTACTATATGAATGTATCTAATGCTACCATAAGCGAGAAAAAAAATAAGAAACATCCATTCGCAATTCAACGTCGTCAAGTTTAGGATTCTAATTAATTCCGACCAAATTTTTGTTTAAATATCAACTAAACATGCCATTAAGATAAAATTTTCATACTATCTTAATCATTAATGGTACTCACATCATAGCGATGTACAAAATACTTTAACATATTAATTTATAATGATAAATTGTTTTCAAATTAAATTGTTAATTATTCAATATTTTTTTTTTTAAATATTTGTTTACCAACTTTTCCTGATTTTTTAGATACGTTTGTGTCCGTGTTATTTGTGTGCAAGTAAACCGGTATGTATTTGTTGTCTCACAAGGTAATTTAAAACTGAAAACAAAATCCCACTATTTCCATGAATCCCGTTGCTTATGGTGGGAACACACGTTTACGGTTTCAATGCGCATGCTTCAAGTGTGCACCAATTTAGATGTGGCAATTGTTTTTATTTTTTTTATATATGATCATGCTTTAGCACATTTTGTTATGTGATTCATGTTTCATTGGCAAATAGATTGTTGAAGATTGTTCTTACGATTGAATTTTTTTGTTCGAATTCTATTATTTCTCAATTTTTCACATTTAAGTAACATTTCACACGTCACCATTTGTTCATTTAATTTTTTATAACTGCAAAAAATGGATCAACATTTGTTGAGATTAAAGATCGACCCTTCTCAGTTTGACGATCTTTCTGAGTATCCAAAATTAACGAAAGAAACCGATGCAGATCGGATGATCCGGTTTCTATGTACAGTTGGTCAATTGAAAACAATTGACCGTACTGGTTGGATCTTGAAGGGGCGTGAAATAAAGAAACCAGAAACCATTGCTGGTAAGTGTGTCTTTCTTTTGTCTAATATTTTTAATCGCCTTGCTATTCATTTATTAAGGTCACATGTACCGAATGGGTATTATTGGTTTACTTCTTGACGATGAAAACGATAGTGATGCATCTAAAACCGGCAAGTTAGATATATCGAAAGTAGTTACTTTGTCCTTGATTCACGATATGTCGGAGTGTATTGTTGGAGATATAACTCCATTCGATGGATTGACTGAAGACGAGAAACATCATAAAGAATTGATTGCAATGAAACATCTTGGTATTTAAAGAATTTTTAACCAATTTTACCAAATTGTTAATTTTTTTCGCATTTTTTATTTACAAATAGTTTCACTTCTTCCATCATTCTCTTCCAAAAAATTATTAAACTTGTACCACGAATATGAATCTCGGGAAACGGAGGAATCTAAAGTTGTAAAGGAACTTGACCGTTTCGAAGTAATGTTGCAAGCATTTCAATACGAACGTTCGGAGTGGACAAATTTCAAGCGATTAGTTCGATTTGATGAATTCTTCACCATAGCACTTGCCAATGTTCATCATCACAAACTTCGTCCAATGTTATTAAATATTGTCGCCGAACGTGAACGTTTTTGGGCCGAAATGACATCCAATAAAGATAGCCACTCAAATGGTGTTATGGGCGATTCTTCAAATGTCAACAATCTTTCAAATGATGTTTCCCATTCTTAGATGGTTTTATTATTTTAGTATTTATAAGTTTTGATTTTTGTTTTTCAAGTTTAAATATTTAATCCGGGTAAACAGCTTAGTACTTAAACAAAATTCTTATTTTTGAATTTCTACTGTAAACATATAAATATGCAATAACATTTAATTTACTTTTTTGTTTTTTTATTTATTATTAATTTGAATAATGAAATATGATCAAAACTGAAATTTGGAAAACTATTCAAACAAATTTTCTATGTGAAATAGTACCAGATGGAGACACAAGTTAAACTGTTCGAAATGTCAAAACAACGTGTCGAACTTCCATAAATAAGACAGAATTAAATATCATTAAATATCTAGTAAATACTATCCTATGTATAATGTATGCCACGATGTACAATTTCCTATTATATATATATTTAACATATTTGTATACAAAAGTTAACTAAGATGTTGCAGTAAAATTTGCATTGTTCTTAGCAATCGGTTGCAATCTTTGACATTTTGGATTGTGGAACATGAATGGCAAGTTTTTGGTTGATGACATTTATCCATTTAACACACATAATGTTAGGCGGCGAATGTGTTTTTTGCAGGCTCAAACTGAAACCGAAACATTGCATGCCCTACCCTTCTGATAGTTTCGAGATCAATTCACTTCAGTTTCAAATGGACTATATAGTTGATCAATTACATTGTATGCTATATGTGTGGAACGGGATAGCATTTTTGTCTGATAGTCTAGCATACACACACACACACACACACACACGCTGGCTCACAATCCACTTTATGGCGAATCGTTCATTTCGTTTCGTTTCGTTCTTTATTTTAGTTATGACTGGCCATTAAACTACTGCTACTAATACTACCATTTCCACACGTACAATTGATGACCATTCTCTCCAAGTGGTGAACATTGAAGAGTATCGGCCCAAGTATACTATTATTGGTGGTAGCACCACGTTGGAGTTGTGTTTTGGTTTCGTTCCTATGTGCGACAACCATCGATCGATCGTCGTCGTCGTTGTTGTCGTCGTCGTCGTTGTCGTCGTTCAGTCCAACGAGTCTTGTCGTCGTTATTCGCTAATCAATCGGCAACAGCAAACTGATGTGGTGAAAGACGTAAGCGTCATCGAATGCGCCAACATCACCATCGGCATCATCATTAACAAACATCAAACAAGTTTCTTCACTCATTTCAATTCATTCGATGTTATCGATGCACTCTAACTACAACCTCCTATACCTTTGTATACGATTGTCCAGCCCAATCGAGCAGCAAACGATTTGAACGGACGGTCTCGTTCTTTCATTTACTCGCACTTTCTCTCTTTCTCTTCCATTAACTAGTAAATTTGACGAAGAAGCAAAAGAAAGTAGTGTTCATCATCATCAACAGCAACAACAACAGCATCAGCAGCAGCAGTACATCGATTATAATCGAATGCGCCACTAAATGAAACCGTCTTGTGGTTTCGTCGCCACTAAATAGTCGCCAATCATCATATTATTTGAATGGTAGTGGTAAATCCAAGCCAATCAATGTTTTGCAGCAAATCATTTGCAACGACTCGACCATCATAATGGTTGATAACATAAACGGCAGTCGAATGGCCATTCTTGCTCATCCATACAACGGTACGGACAGGATACACATGTGATGACCGAACCTCTACCGTGATCGTCTATCGTGCCAATCGCGCAAACAAGCCAAAAAACCACAAATCAATCTTGGTCAATCTTGAGGTAAACGGCGAAAATTGGTAAAATCACTCGACGATAACTAGAATTGGCGCCATTGAGTTTGAACAAAAAAAAACATGAAATGTTCGTGCCTCTCATCAAACGAAAATGACATGCAACTAACTATCAATCTCGTTGCTACATTCATTACCAATTCATCAAATGAATGTTGAAGTGTCACTGTTACAGTTTTCTATTCGATACTTGAGGATCGTATGATGATTCTTAACTCTTGATCTGAGTTGTTTGAAAACATTTCACTGTGTACACCACAATTTGGTTGTCACCACAAATGTGTACAATTTAAGCAACTGAGCAATCGTTACAAGCAATCATCATCAGCAGCAACAGCATCAGCAACAACATCATCATCATCATAATCATCAAAATACTCTTTCGTGTGTGATTTGGTCTTTTGAATAACTACACATCGTCCTCTTCTTCATCGTCATCGTGACCGCCACTATCAACCAGTTGGTACAATTGTAAAAAGATACATATTTCGGAGTCGACCGATATGAGTGAATTGAAAGTTGTGGACACCACTAGCTGACGAATAATGATCATAATCAACCAAAGAATATCATCTTATTGATCGATTGGTGTACAATATAAATATATGAAACATTCGTTCAACACATGACCGAATCTGTTTGCAACATTTTCCCTGACAAACAACATCATCAAATGATCCGCAATCACCATCGTATTGAGTCGAGGTATTAAACTGTCCCAACCGTTGTCGTCGTCGTCGTCGTCTTATCGTCAACGATAGCAAATTTATGTTGATATATATATATTCACTATCCGTATATATTCATCTTGCTTTATCGTCAACTATTTTCGATTGATAGGTAAATTATCCGCCTATACATGCAACATAAGTGGAACATACATTCGACTAATATATTCTTCTTAAATTTGGTTTAAACTATTGCTTGCTTGAAGAACATTTATACATTACAGGGTCTATCGGTTGGGGACGCATCTATTGAGATGTACATCTAAAACTGGTCATGTTCCATGTTCATCAATTGCATCCAAAGAGTTGCAATATTTGCAAGAGCATGGCGAACATGCGCGTCTGACACAATTGACCTCGTATTTTGTCTCTTTCATTTCATTTCATTTTTTTCTTCTCTATCCAACTCGCATACTCTTTTTTTACCATTTGTCTCCACCAATTAGCCGTCTTCGTTTTCGTCATACTTCGTTTACACGGCGTGGAGCCACGTCGTCGTCGTCAACGATATATCGTCCGTAAAAGAGACAAGACGACCACCAGTGTGTGCGTGTTTGCATGTCATACATTTCTTCATGGGTCGATCGACCCAATTCTCAATCAAATCGTATTGTTCACCATTTTCTACCCATTCACATCTACTGTGATTGAATTAAGTTAACACGTGCACGTTTGTGGTGTTTTGTATTTTCGATCAATAAATGAAACAAGTGTCATTGATATATCAATCCCTTTGTTTGAATTAATTCGTGTATGAATGAATGTCGTTTTCACTTGTTTGTTTGTACCGAATGTGGCCAACACTGTGTTACGTCATTGCAACCACACGATCAGAAGTAGCAATACATTGAGCTGATCAACATCAACACCATCATCATCATCAACAACATAATAACCTCGAAAATTTCCCAAACAAGCGCCTACAGGAGATCAATTGGTGGCAACAATTGAAACAACCACCACAACATTCACATAGTGACTACATCATAGTGATGCAATCATCTATTTGAACAACCCCTCCTCATTTTTATACTTCTATGTCACATGTGTTAGTGTGTATGCGTGTGTGTGTATGATATCAATGAAAGACAATCCAATTTGAATTTTATTTCACAACATTTAAAAGTGGATACATTCATTCATCTTGCATTTGGATCTATGTACTGAATCATCATCCCTAGAATTACAATTGCATGTTTAAAGAGTTGGGATTTTCCCTTCTACAATTTTTTATCTTCAATTGAAAACGCGCCAAAATTTTCCATAAAATATATTTGATTGATTGAAATTGAACTCAATTACGATTACAATTTAGAACATAATTATGAATACAAACGGTGGTTCAGTGGTTGGCGGCCAATTGAAACCGTTCGTTCGAATCGTGGAACAGCCGGCAAAGTGTGCCATTCGATTCCGTTATGAATGTGAAGGTCGATCGGCTGGCTCGATTCCTGGTGTCAATTCTACCACCGAAAACAAATCATTTCCCACAATTCAGGTGTGCAACTATAATGGAAAGGCGGTTGTTGTCGTGTCGTGTGTCACCAAAGATCCACCATATCGACCACATCCACACAATTTGGTGGGAAAGGAGGGTTGCAAGAAGGGTGTGTGCACGTTGGTCATCGACAACAATCCCGATATGACTTGTACGTTCACATCATTGGGTATACAATGTGTCAAGAGAAAGGATATCGAAGAGAGTCTCAAACTTAGAGAATTGATCAAAGTCGACCCATATCGAAGTATGCCACATCACATCAATTGCAATTTTTCAAAAATTAATTTTGTTTAATCTCATTCAATAGCTGGATTTAATCATCGTTCACAAGCATCGTCAATCGATTTAAATGTTGTTCGCCTCTGTTTTCAAGTGTTTATCGAAGGACCAGAGAAGGGTAAATTTACCGTACAACTTCCACCGATTGTTTCCGAAGCCATTTATGACAAAAGTAAGATAATTTGTTTGAATGAGATAAGCCAAATTGGACTCAATTTTGTTCTTTAATTGTATTTGTAGAGGCAATGGCCGAATTGGTTATCACTAAACTATCCCATTACTCTGCACCATGTACCGGTGGAAAAGAGATCATTCTATTGTGTGATCGAGTGGCAAAAGATGACATTCAAGTTCGTTTCTATCATGAATCAATCGATTCGGCTCATTTGTTGTGGGAGGCATATGGTGAATTCTTACCGAACGATGTCCATAAACAAGTAGCCATATCATTGCGAACACCGAAATACTATGACGATTCAATTCAACAGCCAGTAACCGTTCAAATACAACTTCGTCGTCCATCCGACGGTTGTACCTCATTGTCTCGTTCATTCCAATTGACGCCACGCGAACTTGATCCAGATGGTTTAGTACGAAAACGACACAAACGATTAAAGGAGGAGAATTATGATCTCCTTCAGGAATATATTCAACTTGCGACTACCTCAAGTGGTGCTGCTAAACGAAGTGCCAGCATAAGTTTTGGTGTTAAGCCTGTCTCGCCAAAGAAGGAAATGGCATTATTGATGGCACAACAACAACAACAACAGCAGCAACAACAGCAGCAACAACAGCAACAAGCATCGACATCGTCCTCGTCACCCTCGAATCGATCATCGTTTATGCAACAGTCTTATGTGCCGTCTTCATCTCAGCCGAATCAAAATGTAATATGTACAAATGTATGTAATTCGATTTATATGGAACATTTGAGCCTTAATCACCACAATCCTTATCCTTTTTTCAACTAAATCCTACAATCGAATGATGATCTAAACTAAAATATTGCTAATTTTGTTTATTTTTATTTCTTTTCGTAACTATTTCGTACAAAAAACTGACTGATTGATTGATTGTGTTTTATTTCATGTGTACAGGATGCCAGTAACAGTCCAAAATCTCAACCATCGCCATCATCACAATTTGTTCCGATTGGATCTACTCAATCATTCATGTACAATGAAATGTCGGAACCGATAACGATGACATCGGCTGGTTATGTACCAGCGCAAACGTCAAGGCCACCATCGCAAGGTGGTGGCTCGGCATCGCCATCACATTCATTCGTTCCGATATCGGTCGGCACCAGAACGGCGGTATCATCATCGAATCATCCAAATTCATTTGATGGACCAAACATGATCTACATGGCTACTGGACCAGGATCATCACCCAATTCGTATCAATTGTATCAGCAGCCTCAACCATCGCCGAATCCATCGGTTGCTTCCTATTCATCTAGTGTGCCATCACCAGGTCAAACCGGCCAATTTCATGCACCATTGGAAGTCAATAGTAATACGATTGCAAGTTCGAACAAGAGCAACAAAAATCAATTTGGTCCAACTGCCGAACTACCAAACGAAGTAATGGAACGATTTGATTCGCTCGATATCGATTCATCAGAATTGATTCCAGATTTAGAGTTCAATTCAAATACAATGCTCAATCTAATGATGGATACGTCTTCTGGATTGTCATTATCCGATTCGTTTAGTGACATCACCAATGGAAACGGTACCGATCAGGTTAAATTGACCAAATCATACAACAATGGAGACCTGCACAATAGTAACAATGTACGATCTCGATCAAAATTAAAGTTACAAATTGGCGGCTCCAATCCATCATTGATGAGCCAAGCCTCGTCGACAAACCATAATGCACAATTGTTGGAGACGCCGACAATTGAAATGTCGAACAATGCAAGCTATGGTTCATGTGGCTTTGGTGAAGGTGGCGGTGTTGGTTCAAATATTCAATCAATCGACCCATTACTTTCGGTTCTTGATTTGGACAACAACAACATCATTAATTAGAATTTGAAGTCTTGTTTTTACTCATTGTCACTTGACATTTAATACTCAATTACTCGGTCACCGATACATTCTCAAATAATTCATTTGTTTAGTTTATAAGATTGTGTATCGAGCATAAACTCGATAAATAATCACTTCCAATTAATATTTTTTTAAATTTCTCAGAAAACTATTTAATTGTGAGCCTATATGACATAATTATTGTTTAAACCCCCTTATATTTGTAAACTTTGTATATTTTTGTTTCTTTTTTTTTTATTTAATAATTATAATTGACCCATATTGTACTAATAATTATAATTATGTAAATTATTTAAAAAGTCATTTTATTTTTATGCATAATTTGTGGTACAAACACGTTCATATTTGACTCATTGATAACTATAAATCTTTAATATGTTATTTCAGTATAAAATATTGCAATAATTTAAAAATTATTTATTTTTGGTGTTGATGGTGAGGCTTGGTGCACAAAAATTGATGTTTTTTCTTCCTCGAGGAATTTTTCTCCCACGTACACACAATCGATCACCTTTAACATTTGAAAATATGACTACTGATTAAGGAATAGATAATATAAATTCTATTTTAAATGACAAGAGATTATGATAATTTTTTTCTGTTACGAGTGTAGTATAGTTCACTCTCATTTCACTTCTCCGTACGAAGGTTTTTTAAGAAAATTTCTTCTTTCAGTGATAAAGTTTTTTCAATTTTTTCTTCTCTGCGAGATGCTTGAAGACTTCTTCGTGTCGAGAAGAAAAAAACCGAGAGTGGTTGGTATATTAAAATATTTGTATCTCTCTACAAAGCATTTGTTCGAGTATGGTCTCTTTAACAGCATCAAACACCAATTTCATATTTCGAGTATCAGTGGCACACGTGAAATGTGAATATACGATTCGTTTACGTAACATTATTGGATCCATTGTTTGATAAAACATTTCCAATATATAATCGCCTGCCGCCTGATAATCGCGATCTGGTCCACTATATCCGGGAAAGTAATCGACCAAACGATTGGGGCCGGTTGTGATCTTATCTTCAAACAGATCATATTTGTTCAAGAATAAGATAATAGATGAATTGCGAAACCATTCCGATGAGATTATAGTCTTGAACAAAGCCTTACTTTCCTCTAATCGATTCACTGGTGTATTGGTCGACATTGTAGACATTTGACGACCCAATTTTGGTGAACTCGAACATTCTTTATTTGTCTTATTTTTACGACTCCTATAATGACGATAGTGATGAAATGATGGCTCTGAAAGAACTTGATCAAACTCGTTCAATGCTACCAAGAAGATAATCGATGCCACATTTTCGAAACAATGAATCCATTTTCGTCGTTCTGTTCGTTGACCACCAACATCGACAATTAAAAAGTTTACGGTTTCAAGTCCGAACGTATATTCGTTAATTCCACTGGTGGGAATGCGAACCCTTAGAATATCCTGTATCGATGGAACATAGTTCTCATTGAGTATCTCCTCCAACCGAGACATGTAATATTCGCTAGAATCCATTAGATTAAATTCACTTTTTCGTAGAATACATTTTTGCACATTGGAATCGTTCCAAAACTGTTGAATCACTTTCAAATGTGAAATAGTAAGCGGTTCTATGAGTTGAACGATTGTTTGATATGACTGTAAACACATGATATGAATTGAACATAGTTCAAGCAGATCATCATCATCCTCATCGATCTGTTCTAACAATTGTTTTCTCCATGATTGTACTCGATTAAAGTTTGTGGTCTGTTGAAGAATTGATTCGACATTATGCCACATTTCTATTGAATTATATGTCATCTTAAACATTGACATTGCATGATCAACCGAATAGATAATGGTCAATATGTTTTGATGTATCTTGCTTACATATTCCATTCGTTCAATTGCCGTTTCATAACCTTGTTCGTGAATAATTCTCATCTGTCGAATAAAAGTACTTTTGCCTATTTTTGGTTGTTATTGAATATATCAACAATGAAATGGTTTTCAATGAACACACTATTTACTTACCCGATTCTCCTGTTCCCAACAAAAGCAATTTAATTCGTTTACGTTGATCGCGTTTCTCTCTTCGTAATTGATGTTCGATTCGTTGGTTAATCTTACGTTGCATACGAGATTCCGCCGACAGGAAACAACAATTCAACTCAGATGAAATGGTGGTTAGGTTTTGGATTAGCATCTCTCTTGATCAAAAAGAAATTGTTGAGTGAAGAAAATCAGCCGATTCGCATCACTATTGGAACGCATATGAGAATGAGATCGGAAACATAAACTAACTTTTTGTGGGCGCCAAGTTATTTGTCTTTGAGCCAATAGCAATTGGCTCATTACTATAGTCAAAATATCGTTCAAAGGCCTGTTTTATGGTCTTGAACGATCGATCGATTCAATCATTCATATATAGTGAAGCTCGTGTTCATTGTACAAAAGTATTGCTTCTCATCAAGTTGAGTGCAGTTTCCAGTCATATGATGTGTGAAGTATATACTTGATTATTATGCTTACTAATCGTAAAACTGACCCACGCCAATTCACTCATCGCCCGTTTATTACCTTTCTGCTACACTTTCATTCGATAAAACAAACCTCGTGATCGTGAACAATGTGAAAACACTTTTTTTGCTGATTCTTTCCATTTCAATGATAACAACGTAAAATTTAGTTTCGAACATTTAATTCCTTTGTTCTGAGAATATTGAGTCGAACCAATTTGCATACTAGCAAATTTTTTTGAGAAAACAAAAATCTAATAAGCAATAAATTTTCTTTGTATCAATGAAAGTACCAGATTCAATTAGAAATGAAAACAAACAAATGGTTGTTGTGAAATCTGGAGACAAGCATTGAGATTTCCTAAATCTACTATTGGAGATATCATGGTTGTTAAAGGACCAGATACTTGAATTATTGGATTGATACACATTGATTCTATGATCCAATTATTAATTGAATATGAAAATGTTCAACTAATTTATAATTGCCATGCCAAATTATCAGCCCGCCGAATACGCGAAGCGATCGGCCGGCGGCTGGTTAAAAAACTAAATAAATAAATAAAAAATCGGCCAACCTTTAAACTAATATAGCGGCTGGTTAAAAAACTAAATAAATAAATAAAAAATCTTTTTTTCATTTTACAGGAAGAAGTGTAAATTCAACCTTTAAACTAATAATTGCTCAAGACAATAAAGCTTCGAGTATGAAACGAACATCTAAAGAAGCGCGAAACTTGGCCTCAACGGATGTCATTTGAAAATCAACAATAATAATTGTTAGGATAAAATTTAATAACTGTTTAAAAGTGAAAATATATTAGGGAGAACATCTCCTTTTATAATCCTAAAAATAGTTCTAACTTATGAACTTTAATCTTGTTTCTTTTCATTCCCGGCCAGTCTAGGAATAACGACCAAACCTTTAGTAGGTCGCCAATATTCTTGGCCTTGCTTATTAATTTTGACAGTTCTGATAATTCCATCTCTACCTTTCCTTATGTCTGTAATGATAGCGAATATCCAATCGTAACGACTTTTAAATTGATCTTCTAATAACACTTCATCTCCAATGTTAATCTCAGTAACCATTTTATCATCAACATTCGCTAATTTACTCAGGTACTGATCTTTCCAAATAGCCCGATGGCCCGAAACAGTCATTGGCTGCTATAGATTTATTGTTGTTGTGGCTCCTTCTTCCAATTATGGCCATTATTCATACAATTCCGGCTCCAGAAAAACATGAGAATACCTAACAACGACGAAACTTGAAAAAAATACCTTCTAGATATTGGGAATCAGCAAGTTTAACATTTGGAATGGGGTGATTCTGTTTTCCTGAGAATTGCTTATATCTGACAGGGTTTTCAAACACCAACATCCATTCCATGGGTTTTTCGGTATGATCGTGATGTTTACCGACATGTTTCCATTCTGACAATAGGGGCACCTTCGATTGAACTGGTTGAAGAATACATTTCTGTCCTGCATCTAACACAACATTGCTTCTTCTTGGTGTGACATATTCCCCTTACTCAGCCATAGTGACGATTGTTTTACATCGATGTACCCTTCTTTTCCAATTCTTTTCAAGCAACTTTTAAAGTTGTCGTGATTAGTGATAAATTGGGGATTAATGATTAGACAATGATTAAACATTGAAAAACCAAAAACCATTTTGACTATTTTAACTTAAAGTTCTATAAGTCACAGTTGGGTAAAAATAGCAACACATGCTGTTTTGTTTACCACGTGCTCATCAAAAATTATTCTTGAATTATTATTGTTTTTATAATATGATGGCAAAGAAAATAAAGAAAACGATTCCAAAGCAAGTTGAAACTTCAGTTGAAGAAGTTATTGAGTTGCCTCCTACAAGAAGCTCCGACGAACCAATCAAAACTAAGGTTTTCTTATATCATTTTAATATTCATAATTTATTAATATTTGCTTAAAATTTATTAGAATAGCAAATGGATAAACAAGCAACGTGTTATGGTAGTAGCGTCTCGTGGAATCACTTATCGTGATCGTCACTTGATGAATGATCTTAAGAAAATGATGCCACACTCTAAATCTGGTATTTTGAAATTTATTTTATAAATAATATATCTTATTTTGTGTTTTTATTTAATTTTAGAACCAAAGGTTGATACAAAAGACCCGAAATTGGCTTTGAATGAGATGTGCGTTATTCGCAATTGCAACAAATGTATCTTTTTCGAGAATCGACGTCGAAAAGATCTTTACATGTGGATTTCAAATGTACCAAATGGACCAAGTGCCAAGTTTCTCGTCGAAAATAGTTAGTTGTTGCAAATTTTTGAATACACAATTCTAATTTAATATTTGTTTTTAGTTCATAGTATGGAGGAGATGAAAATGCACGGTAACTGTTTAAAATCATCTCGCCCTCTTCTATCATTTGATCCACGTTTTGAAACGGAACCACACTATCAATTACTTAAAGAGTTGTTAGCTCAAATATTCGGCGTTCCAAATGGCCATCCAAAGTCGCAACCTTTTTTTGATCATGTTTTTAGTTTCACTATTCTTGATCATCGAATATGGTTCCGTAATTATCAGATTGTATCTGAAGATGGATCTCTAAGTGAAATTGGACCGAGATTCGATTTAAATTTGATTAAGATTTTTGAAGGATCGTTCAGTGGTCGTATTTTGTATAGTAATCAAGAATATATTTCACCAAACAAACATAGAATTGCGATCAAGCATGCAGCATCAGAAAAATATCGAAACCGCGTTGAAGCAAAAAAGATGCGAATAGTAAATAAACCAAAAGATGGTGAAGTTTATGCTGATGTTGATGTTTATGATGATGTTTTCGATAATGTTCGAAAATGAAACAAAACACAAATTAAATTTTTATTTTTAATTGACTTTATTTCATATGTTCATAATCATAATAATGTTCACGAACGATGTCCAAGCTTCCGCAAAAGTTTGGATCATTAATAAGAGGACGTATTTGTGCAACCGGATGGCGCTGCATTTGTCAATATCCAAATTTATTGAGTATATAAAATGATTTTTATAAAAATTTTATGTAACAAATGATAAGTATTCAACTAATTTGCATTTACATGTATACTATATTTGTTTTCAAATGTTTATTTATTCTCATAAATTGCTCACACATTTACTGTTTTATTGAGTTCTCGGAGATTGATATTAAAAATATGAGAACTGCAATAGAAATGGAATAAATGATTGAGTAAATGAGAAACAATTAACTCATTATCCTTCATCATTAATTCACAAATCTCCTTCTCTCGTTATAAAATGGAATTATTTTGTAACAATGTCGAGAGAGAAAGAATGAGGAGGGAGGAATGGGTCAAGTCAACCTATTGCTATAAATTGTATTCTCTCAAATGGTAATGATGGGATAATTTGTTACGGAATAAATGGATGCGTTCGGTCCAATACAATATAGTAGTCAGTGTGTCACTTTGCTTCTCTTTCTCTCGTTCAAATAGACAAATGATTTTATGGGTCGTCATGAAAGGAGAACAGTTTAACTGTTCAAGACCATAAGTGAAAGTAGTTGATTGTTAAGATCAAAAGAATGAGAAAGAGATGAGTGCGTCAAGTATAAAAGTATATAAAGAATAAGATGAAACAATAGAAAGAAATTAAGAGAAGAAAGTGCATGCAAATTAACCGAATTAACGTTCACTTTTAGTCTAATGTTATTTGAAAGTGAAATAAATTAGAATATTATTTCCTGCTCATTCTGATTTTGGTTGTTGCTGTCCTCATGCCCCGAGTTAGAAATTAACAAAAGTTTGAAAAAAATGACAATAGAACTCTGTTAATGTTTTGTAATTTGTATCATGAAATGTGCTTAAAATGTTTGTTGAAAATGTAGATTGCGAAGTTCAAGTTTTATAGTAAATCAAGAATTCGAAATAGGAATCCATATAGTTAAAAAGTTTAATCGGTTTGTTTGAGAAAATGATAAAAAAACTATCTGAAAATCTAGTTTTTTTTAATAAAACACAATAAAAATGAAATTATGTTGGTTCAACGTCGACCTAATTAGATTAGGTTCATAAAGCATTTTTGATTCGACATGTGTTCATCTATTGTCTTGTTTATCGTATAATTTACTTGTATTCTATTGTGAAATTCATAGCATATATAAACATCATCATCATCATCATCAAAATCATAATAATCATTCTTAATGCTTTTCTCGATTCGTTTAATTCCTTGTGGACTCTCTTAATATATATTATTTATTATAAACGTACTTAAATATCGATACACGCAACGAGACACACTTGGTAATCTATCGTAATGAACATAAATAATCGAAGATTGAGGACACATGAGATTGAAAGACGAAAGACAATAGATAACGTTTGAAAAGGAAATTGAACAAATATAGAATGTGCCACAATATCGATATCATTCTTCATTGTACCCGATGCACCAATGTACATTCTCAATTTATGGGCTATATATTGACAAGTGGTAGCAATCGTTTCAATCGACTCATCATCATCTCATCGTTATTATTAATGACTGCATTATGAAAGCTAGTATGTGTGGACCAAATGTTGGCCATTTCAATAAATATAATAGATATTACAAAACAACTAGCCACAAGATTTATTCTTTGCATGTGTGGAGCTTGAGTTATTGTGCCAGTTGATAGAGATTACATAAAATATTTGTTCCGGTTTCAAAAGTTTCTTAAATTTCTCATTTTTTTGAGGAATTGGTTTGGTTTTTGGATAAAATTGGCATAAAATCGGCAAGTGTTAAATTGATTGCATAAGCCTTCTATTTAAGACTTGACTTTTATTTGAGACAATACAATATTTCTGTCATAAAGTTATTTTAATGATGATGCACCAAATTGACGTTGTGCAATCGTATCGCCAAACTTATAGTTCACGATTATAGACTTTAATGATGATCATATTATGAATGACCAATCCAATAAAATGGATTGTTTTTACTATTTGAGAGTATAGTTGAACATAACACATCTTTAACACACGTTCCAATCAATAATAAGTATTAAGCATTAATACACTTTCAACTCTTCAATTTCTGACATTTAGTTTTGTAAGCTTCTTAGGTAGTAAAATTAAAAGTCCGGAATAATGTGAAAAAAATTTGCACGTTAAAGCTCAAACATCTCGATGATCATTGTTCATCTCATTTAATTCTAATATAAACTCTCAATATTTTAGCAAGATTAGAATTTAGTATTGTTATACCAGAATCTTACAAGATAATAGTTTTTAGTATTAAATATATTGCCTTATTAATTTAAAATAAAACTATTCACTTATTTTATTTTGAAAAGTACCAAAAAAAATGTATAGTTTAAGTTTGGATAAAGGTCATTATTTTCAATAATAATCAACTTCAACCGCCAAAACTTTTAGTGTTCAATTTAACTGAATCAAGATTCTTATTATTTATATTTACGTTTATAAAAATCAATTGTAAAGATAAAATGTAAACGACGGGAAAAACCAATGATGAACCGTGTAAAGTTAATATCAAATTTGATGGAATTTTTCTTTTCAGTTGAAAACTTTGATGGAAATTAGTCATTTCAAGCCTAAGTTTGTCTTATAATTTTATAGTAAATGATGATGATTTTCAAATGTAATTTGTTTCTTGTTTTCAATAAACGTTGGAAAGTAGTAAAAATTTTCGGAAGTCATTTCTTGTTGAGAGAATGTTGAAAAACAAATCGATTTACAATTCCTATTTGTCGCCGTACATTTACGTCCAATCTCACTTTTCTTCATACTATAACTAGATTTTTCTTTAAAACGTTAATCAGATACTTGAAAACACATTAGTTAAGAGCAGAGGTTTCTAAAATGTGTTCTCGGTTTAAGAATGGGTAAAACGCGAAAATGAAAACGCTCAAAACAATGTTTGGAATGTATTGAATGAAAATATAAATACATTGCAGTGAAGCCAATATTTCTATTTTAACACTATAAACCAATTTTGCACAAGATGTGGGCCTGTACCAAAAAAAGTTCGGAAGACTTTGGTTTGAAGAACAGTTTAGTTTATTTGCCTGCTAGAATTAACATCGTTTGAATCATTTTTTTTGTCAGTTTGTTTTTTAAATCTTTAACACTAACATAAACGGTGTGAGAATAATAAATCAACAACAACAACAACAACAACAAAAACGAGCCATAGAACTCAACCGATCAAAAGAGAGGTAGTGATTTATCACTTGCAACTACTGGTAATTGCCATAGTTTTTTCACCATCATACACAAGTTAAATTGTTTATCTTCTTTTGCCCTATATCGTCGTCGTTTGATTTAATTTTAATTCCATTATAGGTTTATAATATAATGATACAGTTAATGTTAAATTGGATAATAGTGATTTTCCAACTCATCTACAGTGTTAGTTAGGTAAACGTGTCCATTTTGCGTTGACCTTACCAAAAAAAAAATCTAAAAATCCTCACAGTAACCTAATTTGTGATTATAGTTCTTCAATGTTTGCTGTTTCTTCCAAGTCCTCGCAACCATAATTAATCAAAATGAAATCAAACATTAGTGGAATAGTGGAAAATAAACAAACAAGTTTGTATAAGTAAAGGCAAACAAGAGATTGATCATCATTGTTATAGCATTGGCAAGAACAAGTATACAACAACAGGCGATGACGTGCGACAAAAGAACGGAATTAAGGATGCCACTACTTTGACATCTCTTGTAGAGAGTTCCTCAAAGATAAAGTTGTACTGTTGTCGTTTATTATTAAAAAAATGAATTCATTTTTTCGGGGTTCTTATGACACGAACCAGATTATTTAAAGATGACTGTGGAACATATAATAGGAAACGTACACAACAAGAATCGATCGATCGAACAATGTTGACATTGACAAACAATTGTCGACCTTTAAGCAAAAAAAAACTTTAAACACATTATAGCGTATTAAACATATTGGACACAAGTTTTGATGATATTAACCAGATTCTAGGTTGAAGTATAGCTAAACTTTTTAGTAATTGTAAGATAAATTCTTTTTTTTTTTATAAATTTAATTATATTGTTAATTGGTTTATAACAACTAAACATTTTAGTATTGTAATTGTAAAGTGCCAAAAAAATGTTCAAAACATTTTTATTTTATAAGTGCAATTGACGATCGAATCACTTTATCACTTTTCAAATAAAAATAAAATGTTCAACATCTGTTACAAAGCAAGTAAACAGAAAAAAATTAACATTCGAATCATTTGAACAGGAAGCAGAAAGCAAAAACATTTGTAACATTTGTTTTTGTTGTTTTTTAACTAAGCCAGTTTGGTCAATTTTATCGTTTGTGGCATTGCTTGACGTCACGATTTTTTTTTAAATTTCATTACATTTGATTTAAACAATTTATGTTTTATAAGCTATTTTCATCCGTAAAATTCGTTGCACGAGTACACGTGAACAAATTAATGTTAGGGAAAAAGTGCAAGTTCTTCGATTATTACAAAAAAAACAAAATTTGATTCAAATTTAATCTATAATAAATAGTAATAATTCATTAATTCATTTGTTGACAAAAGACATGTTATTGATAACGATTACAACTTGTATTTGTTTTAAAATGATGTGTAGACACTTATGCCGGAATTAAGTACGGAATCCTTTCATCACAAACACCATAGAAGTTGACAACAAACAGTAGAAAAATAATAATAAAATAAGAAAAATTGCCATTTTGACTTTTTTGTGTTGTACGAAAACTAATAAAAACAGATTAAAACAAAATAAATGGAAAGAGCCGATGAGAGATGATGACCACTTATTGATGCGTTTAGACTTGTTCCACAATCTTACCAAATGATTCCACTGCTTTGGAAAAACATTTTAGTTTAGTTCCAAATCGGAACATTGCATCTTATAAAAGAATTATATAAAAAAAAGGAACGTAAGTAAACAGTCGTCTTAAAAATATAGGTTACATTAATGGACTTTTAACATTGAACATTGACCATCAGAACAGATTGAACACAAAACATTCAATGATTTTAGATTTTATCCCGATAAGAGCCATCATTGAATTAAGATTTAAGTTGTCCTATATTATATGCTTTTCCTCCTATTTTCTTTGTTTTTCGACTTAATCATAACATATCAAATCAAAAAAATTGAACTTTTGTCGCCGTTTTTTTTTTAGTTTTTGATTATCGATATAAAAAAATATTATTCAAATCAGTCAATAACTAATCAAGAAACTATCACTTAAAGTTCAATTTTTCTAAATTAAAGTACTCCATTATTTAAGTTTGTTTAAATATTACAAAAATTTAGTCTAATTTTTAATGTGTTGTCATATTTTTATTTTTCTTTAAAAGATAATAAAAACAAAATCATTTTGTAATAAATAACAGAATTTAAAGGCAATGATTAATAGTGATTAATTGACTTTAAAGTAATTTTATGTTCATCTATTGTCATTTATATATAGTAGTGGTTGGCCAAGATTCGACATTGCATTCTAATGTGAACACCAGAGAACACAAAGTCAATGAACCATGATGCATTAAACAATATTCAACATCTCAGCAACATCCTATGGTTTCTAATTAATTTTACACAATTTTTTTCATTTTTTCTTTATATTTGAACGTGACCTATATATTGATAAATAGCTTTAATTAAATTTAAATTTTAAAAAATTAAATTTGTAGAAATAATGTTTTTGTTTGAACGTACGTTGTATATAAACGGTACAAAGTTTTGAATACGATCTCCCTCAGCATCAAGGTGACTTGCATAAACATTGATGAACATGGAACGTCCAGTATAAAAAATACACGTTTATTATTATAGTTTATAATAATTTAATTTTATTTGATTCAAGTATTTATTTTTCCATTTACATCTAGCTCAACTAATGTTAAGCGTAGATATATAATAAAAAGAGCCTAACATTAGTCCACAATCTCATTTGTCCTCAAATGGGTGCAGTGTGTAATGAAATTGAATGTTTTGTATTAATGGGTAATAAAGAACAAAAAAAAATCAGAATGAAAAAAAAATGAACGAATGAATGATCGTCAAATAGGTAATGATGTTATTTTTGGACATGAATAAATAACTTTGGGCACTTTATATTGGTTCACAATGATAATAAATATGTATGTACACCAATGGAATGGAATTGAATTGAATTGAGTTGTCTTTATGAAATGGTCGGATTGTTGCCATTGCCAATTTGAATCGTATTCGGTACATTGCTACTCAGGTGTTGGATATAGATGTATGACGTTGAATTGTCGCCATTCGTCTCAATCAAATTGTGTGCATTGTTACCGGATTCGGTACGATGTCCATCTAGATTGGTTGTTTGTGTTGCCGAGCCGTGTCCACCTCGAGGCAAGGTGGCGAACATGGTACAATCGGTGCCAGTCGAATTGGACGATGCAGACCCAGAGGACCCATCGGCACTGTTCTGCAACAACGATTGATGCCCGTTCACATATCGTGGTCTTGCCTGATGATGTACGGTGGTGGTGGTGCCCGTTCCACCCGTTCCGTTTGTCGAATGGATCGGAGACGCAAAATGTATTATATTTCCTGGAAAAGTTTAAAAAGGTCGATAAATTTCGTATTAACAGGCTCATTAACTTTATGCCCCAATCCACAGAATGTACTCTATTATTGTGTGCGTGCGTGTGTGTGTGTGTGTGTAACTATCTATCTATCTATATATAATGGAATGAGATATGAATAAATGCTTCATCATTTTTCGTTTTGTTTTTATTTTAGTTTAGGGAAAAGGGCATGTTACGATATGAATAATCGAAAATGCCATTGATATATATATGGGTATTGTGGTGGTAGCATACGCCCACGATAAATCGATCGATAAAACCAATAAGTCTCGACCGCCAATATAATGCAAATCAATAAGGTGAAAACAAAAATGAAAACATTTAAGTGAGAGACTTACCCGAAATAGGATCACCGGTAACAATCATGTTTGATATTTGATTGAGATCATATGTTCGTGTACGATGATGATGATGTGAATGATGATGGTCAATCGGTACACCACCTGGCGATTCAAATGATATCGTATCAAAGATTGTTCCATCTTTAATGTCATTGTTCGATTGATTCGAATAGATGGTTGCCGTTTGTATTAGATCAGGTTTCGCTTCACCATTTGTATCGATCAAATTTACGAACGCATGTCCACCGGCGG
This sequence comes from Blomia tropicalis, assembly GCA_029204025.1. Taxonomy (NCBI): domain Eukaryota; kingdom Metazoa; phylum Arthropoda; class Arachnida; order Sarcoptiformes; family Echimyopodidae; genus Blomia; species Blomia tropicalis. The sequence goes on from CM055090.1 coordinate 7,222,185, forward strand.
CACCACCTCCGCCAATATTATTTGTCTTATCAGTAAGAATCGATTGTTCCAATTCAAAGTAGCTTGGTGGTGCTCGTTGAGATTTAAGCAACGTTTGATAATACTTTGTTTCAATATTATGACCAACGTTGGTGGTGCCGGTGGCGTTTGATTGTGAAGCTTGAATCAATTGATGATCGGAACGCATTGAACAATCATCATCACCCTCCAACGTATATGGTCCATATTCACCATAAACTGCATTTATGGGAACAGTCGATACCATATCGACCGATGTTGTGATCGTTGTCTTCTCTTGATTCGATCCCGTACCAAATGTTGTCTCTTTAAGCTCTTCAGTTAGATTAAGTTGAGTCGACGACCTTGAAAATGATTGCCGATTGTTCGAATGACGTCGCTTTAACGAACCTCTACCATCCTTACACTTATTGTCGTTACTGAGAATGGTCAATCGTGTATCTTGTGATTGAATCGATTGTTGATGTTGATTACCCTTATTACGAACGGTTGCAATGATGATCAACAAAATGGCAACGAATACGGCAACGGCTACGGCTCCAATCAATAGACCGACCACTAAATGTTTCGAACGAAAACGTCCATAACCGCCATATAGTTCTTCAAAGAATGAACTCTTTCGTCCACGTGCATGGCCAACGTCTTCGCCTCCTTGTTGGGCAAAATCAATTCGCCGTTCAGCAGCTCGTTGCGTTCTGGCGTCAAGTTCCACAAAAACTGGTGACCTCTTCTTCGAATTTTGCGCATAAATGTTCAATCGTAACGGCGTGTTTGCCGGCAATTGATCGATCATAAAGCTAAAACTTCCATTAAATGGATTCATGATACGCCTTCCAACGGCATCGATTGTTACATTCTATTGGCGGTCGATTTTAAATTGAAAACAAAAAGAAAAATTGTTAGAAACAACAGAAACAGAGAATATATATAAAAAAAGAATAGTTAACCAAATAGAAGAATGAACGAAATCCTACCTTGATCAATGTATTTCGTGGTGTGAGGGCATAGATTTCGCATATATAATAGGTCGGCGGATAGGCAAAAAGATGCGGGACCTGATTTAACATATTATGTGCATTGAATTTGCCGACCAAATCATCCAATAACAATTGAGCCGATGCCTCCAATTGTACCGGACTCAACTTGTTCGATTGAGTCATCAACTGTCCACCACCATTGCGATAGGTCAACCGATTGTGTGGCGGTGTACGTTGTTGTTGTTGTCCACCATTCATTCCAATGGTTTCACCCAATTCGGCCGACGGCGATCCATTGATCGTATCGGGCGCAAAATATAACGCATATATATCGGAAGTGGTCAAATTTGCTGACTCGAGCAACATTTGTTGGTAACCAGAAAATTTTTCCGCCTTCTCTCGTATCCCATTGTGTCGGCCATTATTGTTACCGTGATACTTGATTCGACTTCCCGTTAAGATGGACGAATCCTCTTCCTCATCCTCTTCATCGTCCTCTTTATCATACTCTTCGTCATGATCGGAATATCTTGCTGATCCATCCGTCTTTTGTTTCAATTGATCCGATTGAGTAGAGGTGCCGGTCTTTGTAACCGTCGTCGTCGTGTTCATCACTATCGATCCATCACAACGTATTGATAGTGTGGAATCGCTTTGATTCGAAACGATACAATCATATGGAAAGAATGGTCCGGCGGTTGGCACGATAAAATATCGACATGGTTCACGTTGAATTCCAATATCATTTTTCGCCACACATTCCACTAAGCCGTACTGTTGTCGATTTCTTGGAATGTATTCCAATACCGATCTATTTGTGTTGGGAAAAAAAGAAAAGAGCAAAGATGAGAATGGAACCAAATGTTTCCCGTTTCCTCAAACCAAAAACAAAAAAAAACGGGCAACATAATTGGTAAGTATTGGGAGAGTTTGAACTTACTTGGAGTCATTAACTTGAATAAAATTTGGTAAATTGTTCTGTTTCTCAAAACGCCATGAAAAGGACACTTGAGCCGGACGAGCGTCAACTTCACAACCAATCTGAACGAGTTCGTTAATGTTCAACCCATATATAAGTCTATGAATTGAATGGGGAAAACGAATTAATACAAGATCGGATGCTATCGAATCAATTTTTTTATTCACTAAAAATCGAACAATCGTTAAAAAGAGTTTTCTGATTTATAATGACGATTTTTTTTCAGAGATTGGCAATCAATATCAAATTTATAATTTGGTTTCAATTTACTTTGGAAAAAGAAGAAAAGAATTAATCCAATATTTCACAATGATATATGAAAAGAGAAAGAGATAAACAATCTATTTGACCATGACAACTACCATTATTGGTGGAGCTAATCAAAGTTTGGTATGAAATTGGAAACCACTTTCAAATTGTATTTGGCAGATTTACTCGACTCTTCTATGCTATGCTATGCAACTATGATGAATTTTATTTGAGTATAACGGAATAGAACAAAGATAAAAAGTTTGATTAAAGAATTTTTTTGTGTGCTGACAAAAAACTTTCCACGACATCAAATCCAGAAAAAAAACATAAATTTAATTAGAATTGAATTCAGTTAAAAAAAGGTTAAACAAGGAATAAAATAAAATTGACTATTCTATAGAATCTATATTACTATAATATTGCCATTGTTGACACAAAGAGATCATTTAAAATATAATAAAAAAAAATTATGGAAAAATTTAAATTTAAAACCCAAAAGTATGAACAAATGGAATCATTTTGAATGCTGAATCAGGCGACAAAAGGCGACAACTATCTTCGATGGAAATAGCATTAATGGAAATCAATTTATTGTGATTTCAATAAATGCAATGAACGATAGAGAAATTGTATACGTGTCGAGTCGATCTCTGACGACATCAGAATGGACACACACAAACCCAAATGCATTATAATAATCCTGTTAGTTATTGGAAAGAAAAAATGTTTTATCCTATGAACTCTGACAATTATATAGTGAAACCTAAATATGGGTCATTTTTTTGTTTGATTTGGAACTTTGTTTCAACACTATGACCGATTGTTAGCTTATGCAACACACACACACACACACACACACACACAGACAGCAGACAATTCGTAAGAATTATTATAAGCAAAAGATTGTACAACAAAAATATAAAGGAAAAGAACATATTGTACAAATAGATTCTGTTCTTTCCTATGTCAACCATCATTATGGTCATCATAATTTGCAATCTCTTGTTGACATATGAATATGAAATAAACGTTTCACATTTGACAGACAACCGATTTGAATAGGATTTTCTTATCCTCCTACACTATATTTTATTTTAAGAAATGTTACATTATTACGCCTTCACATATATGTAAAAGAATACGAACATTTTGTTTCAGAATTCAATAATTTGCTATTTATATTTTTAAACTATAGTTCCATTTCGATCGTTTGATTCAACGTTCAATGCATAACATTCGAAAAGAGATCACAAATTTCGAATGGATTCCTACAAACTTCGTTATTCTATGTTATCACCGTAAAAACGTAAAATTGAAACTAAAGTGAAATCAAATTTAAAGTGTACCGGTGCGATTCAACAAACAAAAAAAAAGGAATTTGTAATAAATTTTCTATTCCAAATGGAACACGTTCGTTCATTTAAACATTCATATTGGTGCATTTTGCGTGCTTTACGTCGTCGTTTTATGTTATTATTGTAAGGTAAAATGTAAAAGGTGTACTTACGTGTATGGAGTACGGCAAACTGGAGCAAATTTGATCTCGAGTACAATCGTATTGGAAATCATGGTTCCTTGCTGATTGGCACACTTGCATTGGTAGGTGCCATTGCGCCACCGTTGAACTCGTTGCAATACCAATGATTGATTGCTCTCGATGACGCCTAGAGTTAAGTGTGCATCAATATATGAAAATAAAACATATTTAGATCCATTAGAGAAGGAAATGGGAGAAGACGAATATTGGGGGGTGATGGTGGTGGTGGTGGTGGTGGTGAGGGTGAGGGAGCGCGCCTAAAAATGAGTGAAAGTGAAATGAAGCGGCAACGGTCGACTTCGATAGATAGTGATTGATTGCACATTTTCCTTTACTTCTTTTTTTTATTTTTATTTATTTCTCACTCACTCTTTTTGACCAATTATAGCACTTATCTATCTACCAATATATTAGTACACAATTCTTCAGTTCAATAATAATATTCAATATTAGATTTAGATTTCTTACTTTATCTATTATCATTAATAGTTATAGTTATTTATGCCATGGCAAATAAATATAATCTAAAATGATATACAATCTAAATATTACCTTCTAATGTCTTATTCAAATGAGTGTGTGGTACATTTATGGATAAAATGTCAACCCTTCTCTTCCTGGTTATATATTTTCGACTAAAACATATAATAATCTATATAAAAGAACGTGAATAAAAAGAATTAAACTGATCATTGCAAGAATGTTACAATTACAATTGAATGTTCACTCGTTGAATGACAATCACAATTATTTGTTCAAAGTTCTATCTTATCACAATTCACTTCGACTATTAGGAATGTTTTATTGCTGAGCCCATTAGAGTGGTATTTGAATTTGGCACATTCTCATACAAATTGTGCGCAAAGTTTCGTCAAATTCAATTGTCTTAACCAATCTAACCCATTTTAATTTAAAACGAATTCTTCTTCATTTCCTTTAATATGTCTCATTGTTGTTCGGGTCATTTCCCTCATTGATTTGAACTATGATTTTGTAAATTAAATTCAAATTTCAATAAACGCCGATTGTCGGTTATCGTTTGTTGCATTTTCTATTGTTCATGCTTAATTGTGTGTTCGCAACACTACCAATTGGATCACATTTTGTTCCAATTCATATCATCTGTCATCTATTTTCTTTCATTCTTTTATGTCTGTTCAATTATGATTGCGTCTTTAACGTCACCACTTTTTTTTCGAGATGATTGTTTTGGCAATTAGACAATTAGAACTTCCTATTCTATCATTCATCATAATCGTTCAAGTGATTTGGTTCCAGCACTCTCCCTAAATAGTTTATTGTTGAAAACACATGGATTGGAATATATGGAATTAGAGAGAGAAAAGGAAAGAATTTCCTAACCGAAATAATAGGCGGAGTTCATATAAATGTGATCCTAAAAACATTAATTACAACATCAGATCATTGAAGAATAAAGTTTCATGTTATGATGCATTGAACGGGATACTAAATGAACAATGAATGAATTGGACAAATGCTCAATTGATTTGATACTATTTGATGTTCCACACTGTTATTTCTTTCATTTTTTTACTTGCCAGCCTTTTGTTTTGGTCAAACCCCTTTTTTTCTGTTCATTCCCTTGCTGCCAATTTGCTTTATCAAACAAAAAAGAGAAGAAACATGAAAATGTAACGAAATTGCCAAATCAAAATTGAAGACACTAAAGAAAATCAATTTACCGATTGATTCATAGACCAATAATTGATTTGAATTTGCGAACGAAAAGAAACGATCGAGTGGAATGAGAAATCGATTTTTGTTTTCTGTTGACTTCAAGTTTGGTTTTGTTTTGTTTTGATTTTTCCCCTTACATTTACCATTCAATTGTGTTTTCATGTTTTCATAGATCATCCAAAATATCATAGTATTGGCATTTATTTATCTCCAAATTGTTTCCGCCATTTACTCGCAAAAACATTTGTGTATTGTTACTGCATGCAACCCCAAAGTTTAACGCAAACATTTTGGTCTATATCTTTCGATTTTTTGTTGTTTTCATTCTCTTCAATTCATTTTATCGTGCATATAAATTGGCTTTAATAATAATTTTCCCCTAAACCACTCTATGAGTTTGGTGAGCTTATTTAATAGTATGCTGCACTGCGGAAACATTGCAATGTGAAATGGGACAAACTTACCAGCTTCGGGCAATAAGGTTTCGCCGTTGAAAAGCCATGTGATGGGAGTGGTGGGCGATGGATTTGAGTCAACATGACAATCGAAGTAGATGTCGATTCCCTCCTGTATCGTGTCCAGTGACAATGATGGAGCGCCCAACTTTAATTCCAATTGAGGCGGATCTAATAGAATGAAAAAAAAACAATAGTGAAAAGGGGAATGACATTTCAAATCAGCCTAATATCAAATAAAGATAAAAAACGATAATAAATGAACTATAGCCAACTATTTTTTGGGTAAATAACAAAAAAAAATCTATTCTTCTGAGACGACGTAAGTCTTTTTTGAATTTAACACAAAAGAAAGTGAATTAAAGAGCTAATTCGAAAGTTTTCTTTTCACTTAACATTTTTTGTTGACAATAAAAAAACATTGGATGATTCATACACAAACACACACACAGAACAGAGACAGAACTACAATAAGTTACAATTGGTACTCACAAACGTGCCAATGACTAAATTGCTCTGAACGGAAGCTTCCCTACATTGTTTTTTTGGCTAAAAATATCGAATGCAAACAAACAAACAAACAAACAAATATATTGGACAGGAGAAAAATAAGAAACTTACATTGAACATCAAGTGTCGTTTGATCACGAATTGCCGAGCCAGGAATACGAATGTTTTCTACCACACATTCGATTGTCATTCCACGATGACGACGTTCCAAACGTATTGTTATCGTTGATGTCGTTTGTTGTTCGCCTAAAATGATAATTATTTTATTGGTTAATGCTTGATGATTATAATTCAATTTTATTCAATAGAATACAACTAAGATGATTGAAATAGGAATAAAAGAACAAAGCCATTTATTGTCATCACATTTCGTGACGTGTCGTAATAAATCAATATGATCAAGGTAATATATGCATCGTGCACAACATAAAATCAATGAAACATAGTGATGGCTGAACGCAATTCAGAAACATTTGATTTGTCGCTACTTTATTATATAACGAATAATACGAATGACAACAAATAAATCACATAAAATGTCATCAACCTTAATGGGATTTATGACTATGATTAATCAAAATTCTCTTCATAATTGATATTTAAAGCAAATTCTAAGTAAAATATCGTCATTGTGGCATATTAGCAATCATTTGCTAATTGATTATATTACATTTAAGTAATGTTGAATAAAAATTCAAATATCAGTTATGACATACAAGAATTTTTCTAGGAACACATTTCAAGCAATTATATTATGTAATGCTTTTCCGAATATATACATAAAATATTCATCAGTTTCCTATGAACCTAAAAAAATGTTAGCTCATTGATGAAACATTGGTATTTTAATGAGCTAACCGTTCACAATAATTAATTGATCAACTGACTTAAATTTGAAGACAAAAAAAGGGAAGACAACATATTTAAATTAATGTTAAGATTGGAATTCGAGTATACAATCAAGTGTCACCATTTGACATTGCTTAATATTTCAATAGAATTGACATTTTATAAAAAAAGTCAAAACTAAACCTAAAATCGTTTTCAAACTATATGAAAGTGTTTGAAAAGTCCATTTGCCTACCTCATCAGCAATGGTAATCGTTTAATGGTGTGATTCTAGTCTAATGATGTGTGACTATGCATCCGGACCTTTCATTCACAATTCACCCTTAACTTTTTTTTTCGGTCATTGCAAATCGAAATTTTCTACATTTGGAAGAAGAAACTCGAGTTTCTCTTTAGCAACCCTTATACAACTATCTCTTTTAACTATTTGAAATTAATATTGGAACTCTCCACTTGCATAGAGACATTTCATTATCATGAATGCTCTCATGAAAAGTCAGAGTTCATCAATTCCTAATGTTTGACAGGAAAAAGAAAATAAGAAAAGAATTTTAATTTTTTCAAATAAGAATTCGAATAGATTTTAATGTTTTTTGCTTTCACATAGATTTCACCAAATAAGATGGAAGTATACTTCAAACTATACTAAAAGCATTTAACTGAAAAGGCATAAATGAATAAAAATTACACTCATAAAAGAAAATAAACAAAATGAAAAAAGCATTATTAAAGATTTAAATGTCAAACAACTATAGTTGTTTAAAAGTTTGAACAAATGAAAGATATGTATCATTAATGAAATAATACCTACTATTGAGCTAATTTGTTACATTTTTGGTATGTTTTCGTCAAATCAAAAGTAACCACAATTTGAACAATAAACTGTTTATTGGTCAAATGATGATATTGTACTAATGGTTTGTTCGTGTTATTTTGGTACAAAAATTAGAAAAGTTTTCCACTGAAGAACAAATTCTATACAACTAATGTGAAAATCTAAAGAAAGAATTGAGTCAACACAAAACTAAACGAGCCGAATTGAATGTGGGTGATTGTCATTGATTCGACGTTACCAGAATTGATTCAAGTGTAACGTATTAACACATGCAATACACTTGTCGCCAAAGCATCAATGAAAACAACCAAAATGCCGAAACACACACACATATATATATAAAGTTAGAGAATATACCATTAACGTATTGAGCACGATTTTGTAACGGTCATTTTGTCGTTTGCTATGCTTACCCATCTACGATGACAAACATTAGAGACCAATTAGTTGCCATTAGCGGAATACAAACAAACACACATTCAATTCTAAACATAACAAACAAAAATTGGCAAATTCATCTCGCCGCAATGAACAACCCAATTTCTTAATAATGATCATCAACAACAAATGACTACATTTTCAACCCTATCATCGTACAAACAATTGCTATCAATTGCCATTTTCACTTTCACTTCTTTCTTTTTATATTCCATTCATTTATGGTACATGGCCTTAAATAGGAAACAATTAATTCGATTATTGGACACATTCGATCTCAATTATCATCAAACAAGCACAATAAAATGGGTCACCGTAAAAAAAGAAGACAATTATTTTGTTTCTTATCGAAAAATCAAATCAAATTGGTATTAATATTTTAAAAAGTTATAAATTGTCTCAAACAACTTGGCAATAGGTTACAACCAACACATTAGACTTTAATTTTGGCATCATTGAACGTGTAATCCAATCTGTGTTTGTTTGGAACAAAGTCTACTCTCTATTCTTTTCTAGTTAGTTTCTCATTCTTTCCTTCAATTGACCATCTCATTGTGTACAGATTGGCACAAAGATTGAACACAATACCCAATGCGGCCATACATATTCTCTCGGTTTCAGTTTACTTGAATGCTTTTGATGGCAGATCGAGACAGATCTCATTGTCTTCCTATGTCTCAGCATGTGTGTATGTGTGTGTGCTCAATCAGGCTAGCTTAGAAACAGTTTCTTCAACTTATATTTCCACTCCCAATTGGATGAGAATCAGATTCCTGTGGAATATACAAATAAATCGAAACAAACTATTTGCCATCAAATGAATAAAATTGGAACAAAATAAAATAGAAAAAAAGCGGAACAAACTATAGCGGTGAACAACTGCTGGTATGAAGAGAATGGAAAAACAACAAAACCAAAATAGTTTGGATAATGTTGCATTCGTCCAGTAAACCAAAATAAAAAGAAAAGAAATTGAACAACAACAACAACAACAAAGAATAGAAACGAAAGTGGCAACAAATTGCGAAACAATATACGACAATCCAACATGCAGCATATAAATAAATAGATTTCTACAATACAATGACAATCGTTTACAGCAATGTGAAGCGAATTTTTGTGGATTTATTTGTGTGAGTCACTCATTCTATTGTGTGGAATCGAATCCGGCACATCGATCAATCGATTCGCATTGAACAAACGACATTGGCAGACTAATTTGAGTCAAATATTAATTAGTTTGACGGAATGTTCTGGTTTGGCGCCCAGTCATGTACACACACACACATACACAAACAAATAATGTTATAATAAATAATGTTCAATTGTGATCAACATTAATAAAACTATAGTATTGGTTGCACAAAAATAGTACCAAATGTCTAAACATAATGAATTTATCGGAACCGGAGACATAGGTAAAATATTATAGAAATAAACAATCGATATCACATTTTGAGTTAATAAAATAATAACAAATATAGTTCGACATCAGTTTGTGAATTACTGATGCCCAACAAAGATAGACACCGTTTTGATATGACATTTCATTAAGTGTTTGAGTGGATAAACGATATAACGAGTGCCACTCAGTGTGTAGTGTCGCCGGGCAAGTGTTCACACTGCCAGACGCACAAATTGCCGTAAATGAAAAAGGCAAACACAGAAAGAGAGAGAGAGAGAGAGAGAGAGAGAGAGAGAGAGAGAGAGAGAGAGAGAGAGAGAGAGAGAGAGAGAGAGAGAGAGAGAGAGAGAGAGAGAGAGAGAGAGAGAGAGAGAGAGAGAGAGAGAGAGAGAGAGAGAGACAAGAACTCGTTGAATAAACAGATCGATTCGTTCCAAATTTGTTTCTGCAATGGTCGCCGCCATCGTCGTCGTCGTCTTCAAATACAACATTACGAAATCAATGACACCATCGAATAGAACAAACATTGATTCAAGAACATGAGACACACAGCTTATGTTGACTTGCACAATCATCTTCAATCAAGAACGAAAAAAAATGGCATAAAGAAAATAAAAAGATGGGACCATAAGATGGACAAGTGATTGTGGAAACATTGAACCAGGTTAAATTCTGATTTCAATAAAACATAAATAAATAAATTCAACATTTTTGTTATTGATTCAAAGGATAAATTAAATAAATTTTTAAGTAGTGTTTTCAAACAAATGGCTAATTCAATTATCAACATGTCAATGTATTGAAAAAAAATGTTTGAAATAAAATAACAAACAAGATAAAACGAAAACATTTGTTAAATTGAGATTTCTTTTAATAAGAAGAAAAATATAGTGTTTGGAAATGTGTGAAATGAAAGTGAGAGAATGATTGAATGAAAGTCAATAGTCCTTTATTTCATATTTCATCGAATACAATTTCAATCTTATATTGTTGAATCTCATGTTTTTGGTCTGTCCAAACCGCCCAATCTAATTATATATTATGATGTTTGATTTTTTTTATATTTACAATAAATTAGAGGTTTCCGAATTTTTTTGTAGGGGCAAGTTTGTCCATAAATTGTGCACGAATTGGTTTATGGAAACAAAGCGACAATGTTTACTTCAATTTAATGTATTTACAAACTTTTGGAAACCTCTATCATAGACCATCATCCAAATGGTCAACAATGCAACAGAACTAATAGTTGTAACAATCACTTATCATTTGTTGTTCCAAAATTTCCAATGTTTGACCGATGATTTCAATTGGCAATTCCGGAGTACACTTTATAGAATTAATTCTCTCGACTCCATAGTTTAATTTTCTTAATTGAGATTTCCCTTCTTCACTTGCCAATTTGCTACTCAGATTATTGACTTATTGTCTCCTCCAAAATGCGAGTTTGATTATGTTGTACACACACACACACACATAATAATTCAATTGACATGGTAACTATTTGCAAACATACAATTATCTTGAATGTCTTTTCAATCAAAATCAAAAATTAATGTGTAGACATGTTACAAAATTTCCACAACAAATTGATATAATAGTAGTATATGAAAGTGTGAACGTTTAACTTTGAGCACGCGCCATGTAAATAAAGAGTTGAAATTGATTGTATAAATAATCGAAACATGTGACACGTGAACAAACATTAATTTCTATGATAAAAACCGTTCATTCAAATAAAATGTTTGTCTTTATTGAATTCACACGCGTGATCCATTTCCGCCTACGAAATAGAATGTAATGACAAACCACAAACGGGTGGAGAACATTTGAGAACAAAAAAGTCATTTTGAACAAACGCTGTCATTTGGGGCCATAATTGAGCCCATTATGTTTGAACCTTTTTGATTTCACATTTTTTTTTTGTTGTTAATTTTAGTGTCCATTAAATTAAATCTATTTTCGTTTTTGTATTGAAAATGGGAATATAATTGAAAATAAACTTTTCATTTACCAAAATTAAACCAAACACAAATGAATCAGTTTGGCCAATCCTTATGATGACATTATTTGCCTTGACACTGATTTCAATAATAGGCTCGCCCATTTGATTGTGAAAGAAGCAATTATTCACAGTATGAAGTTACTTTGTATGTGTTGATCTCAATTGAAATGGAACCCGATACCCAGCACCGAGAGGGAAAAAGTATTTACGTTTGCAATTGGTGACTTTGATGCGAATGAATATATGCAATATATTATAAATTTGTAATGTTATGAAAGTGTGTTAACAACGTGTTTCACCACCAAAAATAATATCAAATTCTATTGTTAAAGGCGATTTTTGTTGACACATTAAATAATGAGCTCACACAAAGGGAAAACATAAGTTATGGTAGATGGAGGATAAGGGAGTAGGGGGAGGAGGGGAGGGGAGGAGGAGAATAAGAAAACGCTACTTACCATGAATTCGTGTATCCCATCGTTTTCCATCAAAAAGCCAATAGATGGTAGGCATTGGACGCGACCCATAGGTATTGCACTCGAACAGAGCATCGATTCCGGCCACTAAGATTGGCGTCAATTGAGTTATTCGAACTTCAGTTGGTTTAACTGTTTCACATAATAACAAACAAGAACATAGTAAGAAATTGAGGAAAAGCTTAAAAAAGTATAGTTTTGAATTGTATGTATGGGTAAATGGGAAAACCAATCGTATATTCGATCAAAAAGCCGAATGAATCCGAAATAATAATAATTGGAAATGGTTCATAGAATCGCTTTTGTGTGACTTTTTCTAAACTTTACCCATTTCATTTGCAATTTTATATAAACATATACTTGCACGCACATTTCCGTCATCTGCTTTTGGCATGATGTACGATCGGGGTGAAAGAACGAATCGAATAACAATTTAGGTAGGTCCATACAAGAACCATCAACAAGAAAAAAAAATAAACTCTACATAAAGCCTACAAATGTTTTTTTTAATTATTATTGAATAAAGTAAAACACAAATAACAAAATTGGTAAAAGTGGCCTAATCATAGATTAAAATCTTACTTATATACCAATTCTAGTTCAAACAAACTAATTAATGGATGGAAAACAACTTGAAAATAATTACAATTCAATTTTCTGTTCAATTTTAGTTGTAAAGTCTCAAAACAAAATTTTCCTCAAATGAACCGTTCAATGTTGATATTGTAGTAATAATAGGATTTTTTTAAAATAAATGAAAGATGGTAAAAAGAAAAAACATTTTTACGAATATTTTAAAAAATATGTTTTAGAAAGAATACTAAACCGAAAAAGATATTGCGACAAAATACTTGACTGAAATTTTAAGTCAATAGACTATTTGGCTTTAAGAATCACCCAGATGATGGGAAATGATGGTTGGTAAATGGATGGACCAATGTAATAAAGCAAATATAGGAAGGAATGTAGGATTTAATGAACCATTTAAAATGGTTTGACATTTCACACTTTACAAACATTGAAGCGCGATGTGATTTGAAGTTTTTTCACATAAGATCACATTGAGATATCAGAACGAAAAAGCGAAAAGTGTCAAATCTGGATTGGTGAGATGAGGACTTTCCCAAAAAAATGGAAAATAAGAAATGATTTCAAATCACAATATTGAGTTTTGAAATGAATCAAAATTGGAACAATTTTAAACAAGATAGAAGATCTGTCCAAATTTATATTATCACACAACTCTATATGTCAATTGAATCAGTAGAGTTCATTAATTCCAAACTAAAATGTTATTTTTTTATTTAAAACTTTGAATCTGACGATCACCTCCACCAGTCTTGAATGTGATGGCTAAAAGAAAATGGTCCAATCTAATCGACTACCAACTATAGATAATTGAAACAAATTACAATTATAGGTTTGCATCATTACAATGTGGAAACGGTATTTGGTATAACAAATAATTGAACAAGCAAATGATGCAGATTGCCATGAAATGAATTGAAAATTGGCAATGGGCTTTGAACGAGCAAAGGGTGAATAATGGGGGGAGGGGAGGGAAGGTGGGGGAGGGGGAGAAGAATATGAACATAGGATGGATCCATTATGATTGTACTTACGATTCATGTCGAGCGTAATTGAATTGGATGCCGCCGCGTTCGTGATGTTCGAATTAATGGCTTGGCACATTAGAATTGCAAGCAGATGATGTCGCGCAAGACGGGTAATGAGGAGCTCATTGCTCGTTACTGAACATTCAAATATATTTGTGCCACGTTTACGTTTGTGATAAATGCCATTTGAACGAGGTTAGGTTAGTGAACGGCAACGTTTTGCGAGCAAAACGAGCAAATCATAGTTCAAATCCCGGTGACGACAAATGGATGATTCCAATGTTCCAGTGTTTAAACCACCGAAAACGACGACAATACATTTATTGTAAGCAGTCGAAAATATTAGCATCGACAACAAGAATAAAAAAAACAGTGGGTGAATGGTCGAGACACGGCATAACCGTAATAGATGAAACAAACAAAAACAAAAACAAAAAAAGTTGACGTTGTTTACAATAGTCGTTTGGACAACAATAGTTCCCACAATTGTTATTGGTGCGTGTATGTGAGTTTAACGGCACAGGAAAACGATTCAAATTTAAAGGATTGTTTTATTATTGTTAACGATGATGGTGGTGAAGCAATTTTGAACACGACAATTTGGTTGAAGCAAAAATGGTTGTGTACAATGGCAATGGTTTAGTGAAACAGAATCGTACAATTGAAGGTTAGAATCATTGATTGTGTGGTTGTAAGGGAACGTAGACACAAACCAAAGATGGCAATACACACGACAGTTATCACAATAAGATTTTTTTGGTCGCCGATTGAAATTGCCGTCATCATCGTATATAGAGGAGAAATGTCGTTAATTTGAGTTGATTTTTTGACACGACACAGACACATTGACACGCGGACGAACACGACAAATGGAGACGATGACAACATTGTATACAAGTGTCGGAACAGGAAGACGACAATAAGTGAGATACAATTGGTGCAACATTGCATTTTGTTTGATTTTTTGTGTTGTTTTATTTGTTTATTTGTTTGTTCATCACCAAGAATGATATTTTAGAAATAGATAAAAAAAAGTTAGTCCCAAAATTGGTTGTTTTTCATTCGTTCGCACAAAATAAACGGAATGACATTTTGAAGATTTAGGTAACATCACGATCACAGAAAAAAACGGCATAATAAAGATGAGAGGATGGAATATAATATAAATATTTATATTGAAGTTAGAAAGTCATACACATTGGAACAACAATAATTAGATTGACGTTTGAGGGATCGCATTTTAAATTCGCATCAACAACGTAGATAATTGAATTATTTACAGTCCAATTGAATGATGATAAATGGTTTATAGGAACGCGGTCGATGACATCAATCAACGTTATAAAAGATGATGATGATGATGATGGAATTAAATTGACGTGCAGATATATAAGATTAATGAATGAATAAATAATTTGAAATAATAATACGAAAGTAATTAACACCAAGTTTTTTCCATTGAACCAGTATTTCAATTCAAAGGGAACACAATAATGTTAAATTGTATTAGAATGGTTCACAGAGGGACATATGTACGTTTAAATAGGTTAGTTGGTTATATTTCGGAATGGATCATGAAAGGATCATGATGATCGCATATGATTTCATAGTTCAACAACGAATTACCACAAAGTGTGTGTGTGTGTGTGTGTGTGTGTGAGTGGGTGTCGTTCAATAGCAAATAGATGTAGAATTTGTACATATACATATTCACGAATGTTAAAATGAACGAGCGATAATAACATGATGATGATGATGATAGGGGAAAGATGGCAGTTTAGAAGATAGCAATGTGCGATGTCACAGATGTTGTGTGCAGTATTTGAGTGTAGAATTATGAGAGATAAGACGGAAATCGAATGTACAGTGGGTTTAGTTGGAAGAATATGCACACAAACACAGACACAGACATAGACACATACACGCACATGTATGAGATGAAGAAACAAAAAGAATTTGTTCCATAAATATTGAAATAGAAAAATGGGAAAATGTAAATATATTGTTGTATTCCGTATGCAGTGTTAGGATAGAAGCAATTGGAAACATAATATGACAATGATAATTCATTTTGAAGTAGGCAAGAAACAAATTTTTAGTGTATATGAGTCAAATTATGGGTTATAAGTTGTGTGTGTGTGTGTGTATGTAGGAAACAAAAGTCACATGTCAAATTATTAAGGGATTTTTCCAGTATGGAGGGTGAGGAAAAAAAGTGAGGAGGAAGACAATGGTACACAAATGTAGAATGGGCATTGAGATTGTTCAAGCAAAAACAATGTGTTACCAAAAATGTGAATTGAAAATGGTAGTGTTAGATGATGGCACATGCACGCACACAAATATATCAACAAAATAGGGAAAGAATCATAAAAAAATAAAATAAATAGAAGAATCCCGTTTAAATCAATGGATGAGTCGATATTGTGTTCAAGGATAAGGGTGTGTTTGTATGTTTGAACGATGACGATGAAAACAACAACAAAAAAATCGATAAAATCATGTCAACCAAAGATGATGGTACAGATATTAATCGAGAGTATTGAATTTTTTTTTTTTTTTTTTGGTTTTTAGTTTGAGTGCGCGTAAAGTAGCGTTTGATACGATTCGGTTCGTTTGTTTTGTTGTCGGTAAATTGAATTTTGAGCGGAACAGTCGAAATGAATAAAAGAATCAAGAAAATATACAAGTTAGCCCCACGTAACGTGGTTAGCAACGAATAACACAAAAAAATAGTAGAAAAAAAGAAGAAGAAGCAGTAGGAGGAAAAGAATTACAAACCAAATAAGAAAAAATGGATTTGTGCCGCGTGAATTGTGGTCGTTATTAAATTTTGTTAGTGGTTTAGGTTAAATTTCATAGTTTCATACAATATTTGGTATTTATGGTCATGTGCATTGATATAGTTGTGGGACAAGTGTCGGTGCCCAGTGTATGAACGATTGATTTTTTATTTAAGGTTGAAACAGTTGTTTGATATGTATGTTTGTGTGTGTGAGAGAGAGAGAGAGAGAGAGAGAGAAAACAATGGATATGGATAGATGGATGGATGAATGAATGGTTTGGTTGTTGTGGATGGATGCGTTCACATATAATCGGCGACCAAACATTCGAAAAAAATGTGATTCAATAGTGTGTGCGTGTAATAGAACACCAGGCGGTGACGATAAGCAAACATGTCAAAAAGTTAGTTTGTCCCATCATAGCAATGTAGAGGCGGAATTACAGACACCCCCCATCCAAGATCAAGTGTTCAAATCATAACGAGCACAGATTGAAATTGACAGATTTCGATTACAAATTGCAATTTCCAAGTTCGATCCAAACACGAGGAAAATAACCAAGAAGTATAATATTAACCATTGAAAATAAATGGCAACAAATGGAAACAATATCACAAGTTAGAGTGAAATTGCAACATATAAGAGAATATATATTGCGTGGTTTGGAAAGAATCATGCGTAACAAAATTGTAAACGAGTGAATCGATTTCAATTATGGTCATATAACGGGGATAACAAATGTTAAGCGTTAGAGTGGCAACCGAATTAAATAATAATAAAAAAACAATGTTAACGATAATAGGAGATTAATCCATATAAATTAGTTTGCGTATCAATCCGTACGAACATGAATGGGTAAAACAAGAAAGAAAAAAATTATAAAACCCATTCATAATCAGTTCAAATAGTTGTAGTTGGGGTGGTCAGAATGTAATAGTGTGTTTAGGTGAAATAAATGATGTTAATAATAATAGCATACACAAGAATGATTATAATCGTATAACACCCCAAAACAGCCGATTATATATTACCCATTATTCAACATAGAACACAGAACGATATGTATGTGTGTGTTATTAAATATTTGTGTTCATTCAATTTGCATAGAGAATGGAACAAGGAGGAAGGAGGAAAAAAAATATAGATTTTTGTGGGAAAAAGTGTCCAGCAACATGCAGATAGATGCACGCGCACGAGTGTGTCGACCGTTAAATTGAATTATATATTTTGTATGTTGGACACCGTATAGTTGTAGGTCGATGGCGGCAACGGCGATGGCGACGATGATGATAATGACGAAAATGTTATAGTGTTATTATTATTATTATAGTTATAAAAGGTTAAAATAATAGATAAAATTAAGTTTCAACAATGGAAATATTGTTATGCATGAGTTGGATGTGATTGTGCAAACATTAAAAATCAAGAATCATTCAAAGACATGGTGATATGACATTGTTGTATGTTGTTCAAGTCGACATAGTTTCATTCGCATGTTAATCAAGTCGATATAGATCATCGAATTAGGGAAAGTGGAAGAGATGATGATGATGAGAATGAGAAGAATAAAAGTGATGTTGATGATGAACACAATGATGATGAACAAAAAAAATGAAGAACGATTCATAGTCGACCGACCATGGAATTTTTATAATGAACGGAATGTGTAGCCAAAGATATTTTAGTTGAGAAAAGCCGGTTTAATTCAACGATTTATGGTGATGAACGACAAACAAAAGACCATAAATCAATGATATTCGTTTATTGTTGTTTTCGGTCATAATTATATTTTCCACAAAATTGTATACCATTCAAAACGGTAGCAAATACGATTAAAGAAACAGGAAAAAATATAGAGAAAAAAATGAAAAAAAAATTCAAAATTAGTAAATAGTATATAATTATAATTACAAAATTCCTTTCCATTAGTAACCATTATTAATAATATCATAATTTATTGTTATTTTATTTCAATAATTTATTGATTTTTTCAACCAGTCGGAACTCTATATAGTTAAGTATATTTGTGAGTATTTGTGTGTATGAATGATTCGAACCATTCAACGCACAACTTCACTCAAATGTTGATTTATTTTTAATTTTGAAAATTGGTTCTACATCTTTGATGTGTCAGTACAAACTAAACTAAGTAACTAAAATAAGTATACATCAAAACTGAATTGAACAACAAAAATACAACAGAAAAGAAAAATATTCTTACCGTCACGATCGTTAAACTCGAACGAATCGTCGATTATCGCGTAGTCACGCCACCAGATCAATGATGGTCTTGGTTTACCTGTTTCAAAACAAATAAAAATTGTTCAAGCTTGTTTTGAAAAATATGTCTATGTTGTCCCATGTGCAAAGTGATTGGTGTATGATAAAATAAAACTAAACATTAAATAGATATAAAACGAAATTGATTAAATAAAATAAAATTTCTTTTTCATTTTCTTTTCTTTTTTAAACAAAAACCTCTTGACAATTTGAAATGTATTTTATTCCAATTAAATAAATTAAAAATTTTGAATTCATTTAAAATTTAATTTTTATGTCTCTGAACGGAATTAATTTGAACATGCAAATGAACGTGATGATGTGGTTGAACTGATCTGTTGAACTTATATTGGTATTGAATTGAACGAATGAAAATGAATGCAACTTCAATCGAGCAAACATGAAATTGGATTAAGAAAGAACTTACCTCCTTTAGTAAGGCACGTCAAGGTGAGCTCATCGCCTTCATTATACGGGCCAACCAGACCGGAAAGTTGATTACCATTGGAATCGGTTATTCTTGGCACTTGTGGTGGTGCTGTGTACAGCCACACAAATTAGATGTGGCAGGGAAAAGTTTTCGTTTTAGTCAATTCCAATTAACCATCGAAACCCGAGAACGTATGATCGAATGTTCATGCTATTGTATTCAACCGAATAACTATATATATATATAGTATTGGAAAAAGGCCCTAAATGTCAAACCTTTCCTAAGGCTTGGTTGATTATCAAGATGATTTCATCTATAAAAGTGAAAGTTTCCCATTGCTTTGATGGAACCAGTTTCCTTTCATCAGATTGCTGCATCTGATCTACAACAGAACCTGAACAATTTTTATATATGTACCATAAAAGTTGTGTAACTTTACCTTCATCGAAAGTTACCGTTGATCTAGTAAATTTATATATGTAATTATTTTTTTACCTACTCTTTACACTTGGTTGAATAATTCTATTCTAACTATTGGTTGAGCACACTTTTTTTATGTTGTTTTTGTTGTTAATGTTATAGATTGAGTCGTTCACTGTTTTTTTTTTGTTTCTTGCGTAAAGACTTTCCATCCGATAACTACTTACTGATAACTTTGAGCGAGATAATCGTATTTACGGTACGAGCTTTTCGAAAGTCGACCCGACACCGGTAATCGCCTTCATCGGATGCTGCCACCGGCTCGATTAGTAAGTGGGCCGGCTGGGCCTTAACGGTGAAATAGGCTCGACCTATGGGTGAAGTGAACCGAATGGAACATGATAACAAGAAACAAATGTTAGCTAATCAGAAATTGAGAATGAAAGTAAGAACAAGAGGTATTTGCCATATATACCAAATTGATCGTTCGTTCATTTTTTAGACATAAAAGAATCAACGTAATAAAGAAAGTACATTACCTTGCAGATTTGGCATTGAAATGGTGGCCATATTCGTGTCCGATGCAGCCGAATCTGTTTGAAAAGTAGCAACATCATTATTATCACTTCATCATCAATTTTTGTTTTGTTCGATGGCCATTTATTATTGCTATTATTATAAAATGGAAGAATAGCTTTTTTTGCTAAAATGGCTACTAGCACATAAATAATTGCTCAATTGTTCAATATTGAATGAATAGAGGATAGGTTTTCTATTAGTCAATATGGTAGTAAGAAAAAAAAGTCGGATATGAACTCAACTTATTTGTGTACACAACCTTAAACGACATATCAAAAGAATAGAAATTAATTTATTGTATAAACAGGTTCTATATTCTCAATTCAGTAGTAGCTTGCTTGAGAACTTGTGGTGCTATGTGCGTGTACTTTGGATGACAAACAAACATTCCGGAATTCCGTTGAAGCATCTCCTACGGAAAGCTGTGTTTCCCTGTATTTTGGGTG
Organism: Blomia tropicalis; assembly: GCA_029204025.1. Taxonomy (NCBI): domain Eukaryota; kingdom Metazoa; phylum Arthropoda; class Arachnida; order Sarcoptiformes; family Echimyopodidae; genus Blomia; species Blomia tropicalis. The sequence goes on from CM055090.1 coordinate 7,243,170, forward strand.
TCTCGTATGTGTGCGTTTACGGAATCAAATAAAAAAATAACAGAAAATTATATTTACGTTTAAAATGTAATAAGAATTGTTCTTTTGAACCCAGCTATTCCTATTTGTCCATTTGATTATCACAACTGTTTTCAAACTATTTAAATAAGGTGTGACAAGGACAAACTTATTGGTAAAGTGCAAAATGATCTAATTTATCAACATGATATTGCACTCAATAATCATTTAAAAATCAATCCACTATTGATTATGAATAAAATACATTTCAATATGTATTGTAAATATGGTATCCAAATTATCACGTCTACCATCATTATAGAAAAAATGATAAGTATGATCAAGGACAAAGTCACAACATAAATAACTTATTTTTTATAATGAACTGAAGTGCATTTTCTTATCAATGCTGATAAGATAACAATGAATCATATATTAGTGACATTTTGGCAATTTTATACTATTTTTTATAAAATGTGGTTGTTTTACCAAAACCAATTGTAATTAAATCGAGCAATGTACTACATCATATATTTAGCTTTACAGGCATTGCCTGTTTTGATAGTTGTCTACTTTTTGTAAGTTGTATTATGTTTATTTTAAATTCTTATATTTTTAAAAAATAATATTTTGTTTAAGATATGTTAAACGAAAGTTTAGTTATTGGTCATCGCGTGGCGTGCCTGGTCCATCGCCATATCCCATTCTTGGTAACCAATGGCAAGATATGCTAAAGGGATCGACTGTTACAATAATGGAATGGGAACATAAATATGGCAAAATGTATGGAACATATGAAAAGTATAATCCGGTTTTAAACGTTTCCGATCTTGATATGGTCAAGCATATCTTGATCAAAGATTTCCATCTATTTGTTGATCGTCGTAGTTCACCAAGCTTGAACAAAATAGATCAACGACAATTGTTTCATCTTAAAGGTGATGATTGGAAACGTGTTCGTGCAATTACGAGTCCAACATTCACCAGCGGCAAGTTGAAGGGAATGAGCGGTCAAATGGACAAATGTGTAGACAAGTTGAGCAAGTTTTTTAATGATTGTGTTCAATCACCAGAAACATCAATTATTGATACGAAAAAGGTGATCACTGGATTTACGATCGATGTCATTGCATCAACATCGTTTGCCATGGATACTGATGCTAATGGTGATCGAAGCAAAACGAATCCGTTTGTAGAGAGAGCAATGAAGATGTTTAAGTTTACATTTGCACGCATATTTTATTTTCTGATGACTCCAATGTTCATTCGAGAATTTCTTGATAAGTTTATCAATTCGGAAGTTAATGGCTCATTTTTCCATAAACTTGCAGAAGAAGTTGTACGAATGCGGCGTAGTACAAATGTAAAACGAAACGATTTTGTCCAATTGTTAATGGACGCTCGTGTCGATGTAAATGAGCTAAAAATTCGGGTTATGAAACATTGACTGCCGATGCTGATCGTGATGACCGAGAGGGACAAGTTGCCCAAACATTGGATTCAAATAATTCAAAAACAAAAAACTTGAAAACATTAGATGATACTGAAATTATGGCCAATATTATTTTATTTTTTGTAGCGGGATTTGAAACTACTGCTTCTACCATCACCCATAGTTTGTTTGAATTGGCAAAGAATCCAGAAACACAAGATCGTCTTTATCAAGAATTAAATGATGCACTTGATGGAGTTGACACATCATCGGAATTGTATTATGAAACCGTTCTTACAAAAGTTCCATATCTTGAAGCAGTAATGAAAGAAACCTTAAGAAAGTATCCACCTTTGGCTCGATTGGATCGACGAGTAAATGTTGATGGATATAAATTAGGCAATGTTACATTGGAGAAAAATCAACTTGTACTTATACCGGCCTTTGCCATTCATTACAATCCAGAATATTATCCGAGCCAAATCGATTTAATCCTGATAGGTTTATGCCTGAAATCGAGATCAACTTATACCGTATACTTATATGCCATTTGGTCAAGGGCCACGTAATTGTATTGGCATGCGTTTCGCATATCAAGAAGTCAAATTGTGTTTAGCCAAATTGATTCGACAATTTCGATTTGAACCTACCGATGGAACACCTGATAAATTAAAATTGGGCAAAATTGCTTTAACGGTTGCGGAAACATTTCCGCTAAAAGTCTCCAAACGATAAGTCACAAAGTATAAAACATAAATTATTGTAATTTCGAGATTTAATTAAATCATAACTAAACAAACAAAACTGTGTTTTAATGTTTTAGCAAAAACAAGACGTTTATTTAGATTTAATGGTGACTTTGAACATTGAGGGTTTTCAATACCTTCTTCAAAATGAATTTGGAATGAACTTTAAAGTAAAAAAAATCAAACACGTATTGCAAATTTGCTATGAACTATGAAAAACTTGATTTAAATGAAGTTGGAAACAAAAAATTTTGAGAAATTTGGTGGGAGAAGAGGTTGAACCAATAATTGAATTACGTTGAAAACAAAGTAAAGTGAAAACTTCAAAACCAAATGGTTTACGTTGTTTCAAACAATGGAATCGCCCACTTAATATTGTGTTTTATTTTTGTTCATCCTTTCCTTGATTATCATTGACAAAGATTTGTATGATAATTTACACGATTATTGCGTTTGCATACAATCATTGCTATTCATATCAAAGTTTTATATATACTTTTTGAAATTAACATATTATTAAATATTTAATAAAGTTTTATATTGCATTGCGCAAAAGAAATAAGAATGTTTGAGTGAATACATGAGAGTAGCACTTTTGTGGAAGATAGGTAAGATATTTGACGACTATGATGGTAGTTGTCTATAGAATACGATAAAAAATGTTCGGTTTGTTCATAAATTGCATCTTTTGTGAACATTCTATTTGCTTCAAATTGAGTTAATTTACTCTCTCTCTCTCTCTCTCTCTCTCTCTCTCTCTCTCTCTCTCTCTCTCTCTCTCTCTCTCTCTCTCTCTCTCTCTCTCTCTCTCTTTCACCCACACATACACACAACCATCATTCTTTGTACCATCATCAAAACTTTCTCTTATATCTTATTCCTTTTGCTCTTTCTTTATTTCTGTTTCTCATTTCCTTTATTTGCAATATTCATTCACAAACTTTGGAACATTGTGAAACATCAGATGATCCACGATGACATATACCTTGATGTTTAGTTTAGTGTCAAATGCGAATACAAACATCAATTTGCTATAGATGCTACCATTTGGTTGTCTTTTATTTGAACCAATTTATACTGTAAATATACCGTTTACTTTAATTTTTACATATATTTCTCTTTTTGCATATTGCATTTGAGCTTAAGTTCGAACATCAACAATGAACGTTTGAATAAAATTTAACCTTAAAAACATTAGCTCTTTTATATGTTAAGGTATAGATCTAAAGAAATACGTTATGTCATGTCATTTCAACAAATATACAAAAAAAAGCAAAATTATTATGATAAACTTGACAAATTGTGGTATGTGTGTATGTGTGTGTGTGTGTGTGTGTGCAAAAGAAAGTATAGAAAGAGACAAATCTCTTGATAATCACCTTGCGCTTCAATACACAATGACAACAAATGAAAATAATGTTTTTTATACTTTCTTTCTTTAACCATTCACTTTATGTGTTGCCATTTTATATATTTAATATTTATGTTTCACACTAGAAAAGAAGACCGAACAATTCAGTTAACAAGGTTGCTCATCGTATTCTTTCCCGTTGTTCGTTAACACTGGAAACAAATTCTTTTTTTTCGGTTTTCTCAACTTTGAGGTGGCGAACAATTTTGATAGGTCTTTTTGCTATGTTAGCATCTATTTCCCAATGTTACAATGTCGATTTCGAACTCTCGCCTTGTATATACAATAGGAAAACAACCTACAACAACGGCAATGAGCAGAAATAAGAAGAATAAAATGAAGAAATAATGTCAATGTTAAATTGACAACAAACGTATGGCAAGTGATTTGAATCAGTATTCAACTCATATGTATACGATTATCCCCTTAACACCCCTCATTCATTTAACTCTTGGTCGAGTCATTCCGGAAACGGCCGTTAGATGTGTTCGCGTAAGCTAACAAACCGTCGAGTCCGCACAAATACAATTTACGTTTGAAATGTAATGCGATTAAAGTCTTACCAATTGGTGAACATATACAACACCCACAAAGAACAACCACTGCAACTCTTTTAACAGTTCCCTTAGTAAAAGAAATTATTTGTTTGGTGATTATTAAATTTTTTTAATTTAAATTTTGGTTAACCTTTCCCTCTAGTTGACTCAAAATACATAACAATTTAACGTTGTTGAATTGCCTTTTTTTAACTGTTTTGTTAAACCTTTAACACACATAAAAGCTTTCTGAAAACTCGTTTTGGGATGTTAAAACAAAACAAAACTATTATACACTTTTATTTCAAACATGGGAAAATGTTTTGTTTTATTTTATATATAATTTATTTTTATTGTTATATAGTTTAAAAACAATATTTAGTGTTTTTTTTTCGTTTTTGTTCTTTTTTTTCGTTCAACGCGTTTGTACTCAATGTTCATTAATAAAACAAACGATTAATTGAAATTCAATTATATTTATCTTTAAAAAGAGGTTTGTGTTTAATAAACAACAAAAAAATTGTGTTCAAGAGACTGAGACAAAAGTCGTCAAAAGAGATAATGCAATCGTGAAGAATCAGCATTTTAACCGAATGCCTGTGACGATACTTCCCTGCAGTGAATTTTCCCAAATTTTTCATCAGTATAGATGAAATTATCGTAGAAGCTAAATATACCACTTGGCTTTCAGTTTTGAAACCAAATACTTGGAAATTTGAAACTAACCATTAAAACAAGAACACGAACAACAGTGACGACATTGCAAATTAGCCTTTTGTTCAGAAAAGGGAAACGAAAAACTGTAAAGGATTCCTACGAGTAATCTCTACAAAGCCCACTTTCGTTCATTTTCTTTAAATAGCAATAGAATTTTGTAACAAACGCTAAAATTACTACCCAAAACGTTGCTTGTGTTGTTTGCGTAAATATAAATAAAATTAAACTTTGAATTACAAAACATAAAGGAATTTCATTGCAAAATTTCAAGTCTTAAACTAGACTTTTGCAGCAATCATTATCAAAAACTCAAGTGATGAACAAATTCTTGTCTGAACATATTACTAAGTGTTAAAAGATTGAACAAATAAACAAGCATGTTTATTGTATGGATAGCAAACATAAAGTTCATCATTAATAGCAATCTTATCCTATAACTTCTCATTAGATATTCGAATTGTTCAAAAATTATAAAATTTTTAACGATTTAAATTTATTTTAAATAAATGGTAATCTATTTAAAAAGTTTGTGTCCTTGAATACAAAATATATTTGTTTTAAATGTAAGCGTTTATTGGCTTATAAAGTTCAATTGACACAGAAACAATTTACTTGTGTGGACGAACATGTGGATAAAATGTAATATATTTTTTAGCACGTACAATACAAACCAGATAAAAAAAAACTCGATTTTTTTGGCGTCTTTAAAAGTGGTCTCGTTTTATAAACTGGCGTAGTCTACACATGCGGTGCAATATATAATTTACTTTCCGTCGTTTGCTTCATCACTAAACTATAGGCAATGTAAATCGTTTGTCAAAAGCAATGAAAAAGTGAGAAAATGGGAATTTAGATTACATTCCATTTCATTATTAAGAAAAATATTCCTTTAGATGAATATTTCGACAACGATCACTAAAATGGACTATAGTGATGTGTGCGGTGAGTGAACTGCAAAAGAAGCGACAGCAACAGCAACAGCAGCATCATTCTAACCGGTACCAAATCATTTATATATATATACGGGAAACAAAAGATGAATTGTTATGATTGTATGATGGCAATAGCCTTTTCCTGTTCACAAACTGCCGTCAACGAATAAAACTGACAAATGCAAATGATTCGTTTAGTTCCTGTATGAGCCTAGTTGGTGTGTGTGTGTGTGTGTGTGCATTCTAAATTAAAATTACAATAACATGCAATGTAATAAACGGACGACCGAGAGAACACCGCATCATATCATCATCATCAAACGAGTATGATTAAACGAAAAATGGATGAAGACAAACACATATATTCATATTTCACACAAAAATACACAAAAGAACTAAACACAAAGACGTCCATATGTTGAAACTAAATTAACTCAAAAAAAAGTAGAAAAGAACAAGGCATTGAAAAAAAAGTAAAAAAAACAGAACAGACAAAATCTTCTTTTTTAAGGAGATAAATCTAATTTAAAATTTGCACAAAAAAACTTTAAAGTTTTTTATGTATGAGTGCAATCGAAGTAATGAAATTCCGTTATAATTTAACAAGAAAATAATAAGAACTCATAAAAAATAGTACAGAAAAAAGTATTTCATTTATTCAAAAATAATTCATCTATACTTAATTAATTTAAAATTCAATAATTCTTTTGAATTAATTTCAAATAGAAATTCTTTAAGTTTTTAAATAGATTTCAAATTAGATTGAGATATATTTCAATGTTTTAACAACTATTTGAATAAATAGAAAGGAATAATAAAGCCAATTTGGTTTTAACGATCATAAAGCATTTTTTAATAAAAATGAGTCAACCCAATTTAAATGATTGATTGACAATGTTAGTAATCATTGACAATTTTGAATGCAATAAACTGTATTGAATTGGTACATAAATGGACAAAGAATGGAAATGAATTTTAACCTCAATGTAGGTATGGCAAAATGTAAGCCAATCAAAACATTGGTGCACAAAACCAGGTCTATAATTTACAATTTTCCATTTCCACTATATTTTCCATTTATCTTCACTTGATATAAGAGTTTGATACAAAAATTGTTAGCCCATCATTGCAATGATAAAAAGTTTTCTTTCATTTAATTTTTATTGTAGCACTTTTTACAAGTAATCTGCCATATTTTAAAGATAACAATAAGAATGAGAAAATTCGATTGCACTCAGACAAAAAAATATTTGATTACTTTAAAATTTCTCAATTGTTCACAATAGACCAAAAAAACGTCAAATTCGGCCAATTGATCGATCTGTATAAGAGTATAAGAGTCAACAAATTTGTTCCATTCTCTTATTGCAATGTTTCTCTTCCTTCCTCTTTTCTGTAGATTAAATCTCATCATTGAAAACAATTGTACTATATGATGTACGATTATAACGATTACCCTGTTTGAAGCTTCTTGTTGGACAATGGACAATTTTACGACAAAGTTCGTCAGAAATATAAATCTTGTTCTCTTTGTAACCGAATTGACTAAACCAAAATAAAAAAAAATTTATAACATAAGATGGTTTTTAGTTTTCATCGTATACAAACCAAATATAAAGGAAATTAAAAATTTTATTCTTTATTGTTCTTATGAACAAATAAAAATAAAATTGCAACTTTTGACAATTGAAATGTTAACATAAAACTATTGGTCTTAAGTATAATTCGAATTAATTTTAAGCTAAATACTAAATTGAGAGTTGATTACCTTTTAGACTCAGTTACCAAACAAAAAATGAAAAACAATTTAAACTTGAGTTTGTTAAACAGGAAATGTTCAAAAGTTTGTGTAATTGTTAACATCATTGCCAAACAACAACATTAGCGAGTGTTAATGTTAATTGAAAAAATTAACTTATAAACTAAAATTAAAATAAATGAAACCATCTTTTTGTATTCATTTGCAGGAAACCAATCGATTCATAAACCATTAATTTTTGTTTATATTGTAAAAAACATTGTTTTGATGGTATGCTCTGAAAATGTTCTAAATTTTTAACAAACAAAAAAAATTCAAGATTGAATAAATGAAAAAAGTTAAATAAATTAAGTAACCAGTCATAGAATGTTGGATGTTGATGGAAAGTTATTTCAAATTGAAATGCCTTTGCATAAACACAATTTTTCGTTGAATTCAGTTTCTTGGTTTGCACTTATTGTTGTTGCAACTAAGAATGTTAGACACTGTTTCAATCTTGAATTTTTGTTTTTCGGATGAGTCACTGTAACATCTACTTTATTCATGTATTCGCATCCAAAATTTTTCAACTTTATTGTCTCATATTCTTCAATGTTGGTTGAAGAGAATGAAAACAAGAGAGGGGAAAGAGAAATGGAGAAAGGCTAAATCTATTTAGAATTTTAAAACTAATTTACACAATTTTCCCAAAGATAAAAAAGAAGAAGACTAAGATTGAGTAGAAATGGAATTTCTTGAAATTGAAAAAAGGGAAAATGAATGGACCAGAGATTGAAGAATTGCACACACACACACATACACACACACACACACACACACACTCACACACTTATGCGCAAAAATAAAGAAAATGAAAACGAAACTCAAGATACAATGGGATAACTCTTGTATATTTGCCAAGAACATTAGAAAGTAAGTGCAAATGATGAAACTAAAATAATGGTTTATTTCAATGCAATATAGTGAAACAGAATTTTACTCAAAATGCTTATAATGCTTTTGAATTTTATCAAAATAAATGTACTTATTTCAATCAGTAAATGTAATAAAGAAATGAAATCATTTTCCGTTCAAATCTGATCAGATCTGGTTTGTTCTAATGTTCAAAATTACCATTTGTAAGAATTTGCACTTATATATTTGCAAAATATGAATATCACCACAATAGTTGTAGAAAAGTTTTATCAAAAAATAAAATAAAATAAAATAAAATTGTTAACTTGTTTATTGAATTTACAATTCTAACACAAATTAAACATTCAAAAGATTTTCTAACAATAGAATTATATTAATTAGATTAAAAATAAAAAGGTAATTTAATTAAATAATTTATCATATAGAAACGAAAATTGTTCAAAAGTTTCAACTCAAACATTGTTAAAGGACATAGACACACGCACATGTGACGTGAATGGAACAAATGCTACTTTTTTGTGGCGTCTCGCTCATTCAATTAACATCGCATGGGAGTTGGTCGCAAATAATACAAATGAAATGGTTTTTGCCATCATTTTGCCAACTAAAAATCACTTTTTACCCTCTTTATCGCACTAGTTTCAATTATTCATTGTACTAGATTGCAATGTCCACACGTTCAACGGTGATGGGCGGATTTTAACGTATAGCAGGCCCGAGAGGGTAAAAGTGAATGATATAAATTGAATAATGCTCTTGTCAGTGTACGAACTTGATTGCAATCGGGCTTGACTTAAAACTAAAGAAACTATACCACACCTAATAGAAATTAATTAATTAACAATTTGCATTGCACCCTTTGTGAACAAATTGTTAAATGAAAATTATGTAGATTATAATTCAACCTTTCATCATTCATTTAAATTAAATTAAGAACTGTTATCTATAGAAAACCAAAAAAAAAAACTTTTCAAAAGTGAAGGTAAATCCATTGATATAAAATTGAAGAGTAAAAAAATATTTGTCCAAAGAATTAAGGTGCTATCACAATAATATTTAGGATTTTTTTAGAAACAATTCTGTTATAATGTATTTGTTATATTATTCTCATTATTATTTCAACAATCAGTTTTCTGCAATAATAAAGCTAACATACACCGACTCCATTTACGGAAATGTCCAAATACGATGAAGATGGAACCAATACGAATGAATGAACAGTATTATTCATTAAGAATCGTATGATACAACAAAGAATAATAGAAACCAAATAATGAAACAATAAAAGGCAAACAAATAGCAAAACTAAATCAGAGAAAAAAACGAGAACGAAAATTGGAAACTTACTTTTACGTCCATCAAGTGTCAAAATGGGTGCCAACTGGTCCATGGGAGAGTTTGAGAAGTTGATGTGTCCAATGAATGAAGTTAATGTTACCATCGGTTGGAAAACGAATTTAGAAAGCAAAAAAATATAATAGATTGATGGAGGAGGTGGTGATGGTGGTGGTGGTGGTGGTAGTCGTGGTCATAGTGCGTTGATGTTCATTGTGCCAAGTCCGTGTGTTAGAGGATTGAAATAAGAGAAAAAAAAGATGATCAGATTCATTTCACAGGGGAAATTGTGTTAAACTTTGCAAGTGTTGAAAGATTGATTTCATCTTATGGTTCGTTTGCCTCTAACGTCAACAATAAACAAAAAAGTGAATGAAAAACTATCACCAAACAAAAAAAAAGCAGATACAAAGTACAAACCATTCATTTAAACAAACATATATGATCAAAGATGTCAAGATAAAAGTCAGAGGTCTCTAAAGTAGAAATCTACATACACTCAATAGGTTTTGAGAATGAGCCTTGACAATGAAAATATTGCAACAATTGATGATTTTAATGCAAAATACTTGGTGTAAAAATCATTAAAGTGTAGCCAACCTATTTATTTTTAACGTCATAAGCCAATTTTATACAAGTGGTGGACTCGTGCTCAAAAAAAGTTTGAAAACCTTTTATATAAGTGGAGTAATTAAAATTAATTAACCTTGAGTGGTAATCCATCTTATTCTATTTTCTTCTTTTTTTCTGTCTCGCTTTTTATTTGCTACATACATTTCTGAAAGTATTATTATTACTGCTATAAAAATTAGAGTATTTTTTCTTCACATGAAAGTTAAACAAAAACTTTTCCAATTTGCCATATAATGATGATGACAATGATAATATGAAAGTGTGTGAGCAATAAGGGGGTTGAGAAAACAGTACAGAGAAATTAGCAACAATAAGAAATGGCAAGCGCCAGTACTAGACGGTTCAAATGATTGTCTCCACTTCACAATCGCATTTGTATTCAACTTTTAATTAAACTGCAAACATCAATAACTTTATTGCTAATGGCTGATGGTTCAAATAAATGAACGTTCTCAACATTTAAACAAAATGGATTTGGGCAATATATATGGTTTGATATCAAATGAACTTGACTTGATATGTACTGAACTCAAGAGAAAGGGGGAAAACATTAAGTAAGCTCAATTTTTTTATTGGCATCGACTTTAGTATTAGAATCTGCTAATGGAATATTGACAAATTCTGCCAATAGGCAAAACGGACATTGTATAGAAAACAACAGAAATGGCCTACTTGCGTTCACAAAAATAAAACCTTTATAAATTAAATTTTTTTTGCATTTGATTATGAATGTTTATACCTGATCATCTTTGTACCATAACATCAGCAACATTTGATCGTCTGGCGTTGGCGGATTGATATCACAGGGTAATTGAACCTATAAAAAGAAATATAAACAACAAGTTATTATCAAATTGAAATTTAAAAAAAAAACAACAACAGCAACAACAATTTACCTTATCGTTGATAAGTGCACTATACACAAAAGTGGCTGTTAGTTGATTCAGGAAAGATGGATAAAAAAGGATAAAAAAATATAAATATTAGATTGTTGCAATAATAATAAAAGAAAATTTATTCAAAATAAAAATTGTGTCATTGTGTTGTCTTCTATGAATGGAAAGAGTCTTTGAGTAATGGAAAAATTTGGTCAACTATAGTATAATGTTCTTTAGAAGATCTGATGGGAAAGATTTGTGGCATTTGTGTCATATGTTTGAACGTATATAAAACTAGAATATTCAGGAACGTTTCATTGAAAAATGGAATCGAACATATACACGTACACAAACAATGACGACGGTGACACATGTATGCTATATTCAACATTCATTGGCATTCAATGACGACGACAACGACGACGACGAGCATGGCTAACCATAGTCTCAGTTACAATTTCATTCAAACCTGAATGGTTGGTGAACACAGTCCAGTCCTTTCCGCCAGTCGATATTATAGCTATAGCCATTTTATCCCATAATCAGATTCTATTCTCATGTTTTAGTGTCAACCCATTCCACGTCTAATCATTGGCACTGATCTGAACCTAAGCCCATCGTCGATCGTGGCCACGTCGAGCAACGACGATGAATGAAAAGCAAACACTTGTATACAACTGGTTTCAAACTGAATTTTTCTTTTTTATATTGTCCCATACATACATATACTGACATTGTTCAAATTGTATACAATTGCCCATTTGAATTACTAATGAGAACATGTTTCTAAACCATTTCATTATATAATAGATTGCAAATGATTTTGATACTGAACTAAATTTTCACACACACACAAAACGATAGATAGTCAAAAATTGATGTATTATTGGTTGGTGCATGTGTATTTGGTTCAAACGTATTTGGTCGTATTGATGATGGACAAATAGTACAATATTTTAGTACATTTACATTGGGTAAACATTGTATATTTTTGTTTGCATGATGAATCTAAACTGAATGATGATGATGATGAATATAATAGAGATCAATAGTTCATAAATGTGAATGGTGGTAACGATGATGATCGTTGGCTCCTATATATTATTACATACATCATACAAGGTGATTTTGATTCAATTTATTGTCAATAGATTGTTATTGGCCAATGTATTATCTTGAACCTAAATAGATAATTCATTCTATAAAAGGAAAATATCAAATGTGATGCAGAACACTAACGAATGATCGAAACGAAGGTATCCCGTTTTGTTCGTTTTCCCGAAAGCAATTCTCCAATGATTATATCTATTCAACTGTGTGGACGCATTAGACTATCGTATCGATAACATTCCAATAGAGCGACCTGTACTTTCTATTCCCATTGGTATATTATTCAATTCTCCATTTTCTTCTTTTTCATCTATTGCTTTTGCTGATATTCCCTCTGGAAACGTTGACAATAAAAAAAGGTCAAATGGCTTTTCAATGAAATCAAGAGAAAACTTATAGATCGATGTAAAATATGTGCCAAGACTATGTTTTAAAGATGTGAAGAGATGGATTACCTGATTAACAATCATATGATTCGTTTGGTTGTTGTGTCATTGAATCAAATATCATCATCGATTTGACGCAACAACAAAATTGGCTATATTGAAAGATTGATTGAAAGTAGAATTGAAATTCACGTTCACATTGAACACACTAAAAAACAATAGTATATTGCCAATAAATGTTTTTCCTTGTTTGAAAATTTATATTCAATATTCAATTTTTTTTACTCTTTACATTCATTGTTCATTGTTCTCATGTATTCATTTACATTTTTGTTTTTTAAAATTGAAATCTTGTTACTGAGCAACTATTCTCTTCACTTCATCTACTTACTATGAAGACAAGATTGAAATGGTTTGGAAATAATAAAAATAATAAAAATAATAATAATAATAATAAGAAAACTAAATAAAAAAAATTTAAAATCTAAATCTACATAAGTCCGATAAAGGCATAGTCGAAAAATTGACAACGACTCATCCATTATAAGCATTCGAATATATACAACATGTCAATACTTCACAAGTGTGGAATTGCTTTCTCATTTTACACACTTTTGATTGAGATACAGAGGGGAAGATTGGTTAGCTTTTCAAATTTCACAAATTCTTTAGATGAATTCGATCGGTCTTTGAATGGTCTATGTGCATGGTGAATTGATAATCAAATAGCATATTCGATGACGACCACGGCGACAACGACACGAACGTTATTTGAGGGGATGAGGCCACCCCATGCTCATAAAAGACTTACTAATCCCTTTATTTGAGACAAGAAAATAAAAATATTTCATCTTTTGTCCTCATTTCTTTTATTATTATATGAATTTATATTATCATCCATATCATTTAAGACAGGTTTAAAAAATGCAAAACAACTGTACCAAAAGTGAATCTCATATCTAATAGTATATATATGGTAGGGCAATTTGAATTCTACTTCCAAATTGGTTTAATACGACTAAGCCATTCTTGAACTCATTATAAATTAATTTAATTCCATAAAAATCAAGTTCATTTTAATTATAATACGTATACGTGTTTGTGTTTATTTTCAAGAAAAAAAGTATGTGCTCGAACCAATCAATTTCACGTTGCTGACAAAATAATTCTCATTCCATTTGTTCAGTGCATTATCATTCGTTGTACATTTACAAATAAACAAACGAAAACAGAAAGAAAAGAAATGTCAAGATGATTGTACTGTAGAATTGCGACTTCTTAGTGTATACTCTATAGACCCCAACTCAAATTGTTTGCAAGTCGCGCAAACGAAACGAAAATAACGGGCAATATGAAATCATAATGCAAAAATCGTGTTCATAATTTATTATAAACTCAACTCACATTCGAGTAAGCTTACTGTCGATTCAATATTTTGTTGTCGTCGTTCACGAATTTGCAATAATTCAGACACGGCATGGTGGCATATAACGAGAATATGCGGGAATGTACACATAGATCATTGAATGATTCAATAAATTCAATTTTAAAATTCCAATAACATTGAAATATAACGAAAAGTGGTTCATCTCTCATTTGCCTTTCTTACTTTTCTTTCTATTGGTTACTCTAAAACTTAAGTTATGAAATTGGATCATAATTTAGGTAATGGAGCGAATTACGCCAATTCGGAAATGCAAACACCAAACAACGAAATAGGCTTCTAACATTTATATAACATGTAAACATTCATTGGTTGGTACCATTTCAAACTTATTCTATATATTGTGTGTTTGTACATTTAAACACCAATACATTGGGTTACATAAATTTATCATTGAACGAACAGCATTTTGTAAGCAGAAGAACCAATTTCTGTACTTTTTAGATGAAAAATGGATTCAAACTAATATTCTCTCTCTCTCTCTCTCTTTTTTTTGTTCTCTGTTCTCCGCAGGTAATCATTGTCTCTGACTTTTTTCTGGTTTGGTTGATAAATAGGAAGGTAACCACTAAACCTAAATGGTGTTTTTTGTGGGGAGTGTGCTGTTGATGGCTAAGGCCTCCGCCGTCGCCACATTTCCTCATTTCAAACCGGGATACTATTGGTTGGCGGCAACGGCATTTTGAGTCTGTGTTTGTTACATCGTAAATCATGTTTTTCGATGGTATTGGAAAGAATGGGAAAAGAATAATAGGAAAAGTGAGAAAGAAGACGAAACAAAATTGATTACTAATTTTGCTAACTTATGACCATATATTTCATGGCCTATTGTCTACCATATTGTGTTTGTTGTTGCTTGTTGGTTCAATACGGCCAATTCTCGAATCATGAAACACTTTGTGCCCATCGATGTTGGCTGCAGATTTTCTATTGTTGTCGTTCAATTTATATATATATGTGTGTACGTTTTCGGCACACCGTACCAAAATTAACGGAACTGAACGATCTTTTTCGATCAAAGTAGTATTGTACGGTAGAAGGAAACTAATAATAAAACAACTGCCGCTGATATAACTGTTTCAATGTTCATCAAACAGTGTTGTCGATTTGTATGGATGTGTTGGTGTGTTGAGATCATAAATTTCCCATTCACTTTCACTTGCAGCTTTCCTACCATCATCATCGTCGTCGTCATCATTCGAGACCCAATGATATTTGGCAATGTATATTATTTTTGATAATATTAAAGATACTTTGGCCTGTCTTGCCTAAACACAGACAACCGACAAGACACATGGTAGCCAACTCATAATTCCAATTTCATCTAAGTATACGAACCACTAATATAGTATACGTGTGAGTGTCTATATGTGACTCCGATCATTGAATGGTTCCGTTCTTCAAGATATTCGGTTGAAGTAAAACGGTTCGGTATAGCAGACATTTTCAATAGATCTAAACCGATACTAACACGAAATTGCCTATTGAACATTTTTTTATAATAAAAAAAATTATAAAAGAAGAATCTCATTTTACGGGATCTCAACATTTGGTAGAATGAAAATCAAATTTTTTTTAGCAAAAGCTAAACCATTTTTTTTTCAGTGACATCATTTGTCATCGTCACGCAAATGTCGGAAGAAAGTGAGAAACTGAAAATATTGTGTGCGTGTGTGTGTATGATGAAAAGTAATGAACTGTACAAAATGAATAGAAAAGCTAATGAGGGTTTCAAAAATTGTTATATTTGTTAAAAATGAATTCAAATAAATATAAATTGATTTCAATTTGTTTTGTTTGTTCGTTTTGTCTCTATCAATTATTACTTTGATGAAAAATTGAAATCTTTAAAACATCTAATTTGTCATTGACACACAAATACAGATAGACACGACCATTTATGATCACAAATATCAAACGAAACAAATCTTTCCAACTAATTTGTTACACTATTTTTTATGAGCATCTTATTTTTTCTCTCACTCTTACATTACCCTCAATTTTGATATTAAGGCCATTCTAAACCTAGTGTCGATTATCAGTCTAATCAAATCACATCACAGTACCAAAATGATTTCTATCGTCAACTTCACAACTTATGTGACCAACTTTGACTTATATTGCCAATCTAGCAATGGAAGCAAACGTTTGATTGAGAGGAGAAGCCAAAGTGTAGAGCAAAGTTTGATGTCACCAATTCTGGTCCGTTTTATTATTCTTCTCCTTTTTTTCCCATTGTTCGACTTTCACAGTCCACTTTTTCTCTTGAATTAATTCTAGCCCATTTTTATTCTATTAATGTTCACTCATTTCAACGCACTGCATCCCGATTAGTTATTTTTATTTTTTTATTTTACTTCTTTTTTTTCTCTCTCTCTCTTTTCCCCTATAGGGTTTGTGTTCAAGTACTCACCACCATTCTCGTCAACAAAGATATCGCATCAACAACCAAAAAAAATAAATAAGAAGAAAAAAAATTCAGTAGCAAATGATGATGGGAAGCAAATGCAAAGATGTGCTAGTAATAAATCGAGCACTTCTTGTTTGCCTAATCGTCTTGTTCGAGTGCCATGTGCAGTCCATTGTTTATGGTCAACAAATTGGCAATGGCAATAGTGGACACGGCTTGTTAAGACGTCAAACGGACAATTCACACATGCGAGAACATATGCCAATTGTAACCAAACGATACAATCAACCATTCCGATTTGATCGAAAAGTATGGAACTTTGATGTCGACCGATGGAATCATACATTCTCCAATCGAGTATCGTTTGCAATGTTTAGCCATGATTATAACCGTCAATTTGGTCGCGCATTGGTGTTGAATGTAACCGCCGCTGCCCAAGCAATGCATGGAACATTGAATAGACAACATCAACTTCATCTACATGGTGCATCACGATTAACCTCTGTCAATTACTTTCCAGCCAACTATTCCGATGCTTGTCTTACGTTCAGCTATCTTTGGAACGGATTCGGACGTAAAACTTTAAAATTGTTACAACGTTCAGCCGAAACTGTGTGCATCTATGCCGATGAAGTGGTTTCGAATGATGGCCGTGAAATAGGCAATGGACAATGGAAGGATGTACAAATTCAATTGAATCTTGGCTATGGTGATTCACAATTTGTGCTTGAATTTGAATTTGAAGCATCGAATTTTAAGTCTCGCTACGAACAACAATTTCCCGAATATAATCGGCTTGGATTTATTGCAATTCGCGACTTCTCAATTGGCTACGGTGAATGTCAATATAGTGTGGCCAATGAGTGTGATTCAATTGATTGATTGAATGCAACTAAAGCAAAACAACAATACATCTTTTGAGTGTGATCAAAATGATCAAAGTTCAATGCAAAATTTCTACAATTCAATTCATTTTATTTTATTGATAGGCTTTGTTTAGTTGAAATAAATCAAACTGTAAATGTATGAATGGTAAATAAAGCATAAAGTTAAAAGATGGAGATGCAATATGTTTGCAAACCATGATGGAAACATATTTCTCACATGATATATCTTACTTGAACTATGATAAATTGATAAAAATCACTTTAATGTTTACTTGAATTAAAAAATATAAAAATTTTTCTCACGATGATATAAACAAATTGGCTGCACCCATTTAATCAATAAAGAGCAAAGACATGTACGTTTAACATTGAATGTTTTGCGAATCAATGCTGCAATAATTAATTATTATTGATAAGTTGTCTGTGCTTGATTGGTTACAAGTAAACTTAATACAAATTATTCAAGGTACATGTTGAAGTGGTTAACTGTTAAATGCGTATGAACCAACCAATATAATAGGACAAACTAATTGGTATCATTTAATGAATAACGAACTGGCAACTCTCATCGAAGCCAATCGAATTATAATAATTGATTGATTTGAGTTAAGTAAGTTAAAACGAAACAAGATGTTGAAATTATTCGTTTTAACCCTGGTGTTAGCGATTGTGTGGCAAGCCACGGCACGATCATTGGGTAATGGAGATGGACCAATCGAACCTGGACAAACAACATTCATCAATCAGGGTGATATTCCAGAACCGAATAATTCAAACTTTGTCAATCCTCAAAATTCAAACTACGTCAACAATAATAATGGAAATCCACCAGAACCATCAAACAATCATCAATTTATAAATCAGCAAAATCCCAACAATGGCAATCCTCTAGAACCATCGAACAATCATCAATTTGTAAATCCTAACAAACCAAACAATGGCAATCCACCGGAACCATCGAATAATCCACACTTTACACACAATGGAAATCGCAACCACAACAATCATCACAATAACCATCACAACAAACATCACAACCACCGGAATTACTTTGATCACCACAACCAGCGCAACCATTAACAATGATAGACACAGTTTTCAAGGATACTAAAGCTGGGCTTAATCAACATATTGATAATATAAGCAAAATATGGTGAAAATAAATCCATTTTTTATTTTTTTTTCTCTTTTTAATAAAACTTAACAATCTTATAAATTGTTATTAATTATTGATATTTTATGTTTCAAATAAAGTTAATTTAAGAAATAGTTCAATTGCAGCTTATTAATAAGCTCCTTCATTTGACATTCAACATACATTTGATTATGTTTGATTATGAATTCAAGCATTACTCTCATATTGATATCATTCTCATGATAAGTTTGACTTCCATTTTCTCACCCTCAAAACAAGGAAATATGAAGACATATTTCAATGATCGATGACAATCATTGGTCTATGTTCAACGAAACTGGTTGGTAATACTTTTTCAGCCAGTTACATAAAGATTTTCAAACATTAATCAAAATGCATCAACAAAGAAGATTTCTGTTGATTGCTTTAATAATATTTGCTTTATTTGGGTCAAATTTACATCACGTTAACGGAGACGATGAATCGGGACCAATTGAACCAGGACAAAACTCGTTTTTAAATGAAGGCATGGAAGATCCGGAAAGTCCACCAGAACCGGGTCAAATTAATTTCACAGCAACAGCTACATCAACAAGACCTACCATTGTTTTTATTACAACACAAGCTCCATCAGAATATTCAACAACTCAACAAGCATTTAATCGTCGAGATCCACTGGAACCATCGAATAATCATGAATTTGTTCGACCATTACCACCTTCACCACCGGAACCATCGAATGATCATCAATTTAGTAGAATAACGCCACCATCGCCACCGGAACCATCGAATGATCATCAATTTAGTAGAATTACGCCACCATCACCACCGGAACCATCGAACGATCATCAATTTAGTAGATTAACGCCACCATCACCACCATCACCACCGGAACCATCGAATACACATCGTTTTACAACATCGAATCAAGATCGTAGATATTATAACCTAAATCGACAAACCGTACCAAACAGATCAAATCAAGGATATGTTTATGATCCAAGAAGACAAGGCTATATGCCACTTCCATCCAATCAAGTACCCAATGGTACTATCAGTCATTTAACATATGTTTTGTAGCTAATGATCGTTTTTTAAAATAGTTCCAAATCATAACCATCTGAGACCACACACTCCGATAATGGTGAATCGATATGATCGGCCATTTACCAGTCAAATATGGCGATGCAATATGCAAACGAACAATTGTTTTCTTCGAAACAAGCACAACTTTCAACCATTATTGCCACAATTTTTCCAAGGATCGTATGCATTAGTGTTGGACGTGGGAAAGGCGGCATTAAACAAACATTCGAAACGTAGGCCGAATCCAGTTGTAGCATACAATGCGGCGCGAATGGAAACGATCCAATATTTCGATCCACAATATCAAGATGCTTGCTTAGCATTTAGTTACTATTGGAACGGAATTGGTAAGAAGGCATTCTACATGTTGCAACGTAACACTGAAGATGTATGCATCTATTCGGCTCAATTGGATCCGAATGATCAATACAATCATGGTGTTTCAGGTCAATGGCAAGACATTCAATTACAATTAGATTTGGGACATGGATCATCCAAATTTTGGTTAGAATGGGTATTTGACATTGACAAAAAACGTCAATATGGTGACTATCAAGATTTGGGTTACATTGCCGTACGAAATTTTTCCATTGGCTATGGAACGTGTCAATTTAATTACGCAAAACAATGCGATATTCCCGATCTATGAGTAAAACAAAAACCAAACCAATTGATCAACATTTACAATCCATCGAAACAAATAAAAAAATAGTTTTGATTTACAACAAATTTGACCAATTGTCGTTTGAATATAATCGATGGTTTTTTAAATGCAGTTAAAGACAGTTTTGCTAATTATCGTATAATAAAGAATGTTGTAGCCAACATGGGAAAGTGGCTATTTACGGCAAACATGATCATTATCATTTGGGTGCTGAACATTAGGAAAAGTTTTCTTTGTTAAGGAGAACATTCCAATTGAAGTGTAATAAGGGCAAATGATATGAGGGTGAGAATGAGGGAGAACGTACGAACGAAAGAACGTAACGTTGTTCGGACAATTGTTCGGCCAACGGATCCATTCCACGCAAACACGGCCAAATTGACCAATGTGAAACGATGAGAAGAGTCAATGAGGGACAAGAAGCTTTTAGTTGGACATTTGACAGATAAGATGGAGAGTGGGAGAGAGAGAATAAACGACAAAAGGTTGTGATGTGGCCAAATCGAAAAAGTGTGTAACTGATTCCATCCCTCAAGTGAATGTGTGAACTTCAAACGCAACTTGCACAGCACAGTATCATTGGTTGTAATTGTTCAACAATAGAACAACAATTAACTATATGTAATACAAATGTACGATGCCATCGAGAAGTATACATTGCAATCATTTCCCCATTCTATCTTATTCTTATTCTTCTTCTTCTTCTTCTATCATTGTTTCATTCATTCATACTCTTGGGATTGTGTTTCGAGTGTGAATGAATGGAATGGACACTCGCACCAAAATGATCAAGAGCATAAAACACAGTGAATGGTTCCATTTGAAAGAATGAAACAAGAGTTGAACTAAAAACGAAGAAATTAAGAATGGAAACAACGTGTTTTTGTTATCATTAGCTGAAAACGGAATAAGGTAACAAATAGAAAATGTTGTTAGCTTTTAACTAGTAACTTATTGCAATTATGGTGCAGCACTAATTAACATAATTGGGTTAATTTGCAAATCTGGATGAAATTTTTTATATATAAATCAACTTTATTAAAAACAATGTTCCATGTACACAAATTTGTTTATGTATAAATGGATGTTATGTTTGGAATCCGATGACAGGATGTTATGACTTCAAGATGAGCAAACAAAATATTAAATATCAACTTTATATTTTCAATATCAATAACATATTTGTGCCAACGTACTTGTTTATCATTTTGACACTTGTTTTTCGACAAAGTACTGTAATGTTCCAAAACTATGATGTATAATATTTCTAGGCATTAACAAAAAAATCTTCATTTTATTTATAAGGTTTTTCCCTAAATTTTATTCTCACTTTTATTTGATTTTCACTAAAAAATCTACATATTTTGATTTAAAATAATGCAATTTTTTTATTTTGTTATTGTGAATTGCATTGGGATAAATTATAAGAATTCCCATTGAGCTTAATTCAGTTTATTTTGTTTCGTTCTTACTTTATACATAAAATTCAACAATTTTTTTATTCTGTGCAAAATTGTGTGTATTCATTGTTTTTCTTTTGATTTTCAGTTGATTTTAACAATCAAATGCAACAAAATTTAATCAGAAAATCTACAAATATTGGCGAACACTTTTTCACCAATCATAAAAATAAAAGATTACATTTTACCACATATGTTTATTTTGCTAGTTGTTTAAACTGTAAAATATTTAAATTACTTGAAAACAATTTTAGTTTGAATTGACAAGTAAGCTACAAATAAATAAATAGATGTTTGAGGGAATTAATCTTTGCTTGCAGCAGAATCTAAAACAAATGAATTCAACATTATTGACACCATTTATTTGCAATAATGGCACAAACAATGTTGTCCACTGTATTCTTTTGATATGATTTACCGAGCAAAAATATCCAACAAAACATAAAAAAACGAAGAAGAAGAAGAACAACAACAACAATAAGAAAGAATTGGTCTTTTGTTCAATGTTGTTGAGAGAAATTAATTTTGTTTATTCCTATTCGCCACTACCAGAAACTTTGGTTTAGAACATTCGAGTTATATACATTTTAGTGATTGAATGTTGTTGAATGTTGCCGGGGGTTTGAATGTTGCAAATGTTTATTGTATGAATGAGTGGCCATTGCTATATGTTCACATTAGTTTGAAATGTTACTGGCTGTTGTCTGAACCGATCTGAACCCCCGAAAGATGAATTGTGTTTTGTCGTTATTTGGTGCCACATTCTCTCTCTCTCTCTCTCTCTCTCTCTCTCTCTCTCTCTCTCTCTCTCTCTCTCTCTCTCTCTCTCTCTCTCTCTCTCTCTCTCTCTCTCTCTCTCTCTCTCTCTTCTCTCTTTCTCTTGTGAGTTTATTTCGACATTTTGTCAACTATTGTATACACTAGAAAATATCGAGTGCGAATCAAATCATCTCTCATGGTCATACATGCACGAATAGGCGACGTGGAATTAGTTGAAGCGTATAGAGAAGAGTGAATACACGCAACACAGTTTATATATAACGAATACATAGGCAAAGAACTCATTATTAGTAAAACATTAATTATTTTAATAATAGAAAAGATTTAGTAAATGAGAAGCAAATGAGAATAATGTGTGTGTGTGTGTGTGTCTGTTAGTGTTCTGTAAGTCATAGTATATATACGAGTAAGATTTAGCTTTTCATTTCGCTTTGAACCAAAAATTCGTTCGCATCATTCGCGCGCGTATTGAAGGTTTAGTTCTTGTTTCTTCTATTCCTGTTGTGTCGATGAAACTGTGTCAAAAGCGAAAATTAATTAATAATAATTATAAACGAAAAGCTATATTCCCAAAGTAATGATCTATTTTGGATTGGGATACAAAAAAAATGGGAAGAAAGTAAAGTTCGATTTATTCAACGATTATCATTTACCAATGTTTTATGTTCCATTCACTTTTTTTGCTTTTTTCCTGTCTCCTCTTATTCATTATACGATTTTGTGCTCAATCCAATGTGCAAAGTATATGCACCCCTTGAGCCTATTTCACTTATGCCTTCATCAATATTATCACCATCACTTTTTTTCGCATTGTCTGTTTGGCCAATATTGGCGTGAGTGTGTGTGTGTGTGAGTGTGTGTGTTAGTGTTATCAGTTTGACCATGTAAGCCCCGATGGCACTAAGGCTATAGTGGATTGGTACTTACAAAATAACCTTATAGTTATGTAATCGTTTTATGTATTGGTGTTTTGGTTCTCAACCAACAATGACGAGATGAACAAACAAAAAGCAAGAAAACAAAGTCAATAATCAACAAAACAAGAAACTAAAACTTTTGTGTATATAATAAAAAAAATTAAAGCAAAAATAAACAGAAATGATTTTGGATGATGAAACTAGCCCAAAGATTGTAACGATCCCCCGTTGAATGTCTATAACGTCGCCTCCATTTATTTTAGGCGACAAGGTAATTGCCCGATTCGGTAATTAAGATTAATAACGGCAATGTTTGGTTGAAATTTGTGTGTTTGCGCGCGCGCGCGTCACTCAACATAGTAATATAGGAACTTTTAGCCTTTCAAGCAAGAAATGGGTTATTTATTAAAAATTTAGCTATTTTCCCATTTTATGTTTTCGTATAAAACGTTCATTAACCGACATTACACAACAACAACAACAACAACCAAAACAACAATATAGTGTGGGTTGTGTAGCGTAAAAAAACAACACAAATCCGATGTCTGGTTTGAACGCACAAAACCGATTTAGTTGACAACGATGAACAAATGACAAGTTCGATCATTCTTCATTAATTATGATTATTTGGAAGAACAATTTATCTATATATTTTAGGAAAAAATTGAAAATAGAAATAATAAAATTAACTAAATAAAAATCGACAGCAAAAAAACCAAAGCAAAAATGTCATTAAATTTATTCATTTTTTCTCTATTTTAAAAAATTAAATTATATAAAAATCAACAATGGGTACTGACTATGAAATGTTGTGTTGGTATACAAATGATGACTTTTTCAATTCGATATATTGAATAAAAAATGCATTACAGTGAAACCAACCTTTTCAACATCAGCACCATAAACCAATTTTATGTGTGGGCTCGTGTTCAGAAGAAGTTCGAGAACCTCTGCTCAACGATGATATGGTGTAATCACCTCGAAAGAGCAACTAATAACAACTGTACATCTTTATCAACTTTGATGATATTCATCATATATGCCAATGGGTCTCATGTATGTTTGTCACATGTTTGCTTTGTACTTTTATTCCAAATCATGTTTCGCCTCCCTTCCTTCCTTATTTCTTCTCTTTTTGGTACAATGTTATTGCTACGTGACTAGTTTCATCCAGTCATTATATACCATTTTATGACAAAGTCAATTTGGTTTGTCGATAATTTTCCATAAACACGCTTCCAACTTACTCCTTTCAATGAATGTTGGTACATTTTTTTACAGATAAGTTTGTAAAAACATTTCTAACTTCTTTTATGATGATCTACAAATGGAAAGAAACAACAATTGACATTATACCAAATTATCTATCGTAATGAAGCGGATCAATGTAACAAATAAGCTGACCAAATGGTTAACCACACTCACACAAACACATTTTAGATTGGCATTACTTATTGAACAAATTTGGCAAATAGAATGAGTGAATTGAAACACTAAAATTAAATTAAATTAAAATTGTTTTTTAAAACATTTGTCGTTCATCTATTCTTGATATACATTTTTTACGTTCAATTCTTTATTGTCGTTTTCTCTTTTTCCATTAAATGGGTGCTTTCCAAACGTGTTTACGTTCCAATTGGTACCTTTTCCTATTTATTTATTCTATAAACAACTGAAAATATTTTTTTAATTTTGTTTTTGTTTATTACTATTCTTATCACATAGCAGATACTACATGCTTATTCATTTATAAGTGAGTAACATGCATTATACTGATCGGGTTCAGCATATTCAAATCATTAGTCTAAGTCTCACATACGTCATTCGGTTGTTCACCATGAATAAAAATTGTCATATCAATTGGTTTCTATTTTTCATAGGTTCATTCGTTTCAATATATGAGCCAAGCATACACACACACAAACACAGGCACATAGACGTAGACACATTTCAATTGAATAAAACAATTGAAATTTAAACGAATAAGCAAATCAATTATTGCACCAAAGAGCATACATCAATTCAAAGAATATATTTATATATATATCCATTATAAAAACATTTAATTAAATGAACAAATAAATAGTAAATGAATTAAATCTATTTTTTTTTGTTTTCTATACATTTCAACTCGCATTGTATTCTGTTGTTGCATTTTAAGATTGACAGATTTAATCTACATTTTTGAATAAAAGTTCAAAAATAATTAAAATTTTAAAAAAATTTGATCATTAATGTAGGTGCAAAAAACATTTTTAAGAATTGCTTAAAATATTAGAAAAGTATAGTTAAGAATAAATTGATTTTGATCTATCTACTGCAAATATGGATTTAAAATCTAAAAATAGATCAAAATAAGCTACTTCAATTTAAAAACTCAAATAACAAAATATTATTTTCATTAACAAGCATGTATGATATTTATATTGGAAAAAAGTCTAATTATTAAAGTGAAACTTATAGTTTCATATAAATATTACTGGACAATGAATGAATGACGATTGTTTGAGTTAGGAAATTGTCAATTGTTTGGAATATAATATTTTTTTGTATTTATACATTTCCAATATATTTTTGTTATTCTATTTTTATGCTTTTGGTTAGGATTTCCGACAAAAAACAATTGACTACCAAATTGCACTTAAAGTGGACGGGAAGAAATTGGATAAATTAGAAATTCCACTAATTGCATTTGCAACATTTGGCCAATGATTGGGTAACACCAAATGATTGCAAGCACAATTGGTGCCTCAATTTTTGATGCCGCACATTCACTTTTTGTGTTAACTCATTTTTATTCTCATTCTCTCAATCTTGCTAGTTAGACAGCAAGCAAATGTTTGCGATGATACCCGAGCCTGTATCAGTCTCTCTATGAGACTCTGTTTGTATTTGTTGGCAAATGGCCACAATAATCGAGAATGAAAATTGCCAAGAATTGTTGTGGTCAGCAAGAACCGTGAATGAAGAATTGATCCGCTTTTGTGTCCGCTGTTACTAACTAAGAAGGAGATAGAAGAAAATTGTCGCCAACGTCAATTTAAGAATCTATTGAACAAATGGTCACAGTGAAGGTTGCATAGATCCTAAAATAGGAATTGAAAGTAAAGTATAGTATGGTTCTACAACAACAACAACAACAACAAGAGTTATCACCATGCTGATCAATAGATCAAATAAAACTCTTTTACTTCCTAGCCTATTCTTTTCTTTTGCTTATTCGATTCTATTGAAAGCTTTGATCTTAATAGAGAATATAAAGAAAACCTATACATGAAAATTTTAAGAAAAGAAATAAGAATATAGATAAATAAATTGATGCAATGAAACGGAGTAACCCAATTTGGAGAATTTGGAATAGCCAAGCAAAACAGCTCAAGATTACATTGAAGTACTCAAGAATAACGATAATGAAAATCATCATGTTCGAATTATTTGTTGGTTTCGCTTTCAAAAAATAACTTTCCATTGTTAATCCTTGTCATTTTATAGTTATCGAACAACAAAAGTGGGATTTACTTTTGAGCGGAATAAGTATAGAAAAAAATGATATGAAAACAAAGATATTTTGTTTGTGAATTAATTGCAATTCTCCATGTACATGTTGTCCTTATACACTACCAACTGTCTTCCTACCAACTTTGTACCCATTCATTTACTGTGTTCGATTGGAATTTTGGATTGGTTTAGTTGGTTGGTTCATTTCGTTTACAATCGATACATTTACAATGAAAATCTTCAATGTGTTGTAGACACAAAAATTAGTAATAAACCGAAAAATAATTGCACACAACGAAACAAATAATGGAAGAATACTATCGCAAAAAGTTTCTTTTTTCACTGTAAAGCATCATTGTGAGATGTATATGGATCGATATTTACTGAATTCGGTAGGAAAAAGTAACAAAATATTGAAACCCAAAAACACAATCAATGACACAAGTATACGGCAATAGTAAACGGGATGCTGCCGTAGCATTGCCGTAGTAGTCGTCGCCAATAAAATGAAAAACAATAGGCGGAGATTTTGTTAAAATTTCAGAGCATAAGCAATTTTGTTCCAGTATGTATGTATGTGTGTGTGTGCGTTTTGCACTCTTACGAAAGAATGGAATTCTTTAATTAAGTGCAACATACAACAATGATTGTGGCAGCATGATCTAAGAGAGGAAATCGAACGAACACATCACAACACAATACTTTGATTTGGGCAAAAGTATTAAATAGGCACCACCAATAACATAAGAATGGATGAATGGATGGATAAACAAACAAACCTAGTAAACGAAAGGAAATTGAAGTCCAAGTCTACACACTATTTTACATTCAAGAATGGTTCATGTTGCAACCAATGTAACCTAATTAAGATTTCGAAACACGTTTCCTACTTATTCTCTTAAATGATGATATATGACACTTCTTTGTGTACGTTTTTTTGAAACACTTTCCTTCTTATTAGGTGACCAATAGTTGTGAAAATGAATTACAATTATATTCATTTAAAAAGGTACACGTGTTTTTATTCATCCTATTATTAAACATAATATAATATAATATTAAACATCCAAAATAACATACCGAAGGGTTGTTCATTATTGGCTGGTTGCATTGATCCAGACGAATCAATTGATTCAAGATCAAGGATATCCTTATGCTCAAGTCCGATATCATCGATTTGTCGCCGATTGATTGTTGATCGATTCGATAATATTGTTGTAGGAAATGGTGACAACGAAGGAAAGGATGATGGTGATGATGATGATCCATTGTGAAATTGGGACGATAAAGATGATCTAGATATGGATGGATCGGAAAGACTTGATACCACCACTAAATGAATGACGATCAATGACAATATATATAGTTGAATAGATGAAATGATCACAGATGTACGATATTTCCAATATTGATGATGTGGATGATGATTACGATGATATTGGTTCAAGTGATTTGAGGATACATTTGTACCATCCAAAACTCTTTCTATGGACAACATTTTGTTTGAATGAAGTAAAAATTGATTTGCTTCTTTCATGTTGGACATTATTTTTGAAAAAATAACTTAAAATAAATGTAAATTTCTTTAAACAAAACAGATTCAAATATTTAAAATTATAGATCAATTTTGAATAAATTTGAGTATCAATAGAAAGTGTCTGAAAATAATGTTATTGTCCTAATGACTAAAAAAATTTTTTTGTTGTACAAACACTTTAATGGTAAATGTTAAATTCATTCAAAATGTTCAAACATTATCGTCTTTTTTGTTGACATGTCTACCATAGATGCATAAGCATAAGAATTACGCCGGTCTTTTTGTTCAATGTTTATTTTAAGTATTTTAAATTGATTCAATTATTATAAAACGCAAAGTACAATAAATAAAATTGTTCATTTTAATGATTTAATTAAAATAGAATGCTTTCAACCACACACAATGAAAGACGGTTTATTTTAATTTATTCAATTTTAGTCGATTGTTTTGATTTATTCTTTTTTTTGGTTGTGCCACTGTAATCAATATCGGTTGCTCATTTAATGTAATGTAAACGCAACAACATTTTATTAATTAATAAAATAAATGCTTAATTTAATTAAAATGATGTTTGTTTATTTTTTTAGTTCCTTTTCAATTAGTCAAATTTTTTAATGCAATATTTATTATACATTTGTTCAGTATTGATGAAATTGAAGAAACTTGTCATCTTATTGGTGATTGGTTCAAATGATGATAATGATGATGATGAGGTTGATAATTGAATACAATGACAGAACCAAATTATATATTGTTAAATGGTTATATTTGATAATTTAAGACCTCAGGAAATCCTAATTGGCCCAAATTTATAGGAGAACATTATACCATTCTTCAATAAATGAATAGTAGGAAAAGAAAAAACAAATTAATTAGCCTTAATAAGTATGGCCATATTTCAAAAAATAGTAAGCAATTTTTTTTATATATATATAGAAATTATAAATTACACAAATAACAAAGAATTCACAGTAGAAATTAGATTTTCAGTTTGATGGTCGAGTAGTTGTATTGTAGACGGTTTGAGATCGGAAAATGAACTAAATTCTCTTGGAACGAAGCCGGCAAGTTTTATTCCTCGTTGGTATGTTGGCTATAGTAGTGGCTAGTCATAGAGTCCTAGACGACGGGGAAAAAAGGCGTAACCATAGAGGAGGAATAGCATCATCTAATGTTGGGTTGGTTTCATTTGGAACCAATGTTATCTCACGTTCTCTGTTTATAGCATTTTTTGAATGAAAATACAAATTGCATTTCATTCCAAATTTTTTTCGTTGTTTTATTATATATATTCTTAATGTCGTTTTGTTTCAACTTCACAACTACATATCATATATTAAATCATTTATAAGACAACATTTAAAAAGTCGATAAAATAAGAATAAAGATATAATTTAAATTACTGCATTTTTTATTCATAATTTAAGTTTAATTATATAGACAAAAGCAAATAAACAATTGAATACTTAAACATTCATATATTTATCAAATAAATAATAGAACAATTTTGGTTTGAGTTTTCATTAATTTGAAATGATTCATTCATATTTAAATTTTATGTTCAATTTTTCTTCAACTCGTTCACTTTTATATTCAAACATTAAAGTCATCATCATGAATTGAAAGCATATATGTACTTCTTATATAATATTAAGACCAATGACACATAAATAACACAAGTGCTTAATAAGTAGTATCAATGATTTATAAATAAAGAAAAGGTTTCCATGTTCTAAAAAAATTCACTTTTTATTTGTTTTGCATTATTTTTGGTAGCAAGCAAACGGGAAATTTTGAGTTAACAAAAATAGTCTTTTTGCTTAATTAATAATTTAAAAGTTTTTGGCCAACTATTCTATGAAGCTTGATTTAAGCAAATATAGAATTGATTTTGATTATAGCTTAAAACTCTATCGGAAAAGTCAATTTTGTGTGTGTATAAAAAGAAGAGAGAAGAAGAGTCGAAAACATCTGCCAATGCAAATCATGGCTCGATTCAATTGTAAACGCACCAAATGCATCGAATGAACAGTATGTGCCGTATGTGTCTCATGCAAATTGTTCAATTGTAAAAAAACTGAAAAGTGTTATCCTAAGTAGGTGCCGACGAACTGCAGTATCGACTCAGTCTGCAATGCATATTTAGATGTCGACAACGATCAACTTGATTCAAAAACTTTCCTCAAACATTCAAGGTCAATTTGAGTGTTATGTAAATATCAAATAAATTAAATAATTTATTGTGTTAAATAAATAATGGGAAAAGTTTTCTTCAAAGTACTCTAAATTTAAAACCGATTCTAGAAATTATGACAGCGGAAATGGTCAAAGTGATGGTGGACTTTGCTGCATTGATTTATCTTGAACTAATTGGTTTTTGCCATACACCAATTTAAAACCTAAAAGCATACATTTTACCAATAATCTTTAAGTGGGTGTATGTGAATGAATCGTGATGAATGTGTGTGTGTGTGTGTGTGTGAACGTAAAATTAAAATGGATCAAAACATAAATAGTTATTATAGTATATTTGTTTCTGAGAAATGATAATGTATTTTTGCTAATTGATAATGCAATTGTATATACAATTAAGTTGATTTAAATTGAAAATTTGATTATCTTAAATATATTTTATATGTATATGGTTGATATTAAATTAAATTTATTGTCATTCACCATTAGTGAATTGAAATTGGTAGATAGCTTTTTGTCATTGGCATCAATGTTATTCACCAACTCACACACACACAAAAAAGAAAGAAATAACTAATCTCATTTGAATATCAACAACGAATCATGAATTCAATGTATGATGGTCTCATATGCAGATAGATTAATCGAATTCAAACTCTTTCCATAAATGAACAGATCGGTTAAGCATAGTTGAACACAATTAAATTTAATAACCAAATTTATGAAAAGCTAAGCCAATTTTTGTTCTTGTATTTTGGTGACATTACAAATAATTTAACCTTAATTTATATCAAATATTTTTCAATTAAAAACGGTAATTATTTTAAAGTTCTTAAAATACAAACATTTGTACCTAATGTATAATGTTTAGTAAATGTAACCATTTATAAATGATCATTTAAATTGATATAATATTAAAATGTAGAGTCAACATAAGGTTTGGTACATTAAACAACAAAATAGAATGCCATTTTCAAATAAATATTGGCTTAGTTATGTTAACCATGAATGATCATTGTGCAAGAAACAACAAGATTGTGAAAATTGGTTATTTGCTTATAAACCAATTGTAGAATTGAGCATTCATGCATGTATGCGAGTGTGTTTGAAACATTTTGCAAATTAAATTACATTTTTTTTGTTTGCATTTGTAAAGCATTCAAACAAACAGTAATTTCAACAAGAAATCGGATTCAAGCATTAACAGTATATATAACAATATATATATGTACACCACATGTTTGTATGAATGTGTATGAAAATATAATCAAAACTATTGATATTATATTGAGAAATTTTAAAATAAGAAAACTTTAAAAGAATATGCAAATTTATTGACAATTGTGTGTGGTGGGTGTGAATCGATTTGAAACGAAACGTGAATTATTCTACATACGATTTGTCCATCAATTGAATGGTATCAATATTCTCCGGTGCCTTTTATTTCATTGCATGCCGACTGTAGCCAACATATAGATACACAACACAATCATTCTGGATATGATGATATTCTCCCCACTTATTTTCCATCGTATATCATTCCCATTTTTGTGATAGTTTGTTCATTCTTTCTCGGTTTCTCTCCCATCTCTATTTGGAAGCTGTTGTCAATGTTTTGTAAGATATTATTGTCAAGATCGAGAACGAAAGTGCAACATAAACTTTAAATTGGAGAGACCGATTATGATAGAAGTGTGAATGTACGCTTACGAATGTTGAAATGAGGGAAAGTGCACAAGACCGGACATGGAGCGCGATTTGAACAAATAGCATCAGACCCAATCGACGGCATAGCAAATGAGTGTGTGTTTGTTGTCTATATGACAAAAATGCAGCTCCACCAAGTCAAGAAGATATGATCAATCTGGTACAACCTTAATTTTGTTTCGTTTCGATCGGTGAATTGTCGATTCCTTCTCTCATCATCGTTGTTTTCCCATTGTAGTCGGTTTAAAATGTAAATTTTTTGTCACGACGAATGTTACCATCAAATGACCAAGCACATTAAAGATAAAACAACAAATGGATTTAACTAAAATAGGAAACAAACTTGTATTTTGAAATAATTGTATTCACAAATAAAGAACTGAAGCAATTTGATATATTTTTTTGAACAAATAATAAGATTGTACCTATTATTTGTTGGTTAACTCATTACGTTGACAACTGTAACAAATAATTGGATTGATTTTTTTATGTTATTGTTATCTCCGCTGTTCTTGATAATGATGATCGTTAAACTTACAATTTAAAATTACATATTTTGTAAGATTTCTCAATAAAGAATGTCTACGAGAAAAAAAAAAAAATTAACCATTTTTGGGAATTGAACACCACAAGACCGATCATGTCAACCGATGCGAGCTTACACATGAATTGGTGGCAATCTCCCATGAGTAGGTCGGCAAACAACTAATGACTATAGCAAACTAGAAAGAAAAACAATAAAAAAACATAAAGTGACTGGTATCAAATTGAGCCAAAACAGAGTGTGTGTTATGTATAGAATGAAAGCCATCATTGTAACTTATAATGAATGCATCGAATCGAACCATACACGAGTTTTGTTTGGCAATTTAAAACTTATATATTCAATGAAATCTAAACGAATTAATAGGCCGTAAAGAGGCAGTTTATTTTGTTGTTGTTGTTGTTGATGTTGCCACCATCATGAACATTTGAATGGGGGCGTTTGCCAATAACATTTGCTTACATTGGGTGTGTTATAATGACGTGACACTTTAAACGAAAAACGATTCACCACTATTAAATAGTGCTTTCCCAACAATTTCGACCATTGTTTTCTCGATTGGAACAATCATCAAACCCTTTAATCAACACGAAGAAGTGGAAAAGTGGTAAGAAGAATATAGGAAAATGAAAAGAAGAGGCAAATTTACATAAGGCAACTGCATAATGAATCGTGAGTCAAATCGAATGGAATGGAATGGAACGAAACGAAACGACAAACGAACTAAACGACCAAAAAAAAACGGGCAATCCTTTGTGGTCTATTTTGAGGAGGAGGGGGAGGGGGGAATCATCATTCCGATCGCGGTCGTATTATGTACGGTCTCAATTGTTAACTTGACGGCATTCAAACATTTGGTTTGCCAACTTTGGCGCTAACCCGTTTCTCAATCGATTGGAAGAAATCACCATTTTGTGATGTGTCCTCACTTCCACTTTGTTTACTCCCCTTCCCCCTTCTTCTACAAATATTAATGACGGAACGATGAACGACGGATACCAATGGTCTGTGAATATAAGGGAATATGATCGAATAAAATAGGTCAATGCGTACATGCATTGTATGCCATTCGGAAAAGATTTCGCCAATTATATATATCATATAAATATA
Source organism: Blomia tropicalis (assembly GCA_029204025.1). Classification (NCBI taxonomy): domain Eukaryota; kingdom Metazoa; phylum Arthropoda; class Arachnida; order Sarcoptiformes; family Echimyopodidae; genus Blomia; species Blomia tropicalis. The sequence goes on from CM055090.1 coordinate 7,277,329, forward strand.
TATTGGACATAAGCACACAACAAATGGGTTTGTCGTCTGTTTAATAACAAGCTGAAAAAAAAGAAAATTCCTTGATCAAATTAAAAATGAACGGAAGAAAAAACATTTTCCAGTAATGAAAGAATGCAAATAATACGAAAATGATTGCATTGGATCACATAAGCAAATTAGATTGTGGGATAACGTCTGTGAACGGATGTGTTTGCATTTTGTGTTGTGTTTTAAGAGCTTATCGATTTGGATTTAGGCTTAGCCAATCAAATAGTTTACGATTTATTGAATTTAACAGAACGCAAACAAAACCACATTCATGTTTGTGGTTTAAGCATCATCACTTTTTTCAATGCATCAAAATGAATTTACTTGATATTTCTAAATGTTTTCATTCCATCTCTTTTCAATAAAATATTCCACGTAAACAAAATAATTAGATTGTTCATAACTAACACTAGGCAATCATATCTAAATGGAGTTCGAATTCATCAGTTAGACAATGTGTGATCAATCACAACAGCAATAACAAATCAAAATATACTCAAATCATTAGCCAATCAATTGCATGGTCACGAATCAATTATCAATAATAAGGAATCGATTTTCGGTTTTTATCTTTTTTTTGTTTTGGTGGTTCTAATGACCAACAGTTTCCCAAAACAAGCTAACGATTTGGTCACGTATATATTTGAAATGTTATATATGATGAAAAGAACAACAAATTGATTCAAAAAAATCTCGATTCTTTTCATTTTATCACCCAACCAAGTACAATGAAGAATTATTTTTACATTTTCTTATTCTTATATTGGTTCGCTTGTGGCTATCATACTGTATGATGATGATGATGATGATGTAATTAATGTTAGATTGGCAATCCCAATGTGAGTGTATGTCATTCAACCCGCCCATCAACAATCACTTCCATGGCAATAGATTGAGCATTAATATTTTCAATTACTAAATAGAGAAGAAAAAAACACAAACGATAAATGCCACATTTTGCTAGTGCTGAGAGTGAACGAGGAATGAAAAAGATTGAGTTGAGCAATAGTTGAATTTATAGATGAAACGGCAACCAAAACGTATAGTCTGCTTTGAAAACAATAAATTATATGACATAAAATAAAATAAAAACAAATCATAAAAGCAAGACAACATAAGACTGATGAAGAATTGAATAAAAATTATTCATGGAAAGATAAAAATTCAATTGAAATATGACTACACAATTCCTATACAAACATTTGGTGATCATATAATCGACCCAGTTGATTGTTCTGATATTGAATCATGTTGCGAAATGACTTTCTTCCTCTTCTTTTCATAGAATTTAAAAATCCAATTTTTAGAGTTGAACAAAATTGGCAATCTTTATTTATGAAACAATCTATAATTGTGATAGATTATGGTGTTTGATATGTTTTCATTTCTTTCTTATTCCTTCCCTATTTCCTTGTGTGTGTATTTATTATTTTATTATTATATAAGAGAATGGGAACAATGAAACACCATAATATTTTTGGTGAAATATTGTAGCATAATGGATGTCAATTAATTGACGTAATCGTTCAATCCAATTGTTTGCATCTTTCATTCAATGTTGAAATACAATCTCAAACAAACAAATGATGCCTAAGGCATAATATAGCACTTTATTCATTGAAACATCAATGTCGACATTGTATCACCCTTCAATCTACTTCATAATTTTTGTCATTCTTTACTATTATCATTATTATTATTATTATTATTATGGTCTATAGACTCAAATCGAAACCAAGATGAGAATAGAGGAAATATGGTTGAACCTTCTTTGTTCCATTAGTTGATTGCCATTAATATCAATTCTATTTTTCAATTATAATTGCATTGTATTGCAAGCTAATTAGGTGCTAATTAATCAAGTCTCGTTCAAATAATAAATACAAATAGTATATTTAGAGTGTGAGACACTTTGTCAAATATCTTGATCATATCCTTTCCCAGACGACCATACATACAACGTAATTATCCCATTATTATGCCAGAGCGAATTCCTTTGTTTTTCCTTTCAAGTCTCTTCTCCAAAATGAGTGTGTGTCTAAGCCAGAAATATGGCCGATGTTGATTAGGTCGACGCCCATTTTGGCAAATGTCAAGATCATTTATTCGTATGGGAAAAGGTATTATCCCAAAACATAGATATGATTCGGCCCATAATATACAAAAAAATCATTATTTGTTTCACCATTTTTTTTTAATATTATTCTTGTTTCGATCGGTACCAATTGCATTATTGTCGATTGGAAAGCATCATCTTCATCATAACATTTGGAGATTAATATATTGTGGTTTATGTCAAATAGTAGTACTAATAGTGAACCGATGCAATGTTCATTACTTCATTAGAATGTGTGTCTCCAATTGTTCGGAATAAATTTGGTAAAAGCATCGAAAAAAAAACGAAAAACATTAGTGTGTGAATGCTCAATCTCACTCTTGATGTGTCATACGCAAATGTTTGCAACGACTTTTTCTTCTTCTTCTTCTTCTTCTTTTTTGGTAATTCACAAATAATAATGGTGATTATCAATAGATGGAATAAATGGATCATAATTTCTCATTCCATGATTTCTTTTCAACATTAGAGTGTCGGAACTCGTTGAATGTGATAAAGTGGTGTATATATAACCAATGGAAACAAATTGGTAACTCGATTTATGAATTAAGAATGTCATCATCATCAAAAGTTGTTATATATTTATCGATTTTAGTGTTGTATTGGCACATAACTTTTAAGATTTGAGCATTATCATTTCATTTTTTCAATTTTAACGAAATAGAAAATTAAGATTTCTAACCAAATGAGATAAGAGTTCATCTAACCATCTTAATTTCATTTTATTTTATTTTTTTCGTTTGTGTATTATTATCATTTTAAAGATTAATTTGTACATATATTAACCACAAAAAAATGATATAATGTCGAAACATTAAAATTCTTTTGCATTCAAATAAATCCGGTTTTAAATTGAATTAAACCAAATGAAACAAATTGAAACTATTGATTTTTGAAAAAATTTAAAAAAAATGCAAGTGTATTTAATATGTTCCATTCCAAAAATAGATGTGACAAACCAAAATCCGGAAGGTCATTATTACACCTATTAATTAGTTAATTATCTAATTAGTTACACGTGCATTAATTATTCTATGCTGTGATGTGTTTCGCAATATATTGCATTTTATTGTATGAAAGTTCATGTAATGGAATTTGAAAATATATATATTGTACTTGAATTAGTTGAATTATCATAAAATTCCACTCTCTCACTCTTTCCCGTTTATTTCATTTATACATTACGATGATCAAACATAGTTTGATTTGATTACACAATTGGATCAATATAATTGGTTCAACTTCTTATGGTAAACAATACGGAAAGGATAATGGTAATACAGTGTGTGAACAAAGGAAAACGAGAAAATAATCTTTGATTGAGATTGGTATAGAGCCGACAAACTACTGAGAATGATATATTTAGACAATATATTTGCAAAGAGAATGGTAAAATTAATGCAAACAATTGGGAAATGCACACATTTGCATTGACTATTTATTTGCTTGATTGCCGTTCATCCTCCCGGAATGGAAGAACTAAATTTGTCTCCACACACATGCACACTTGTCCACTAATTGGCCACTTTAACGAGCTTTTTTTTCGCTTTTTTTTCGCTTTCATCCCGTCCAATTCCCGTTGCCTAAACACATACGACCGTATGGGTCACCAAATATAGAATTATCGTAGCACGTAGAAGTTTGGTAATAGTAGTAGTAGTCGTTGTAGTATCATATACTACCAAAAAACTGTAGTATACAATTGACTGTTGGCTTATGGGAATACAATGAAATGCCATTATTAGTCAACAAGGAGGAAAGCGATGAATTGGTTAATGGTGGGCTCGTGTATATACGCAAACCTTTATCGTCCCTTCCCCCTCCCTTACCGACACCCCCCACCCCCAAAAAACAACCATAAAGTCGAAACTTCCGAACTACACCATATAAAAAAAAGAAGATGATGAAAATAATAAACGAACCAATGAAAACATTGTCTATACTTGGTTGTCGTTGATCATGTTGTATTCCTTCAATGATCCAAATGATTGTGTCTATCTATATATATATTTATATATCTAACCGCCACAAATTCTATGTCGATAATGTTTGTATATATATACATGTGTATGTGTATGTGTGTGTGTGTGTTGGCGAATAGAACCGATTTTCAATGATAAATCACCTACATTGGTTTAACCGGACGTCGAAGTAAACGGCAAAGTGAATGGGAAGAGAAAGCATAGAATAATCGACTAACCAAGCAACGAACCAATCGGGCTACCAACTACCAAACAATGTGTGATATTACAAGAATAGGTTTCATTGGTAAAAGGTTTATTTATTTATGAGAATCGCTAACGAAGTCGAATGGTTGAACCAACACGGTTGAATGTTGCTGCTGCAGGCCATTTCATGCCATTTGTGCATTTGTTTTGCCTTGCTGTGATTCTCCGTTCGCGTCTATGCGTCGTGTGAAAAGACGAGGTGAATGATGTCATCCAATGTGGGTAATCCCCACAATTGTCACCAAACGAAACAGCACAAGTGGCAAGCACACAATAATAGGCATCAAACGATAACCGACAACAATAAACGGTCCCGAGTACAAAAGGCGGCAAAGCCATCGGGCCACTATCAAAGTTATTGTACTAACGTAATGTTGTTGGGCTTCTTAATTTAGCTCATTTATCTTACGAATGTTTGAACAATTGTAACTAAAATCATTTTCCAATGATGCCAATTGTCAAACAATTCTATGGTTCCAATATTAACCAATCTTGAAATTTATAAAATTAACTTTTTGGACTGATTCGCCATTTTTTTACTAATGTTAAAAAGAAACAACAATATGATTTATTCAATAGTTCGAAAACTCAACTCGATAAACAATTTGATCGGTTCTCAAACAAACAAACAAAATAATGTTTCTCATGTATAAACAAGAAACAAAAGTGTTTCTCATTTTTTAAAATAAAATAAATGCAAACACACCAAATGTAAAAAAACGGGATAATCTTTAGTGTTTGGTAGCGGTGATGATGATCACAGTGTCCGGTTGACTTTAGTCACATTTCCATTGTCAACATTAATGTACATTGATGTGCCGCTATGGCGTTAATCTCTCTTCATTTAACGTTCATCTTGCACTAGAAGCACAAATATTTGTCCATCTAATTAAAACTAATTACCTGCTATTTAAGCATGCCATCCGAGTCGTCCGAATTGTGGTGATGGTGGTATTTTGGTGCCGTTCACCAGCCTTTCGGGTCATTCCATTTAGAGACATAGTATTGCAATACAATATACGATGACAACACAAACGAACGAGCGAACGAGCGAACGAACGAACGAACAAAACGGTAATAGGAAACGAACTAATTTGGGCTGAACATCGACGACGGTCGTCGACTAATTAGTTTGAATGGAATCATTTGCTCGTGTGAATTCATTTCCATCGCGACAACTCATTACAATTAGTGTATGCACATTTTGTGTTGGTCCCACAAAATTGAGAAAACAAGAATAAGAATAGATTTTTAAATTTTGGTGGTCATAAATCGTTAACAATGAACATATTGTGTTCCATTTGTATGATAAAAGCATCGATAATTAATTCAACAAAATTTTTAATTACTAAAATTCAAATAATTATCCCATAGAATATTGTGTATAGGAATAATATAAAAACTGAATAGAAATAAAAATTCTGCATTTTTTTTCTCTCATTTCCTATTTGTGATTTTGGTGATTGCAGAATGGTGATATATACATATTTTATAATTAACTGACAATGTTAAGTCAATAGTGAACCAATAGAATTCTATGAGTCAAATACAAATACAATGAGGTTATTATTATTCCACTATTTAATGAAACAAAAGACAATAAATTCGTAAATAAAAAAAATTCATAATTAATGGCAAACAAAGTACATGAAGAAGAGAGGAAAACTGATAATTGACCAACGACAATGAATGGAGCAATCCAGGTTTTCGTGATTTGTTGTCATGTCCATTGAATTGCACCAAACAAATCGGTTAATTAAAATTTGAGAGATGTTTATGCAATTAAGTTTAAAACAATAAAAATAATAATCACATTTACACACGAACCAATATTATTCCTTTAAATTAATAATAGGAATCTTTATTATAATGATGACAATAAACAAAAAATAAATAAAATTATTAGCAATAAAAACGAGAAATATGGTTTAAATAGTAATAATGAATCATATTTATCATGTTTAATATTGCAAAGTTTATGGTTTGTAAAATTAATATTGTTTTTAAATTTCTGCAAATTCAAAGATAGAGAATATTGTAATTTTACAAAAATATGTAATTGTTTTTTTAATATAAAATTTACTTTTCAATTTCAAGTATTTTTTTATTTTTATATTCCTTAAAACTTTAAACTGTTCAATTCCGTTTCCGCATATTCCCTGGATAATTCATTTTTACATTCGATTCGATTCATAAATTTATTATATCACACTATCATCTTATCATTATGATATATATGATTTATACAAATTGTTCCAATATATTTGGTGACATGAGTTCTTAAATGAATGGAAAATGTTAGACCAATTCTTGGTCATAATTTATTGGAAAATTAGTTCAAATACTTTTATGTTTATGTACGTTTGTGAGCTTGACTTTATGGGTGGGTATAATGAATAGAATATGAATATAAATTAGTATTCAATTAATTCGGTCAACAATATAAACGGCATCAGAAGTGAAGAAGAAGAAGAAGAATTCTAAAAACCTTACTTTTCTTTTTCATCATCTTCATATTCCATGGAAAACATTTGATTATAAGACATTGCTTGAACAAATACCACTTCAAGAAAGGTTTAGTTTACCAAGGAAAAACTTAAATCATATATTCAGTATAAGCAAAAGTGCCAATCCATTTGCATAAAAGAAAACTTTCTACTTTACTTTATGATTAGACAACAACGACAATAAAAAAAATACCATAATTCATGGCCTATTTTCTTGGGTAAACTATTCCAGACCAACAAAAAATGAACAAAATTATCACTTTTTTTATTAAAATTAAATTGTACAAAACAATTACATTACTTTTAAAAAAAAGAATCATAAATCATAAAGATGTGTTCGAATAATATGGTACAAAATGTTAAAATTAAGAATTGTGATGAATTATAACAAAAAATAATTGATCCGATAGCTCCACCTATTGTACAAGAATTGATTTATCGTTTCCTAGAAGTCCCATGGACACAACAATAGGCAAATAAAGCGCAACAAATGACTACAATCAATAAGCCAATAAATGAAGCAAAGATGATAAGTATCAATGTTGAAGTGGGAAATGAACACTCATTTGACGAATGATCATATTCATACCAAGATCGGCAAACGCAACGATAATTCTCGCATCGAGCATTCGCACCACATTGATAATCGTCTTGACATGGTTTGGCAACACAAACGGAACGTTCATCAAGTATATAGCCGGATTTGCATTGGCAATTGTTGTTGAAACAAATGGCATTCAGTCCGCATTGAAGATCGCTTGTACAATAGTTGGGATTCGGAATGTTTGGTATGTTCGGATAGTTCGGATAGTTTGGATAATTTGGATTATTCGGGTAATTTGGATTATTTGGATATATTGGATAATTCGGAAATTGAGCATTGACACATGTTTGAGTGCTTTGATCAAGTTGAAAGCCGGGCTTGCATACACAGAATTGTTGAATGGAACACACCGTGTTGGGAAACGATTGACATTGGTATATATCGCGACAGATGAATAATTCACAATCATAGGCATTTCGACCGATCATTCCCATTCGACATCGGCATCGTCCTTCGCGATAGTTGTTGATCACACAAACCGCATTTAGACCGCATTGAGTTGAGCCAAGGTTTGGCGAACAGAGTCCATTCAATTGATTGGGATAGGTAGCTGACAAATCACCAAACGAATGGTGAGTACACCAAACAACAAAAAGAACATATGGAAAGATGAACATTATGATGTTTTTCTATTAAAGGTCCAATATTAGGATACTAACACTGAACACGATTCACACCAATATAAGTGACATACACCATTAACAAATCAAATGCCATCTCATCATTCTCATTAAATAAATTGCTAACATAGAATGAAATGTTTGCTCAACTGCCTCGTTACCATGTGGTTGTCTAGGTTTTCGAAACTAGAAAAACGGAAACCATCATGTACAAGAATGCCTTAGTTCCACATTAAAAAGTTTAATAGCCTAATTTGGATCTTTGTTTTTGCTTTTTGGCCTTATTAACACCACTTGCAGCAATCACGTGACCTATAGGTCGATTTTATACTGTATGAACTGCTGCAAGCAATCAACAAGTGTTCACACATAAACAATACATTAAAGTTCATCAACAAGTAATCGAATTTAATGAAGGTGATGGCCAATGTTAGAAAAATTGTTATAGATTGTCGATCAATAGTTCTCTGTAGTCATTTTGATGGTATATATCGATTGATTGATCCATTGTCATTCGTCAATTGTTTAATGAAATAATCGAATGCCAAACTTGACAATGTCTATGTGTTATGAGTGAGATTGACATTATAATTGTATAGGTATCCGTGTCACAACATCATATATGTTGGACAAATGTGAACTTGAACACCGATTGTTCATCTCGTGTTCACTGACCAATATGATGCCAATCGTTCTATACAATTTGACCACACCTTGCCAATGACCGATTTATGGTTAGTTGCCTTTGTGGCCCAGACACAAACGCACACACTGACAGATCGTGTGTGTGTGTGTTTGTGTGTGTGTGATCAGTCCATATTTGTCAATTATATTCCATTGAACGTGTGCCGTTTCTCATTTAATACATGCACATGTCTGTCGTGACCGTCCACTCATTTTGATGGAGATTATAATTCGATGCAAACTTGGATAACATTGGTCGATAATAAAAACGATTCGTTCAACAAGGAAGTCGCATGATGTTTGTATGATGATGTTTAAACACTTATATTTTGTTTTTGTTTTTTTTACAGTTCACTTTACTATGCAAATAACAAACGAGTTGCGCAAGATCTTAACATTTGATACCAAATGGTGACCGTGAACCTGTAAAATGAGATCATATTTAATCAATATATTATTTGAAATGAACCAAACAAGTAGGCAAGAAAACGTAACGTATTGTCACGAAATGTGTTTTTGACTATTAATAAATAATTCTTTTAATTTAAAAATATGAACATTTTTTGGTTACATCTAGTAACCCAATTTTCCATAACCAATTGGACCGGAAGCTAAAATTGGACCAGCTGAAACATGTTGGGTAGCAACAGAAAATGCTGTTGGAATAGCAGCCAATGGAGCGTGAACCAATGGAGCATGAGCTAATGGGGCGTGGGCCAATGGGGCGTGAGCCAATGGGGCGTAATCCAATGGTGCATGAGCCAATGGAGCGTGAGCCAAAGGAGCGTGAGCCAATGGGGCGTAATCCAATGGTGCATGAGCCAATGGAGCGTGGGCTAATGGAGCATGGGCCAAAGGAGCGTGAGCAACCAATGGTTCGGGAGCCAAGACGGCTGGAACTGCGGCTACTGTAAATGAAATTAGAACCCATTTATTTATAGTTGTACTTGATAGTTATTTTCAACTATCGCAAAAAAAACTTACCGGCACCGTTAACTGATGCGGCAGCTGGGGCTTGGTGTGGATCAACACCTGGCTCGTTGGTTTGAACCGAAGCCCGAAATCCGAGGGCATCAGCAACATAGTTTACGGTTCGGATTCGGCCATCAGCATCGCGAAGACCATATGATCCAACTTGTACACCTGGACCGCCTTTCTCTTTTCGGAAGGTACCACCTGTTGCGTGATCTTCATTGTAACCGAATGCATAATTTCCGTATCCCTTTTGAAAAATTAAATGATTGAAATCATACAATAATAATAAACACATTTGTATCGTAAACTTACATCATCGGATCGGGACACGGCAGATGCACCAGTGTTGACAATACCAGCTGGAATTGCGTAAGCCGAAGCGAACAATGCAACTGAAACTGCGACGAAGAATTTCATGTTTGTATCAAAAATCTGAACTGTTGATCAAAATCAAATATGTGACTGTGAAAGTGTTGTTTGATGTGTCGGTGTGTCGTTTGGCATCCTTTTATACTGACTTGAATTCATTCAATCCACTGGGAGGGGGACATTCGCCCTTAAATCGTACTCTCATCGTCATCCGTTTGCACTTTCGATTATGTCAGACATTGAAACAGACACGGATATATTCGGTCGTTCGTTCGTTCGTTCGTTCGTTCGTTCTTTCGTTCATTCATTTCCCTTCATTCGCCCATTCGTTCTTTTTTTTGTTTCGCTCACTTTTGATCCCACACTTTTCGTTCGTCCATTATTATTTCTCTCAATCAATTTCTTCACCTTTGTCCGATCGGTTTGCTGCCGTTGCTGTCGTCCTCTCAACACGAAGTCAACAGTCAAGGCTATGCTGCATATATTCGATGTATATACGGCTAACTTGCTGACTGTATGTGGCCCAATAATGATGTGCATGAAATGATGGATTAACTAATTGAACATACTCACAGATATACACAGTCATATATGCTAACTAGTTGCCCTTTCTCCCTTTTTCCCATTTTGTACACAAAATCAACCATTGACCATTGGTCATTTGGGCACAGTTGTTCCATTCATATTTGAAAGTGTGCGCCAATCGAGGTTTATGTTACAATTTTTAACTAGACATTGTTTGATGTTAAGTAAAGCCGCCCGTTTAGGGGGCAGCAAAGCCATATAGACATATTGTCTTCATTGTGACCATTGTTCCATAAAATGATGCAATTTTCATGCCCATATTCTTTGTTGTTGAGCTAATATGCATTTTATATATGGATTAAATATATAATCCATCCACACGTAAAAGCTCGATTGTGATAATTTGAATCAATTTTATTGTTATTACCGTTTGATTGTTATCGGATCAATAATCACATGATAATAATAGGAAAACACAGTCTTGAAAAATTTGAGAATAATGTTAGAATTTCAATCATAAATTAGGAAATTCAGGCGATTCTTGCTTAGTGGCAACCGCCGTCGTAGCAACCAATAAATCTTCCGATTGCAACATACTCATGTTCCAAATTTGCATAAAATCGAGTCCCTCTTCAACTGTGTGATCTCGCGAATAGTTGAGCGATATTTTCGTTCCTTGTACGGCGACTGGTGACTTTGAAGCAATCCTTCTTGCTAATTCAATTGCACCATTAGTTGTCTCCTCTTGAGATGGAAAAACACGACTAACCAAACCAAGGCGTAGTGCATCGTCAGCGGAAAAATCGCCGCCAGTGAATGCCATTTCACGTACCAATGAATCGTTTCCAACAATCTTTGGCAAACGTTGAAGTGTTCCAATATCAGCAGCCATTCCAATGTTAACTTCTCGAATCGAGAAGAATGCATCGGTTGATGCATAACGAATATCGGCAGCTGAGATCATATCGACTCCGGCGCCGATACAATTGGAATGAACTGCAGCAATAACCGGCTTCGGACATTTGGCAATGCTAGTTAACGGCATTTGAAGTAATGCAATCAATTGTTTGATGAACTTCGATCGACCAGCAACATCATCCCGTTGTCCAGGTTCCGTTGTTTCAGGTGGTGCAACTACCTGTCCCATCGATTGCATCAAATCCATGTAATCGATTCCAGCACAAAACATCTTTCCGGTACCAGAAAGTACGACGGCACGACATTGTTGGTCATCGGTGATTTCATCGAATACCGTTTTTATTTCGCGAAATGCTTCACGTGTCAATGCATTACGCTTCTCTGGTCGGTTCAATTCGACATGCAAAACATGGTTGCATGGTGCCGAAACTTGAATCAATTCAAAATCATTATATCGAGAAGTGTATGCTGCCGTTGAAGTCGAAAATGACCGAAAAGATCTTCCAATTGATGAACCTGTGGACGAATACATATATATAATTAAATCAAGGTGTAATCAAAAGCTTGTCTAATAGCAAACCGATTAATGTTCTGAGCATTGATGATGACATAGTTAGAGTAAAATAATGAATATAAATAATTAACCTTTAAAAAATAAACGAATGTTTTCAATAATAGTAGATTAATTTGAAGATAAACAATAGAAATTCAAGGTACATATGGCCTTAGCGTATGTATTCAAATAAATATATATCCAAATGTAAAATATATATAACAGTACACTTGTACTGATGGAAACATAAACACAACAAGCTCCTCCTTTGATATCGAGAAAGTTTTAGTTAATATCGAATCACTACCGAGAAGTTTCGTGGTAATAGATGATAAATCTTTGAATTCTTTAAAAATGAACAATCGGTTAAATAGGGTGAATGATGATTTACATATCAGTAAACGTTTGGATTTAAATGTAATACTAACAAAAAGGTAACTCAAGGTAGTTGGATATTCAATAACTATGAAGGAAGGTGCATATTATTTTTTGCTTTGCAAGGTTGATCCAACCTAACGCAAGTGGTTGATCTATTCCATATGTGAATAATAATTGAAGATAACTAATTGTACATTAAATGTTTATTTCATATTGTATATAAATATTGCAGCTGTTTAATTTTAGGTAAATTTTAAAGACAAATTATCACTTAAAATGGTTAATATTGAAATTCTGATCGTTGTTCTAGCACTCTTAAACATTGGTCATTCACAAGAGGTATAAAAAAATAAAGTTAATTGAATAAGATAATTGAATTCATTTTTGTTACAGTCGCTTGGCAAGTACAATGTAAATATCAATGAAACATCGGTTTCTGGTTTCTCATCTGGCGCATTCTTCGCTGTACAAATGCATGTCGCTTTCTCTTCGTTCATCAAAGGTGCCGGTATTGTTGCTGGAGGACCATACAATTGTGCTAGTGATAAAATTTACATCGATTGTATGTACGAGAATTCTCCCATATTAACCAATTCAATTAATACTACATTGAATTTGTCGCCAACCGAAATTGATGATATTGATAATATGAAGAATCAAAAGATTTACATCATTTCTGGTTCAAAGGATACGATAGTCGGAAGATCAGTTGTAGATCAGTTGTACTCCTATTATGTGATTTGTGGAAGATTTGTCGACAAAGAGAATGTAGTCTACAAAAAGATAGATTCCGTTCATACGTTTCCGACCGATTTCGATTCGCCAAACAACAATCCTTGTGGTTCGGCTGCAATGCCCTTTATTAGCAATTGTGACTTTGATGGCGCTGGAGCAATTTTGAAACACATCTATGGCGATCTCAAACCGAAAACCACATCTAATGAATCATTAAGTAGCGAGAAAAACGAAACTAGTCGTTTGATCCAATTTAAACAATCGGAATTTTTGTCATCACCTCGAAAATATGGTTTAGACACAAATGGATACATATATGTGCCTGAATCGTGTCAAGGTGGATCCGCTTGTCGCCTACACATTGTATTCCACGGGTGTGCTCAAAGCAATGCAAATATTCAAATGAAGTTTGTTCAAAATACGGGATATGATAAATGGGCAGAAACAAACAATTTGATTATCCTTTTTCCACAAACCTATCCTGATAGTGCCATGCATTTAACACCAGCCAGTTATATGTCTTCTAATGGTAATGCATGTTGGGATTTCGTCGGTTGGTATGGTGATGATTTTCAAAGCAAATCAGGAAAACAATTGAGCACCATTTACAAAATGATTGAACGAATCACTAGCGGTGCTTAAATTTCAAACTATCAATAACCATTATGTTAATGTTGATTACTGAATTACACCTTAAAAAATTAAACTTTAGTTAATGGTATATTGCCAGCAAAAGTACATATTCTTATTGTAAACGTATAGCCAGTGTCACTATTGACTCATTTTTGGTTAATTAAGTTTATACCGATTCTAAGTCGCCGTTTGAGTGAGGGATCGCACCCTCACAAGTGTTTGGGTTCGTGAAAAAGGCCGTATAAAGTTGGCCATGTGTAAACACCTCGGTTTTAAGAACTAAGCCAATTTTCAAAAAAGTTTGGCCTTGTTAATTAAATGTCTCTCTGCGTTCTGGAATGGTGGAGAACAAAATAAAAATAAAAATAAAATATTCACACCAGATGTCAGTTCAAGTCCGATTCCATGCTTTTAACATGTAAACAAGTCAAATTTTTTTCATTTTGGTTCAAAATGGATTTATCCGATTTCTCTTCATTATCCACTTCTGATCAAGTAGACCCATTTACCTCAGATCCGGTTAATCAACGACAAATTTATCATCATACAATTGGACTTAAACGTGGTACTGAATCCGGTCAATTGGCTGGTTGGAGAGATGGATATCAAACTGGATTGAAACAAGGAGCTACCATATCATCTGAACTGGGCTATTATGAAGGATTTGCTCGATCATGGATTTCTATCATGGAAAATAATTTGATAAAATGTGCTTCACATGAACGAAAATTATCTATAACTAAGTCACTACTTGATTTGTGTATGACATTTCCCAACAGATCCAGCTCAATAAAACAAGACGATGACGTTCAAGGAAAGTTGACTAAGATTCGGTTAAAATATCGACAAGCCTGTTCGATGTTTTCAGGTGTGACATCTGAATCAAGAACCACTAGTATTTCAAGATTCCCTGGACCAAGTTGGAATGATTCCGAACCAACATTAGAAAATTCGAAGCCTACTGATATATACTTTTAATAATTAAATGTACAAAGTTGTAATAAACCTATTTTATTTTATAATGAAAACCAACCCAATTCAATATTACATGATAAAGTCCAAAATCCGTTGATTAACTTGAGACGACTTCAAAGGTCAATTCACGTTCTTGCAAACGTTGAATCAATTTTGTATTCCTGAAAGCTGAAGCAGGAGTAAGCACTCCACCACTAATGAAAATCAAAATTAGTAAAGTTGGAAAAAATGTTGTTACAATATAAAACCTTACCTAGGCATTTGGTCACGATCATAAAGAATGGTCAATCCCGATTGAACAATGCAAGTTGCTGTAGCTTTATAACCCGGATCTCTACCATTGACTTGAACTTGAACTGTTTTGTCAAATTCACGTTCCGGTTCAGTCTCTGGTCCACCATCACCACCATGGTTTGACCAACCCTTTCCGATCAAAGTTAAACTAAATCGAGTACTTTCAATTTGTTGACGAGATGGACCGTCTTTTGAAAATAAGCCAAACGTGAAAAATGCAGGGAATCGTTCGAGCAATGATCTTCCGGGAGAGAAGATTGATAACAGAGCAAAGATCATCGACATAAATATAGTCCCGATTACGTAAAAGAAATTTGGAACAGTAAAATATGTTTGAATCTGCACGGGTCGTTCGGAAAAGTGTTCAAAGTTGTAGTATTGAGTTCGCTGAACAACTGACCGATCTGAACCAGGAAATTCCATATGCCAACCTGATAATTGAGGTCGAGTGAAAGGCAATTTAATACGATCCAAACGAATTCGACTTCTCGGTAATTTTTTGGTCAACACTTGACTGTATAAGCGACGTCGAATAGATTTAAGTTCGTCAGAATGAGCAAAACCATAAATTGCCGATTGTAAAGTTCCAAAGTTGATCTTGTAACCCTATTGAAAATCATCCTTATCATCATCATAACTTAACATTCATTGTCGATAAACTTACATCTGGTCCTGCCTTGGTTCTCATAAATGTTTCAACTGAATGCAATTTACCGTCAAAATTTTTCTTAAGAAAGTCGACGCCAATATCGCAAGGAATACTATCCCAACCACATGTTGAGATAACCAGAATGCCCTTCTCCAATGCTTTAGAATATAGATCAACCTGAACATCTTCAATGTATTGTGGTTCACCACTAATATCAATATGGTGCGTTCCTGCATTTACACAAGCTTCTGCAACTGGCTTCCCATAGAAACGGTATGGTCCCACGGCATTAATCACCAATTTGGTACGTTCAGCCATGTCAGTGATTGATTTTTGGTCCTTTACGTCAGCAATCACCTTAGGAACGTTTGTCAAATCTTGATCAAGTTCGTTGCCGACATTCTTCAACACTTCCAACAACTTTGATTCATTTCGACCACAAACAGCCCATTTTAAATCACGATATTCACCTGGTTTGTCTCGAATTGATACCAATAATTCACGAACAATGAAATAACCAGTGAAACCGGTTGCACCAAAAATGATTAAATCAAATTCTCGATTAGTTGATGCCATCGTATTGAATGATTTGATGAAAACAATGTATGTTGAGTTAATATTATAACTTTATAAACTTAGTACTAATGAACTTGTGTAGTACCTACTTCAATATTTTCTATTTATGAATACATAATACAGTGTATGGAAATTTTAACGACTTATAAATAAATAAGTTTCCTTCATCAATAGGATAACTCTATCAATATCATCAATGTCGTTGTTGTCTTGCGAGTACAGCAATAATAATGATGATGATTTAAAAATATGCGGTTTTACTCATTAGATGGCACACATCGTTCAAAGAAAATTTTACTTTTTTTCACTTTTCCGTTTGCAAAATGATTGGTTTGATAAACAGAATTTTTATGTGTGATTTAATCAATCAATTTATGTTGAATTGTTCGAATATTTGAAAATGAATTAAATTATGAATGTCTTTAGTCTATTTGAAGTCGATCAATTAATTTTGCTCTTGATAATTTCCTCGATAACAAACATCAATAATTGACAGTATAATAAAATATACTATGAGTTGAACAATTCAATTAATAGAACATTTTGATGCAAATTAAAAACATACCTTTACAAAAGTGAATTTAGTAACTAATCCAAATTTATAATAAGTTAAACCATAATTATTTGTAGTATAATATCGTTGCAAGAATAGTGAGCTACGAATTTTGAATCGTTGATTGGATGATTTAATAAATCGATTAGCTCGAAAGTATTGCTTTGCTGTTATTATAATTTCGCAATTAGTTTTTGCAATCGCCAAATGACCTAAAAAAATTATTAAAAGTTGAAGAATACTGATTGTCCATGCAAACATGGCAGTTGATATAATGGGAGGATAGAGTAGCAGTTGAACGACAAGATAACAGTTGGTTGGACCATTCACCGTAAACAAGACAAATATTAATTCACCTGCCAATTGATTGAAAATTAACAGATTGTAAACTTGTTCAGTATAAACATTGATAAATCGTCTAAAGTAACAACATCGAAAAGGGCGATATAATTTTCCATAAAAGTACTTTCGTAGTTGAACATATTGAATCCGAAATATTTCCAACAGGATAAGACTCCAAACGATTAATAAAGCTAAACTGTATGTTGCAACCAATAAAACAAGAAAGAAGATCAGTTGATTAATTTCGGTTAGTATGATCCAATAAATTTTCCATTTATAAGTTTTTAAAATTAAGATTATTTGACTCAATAAAATAAAAAGTTCTGTAATATATAGAGTTGAAGTAAAGATTAAATTGATTTACGACACTTGATACGTACCTATCATTCCGATCATTGGAGCCACGATTATCAAATTGATTAATTTATAATAAAATCGAAAATAGGAATAAACTGAAAGTCTGCCATGATAATATCTTTGAAGAAAGTATTGTTCGTTTTGAATGAATATTACAGAATGTAACTTTTGATTTGTTTTATCAATATTACTGTAACGTAAACGAAAGAATAGATATGCGCACATGAAGAGGAAAAATGCTGAACAAAGATTCAATTGATTTGGCAATGCAGCCAATCGAACCCAATCGCATATAAACAATAGTTGATCATGATCAGTAATGTCAGTTAAATAGAATAAAATATGTAGAAAGATTCGGAATGAAAATATTGATCCACATATCATTTTAAATTGCCGATGTTGTAATCTCTTCGTACCACTACGCATCTCATAGTATGACGAGAAATATTCCTCTAACATAGATAAACCACGATAAGAAAATGCTATTTGAATTATGAAATCCATTTGATGTGTTAGGTAGAATGTTTGGAAAAGAATGTTAAAATTGCCGAATAACTTCCAATTTAATGCCATTTCTCTTATAAAGTAAATTGGAATCTAATGAAATAAGTTATTTTCCAAAAAATACTTTGATGATAAAAAGAAAATAATTCAATTAATATTTTAACAAAAAGTATTTCTAATCGTTTTAAACTTTGTTGATAGAATAAATTAGTAAAAGTAGTCTACAATTTTATATTTTAATAATGAATTTTAGGAGGAAAAGAAATATTTAATTGGGTCAAAAATTAAAATTAAGAATTTGATTTTGTTTTGAAATTTAAAAATATTCATTACTTTAGCACTAAATTTTACTAATTAAAATAATATTAAATTAATTTTCAAATTTTGAAATTACAACAGTATAAAATTATTCATTTCGAGTTATCATTGGAATGCTTTCCTTATATTCAGAATTCATTTTAAAACTTTATGCAATAAAAACTGTTTTGTGCAATAAAACTATTGACTTTTTATAACGGTACCGGTTTTTGTATTGTACAATTCTTAAATTAATTTCAAAAGTTGTCTATTTTATTCTTGGTAGTTCACCAGTCCCACTCAAACATGCTATCTTTTTTTCAAAGTCGTCTCAACAGTAATATTTAATTAAAA
This sequence comes from Blomia tropicalis, assembly GCA_029204025.1. Lineage (NCBI taxonomy): Eukaryota > Metazoa > Arthropoda > Arachnida > Sarcoptiformes > Echimyopodidae > Blomia > Blomia tropicalis. Next base: position 7,296,114 of record CM055090.1, read on the forward strand.
GTGTTTTGATAAACTTCCGCGTCAAATTTAGCTTATTTCATTAATTTTCGTAATTTTATTTAAAGTTTTAACATGTACAACACAATAAGTGTTAACAAACAATCAAACATTGGTGAATTCTTGCCGTTATAACACGTATTGGTTTTTTGTTCATTTTCCGTTATAACATTCGTCTTGTTTGCTGTGCTTGTGTACATTATCTTTGACGTTTTCACATTTTATTAAATACTTTAAACCATATTTTTTTGTTCTTCAATCTCCTTGATGACAAACATTAATAATTGGCTATACAACAGAATAAACTATAAAATAGATATTTCAATTAATAAAACTATTTTCAAATATTTAAATGGCATACCTTTACAAAGGTGAATTTGGTGACTAAACCAAATTTATAATAAGTCAAGCCATAATTCTTTCTAGTATAATATCGTTGAGAAAACAATGAACTACGAAGTCTGATTCGAATATTGGAATATTTAATAAATCGATTTGCTAGAAGGAATTGTTTTGCCGTTCTTACAATTTCCTTGTTGGTTTTGGCAATTGCCAAATGACCCAGGAAGATGATTAAAAGTTGAAGAACAGTAATTGCCCATGCAAACATGGCAGTTGCTAAAATAGGAGGATAGGCCAATAGATTACAGACAAGATAGCAGTTGATTGGACCATTGACCGTAAACAAGACAAAAATTAATTCGCCTGCCATTCGATTGAAAATCAACAAATTATATACTTGTTCAGTATAAACATTGATAAATCGTTTTATATAATAATTTTGATTAAAACGACTCATATTTCGATTGAAGTATTGGCGTAATTGTTTGAATTGTATTCGAAAAATCTCCAACATGATTAAACTCCAAACGTACAGGAGTGCTAAACTGTATGTGGCAATCAACATTAGAATGGAGAAACATAGTTGATTAAATTCGGTTAGTAAGATCCAATGTATTCGCCATTTATAAGTTTTCGATATAATGACAAATTGTGCAAAAATAATGAAAAGATCTAAAATTCAATACAATATGGTTAAATATAGTACAATCAGGTTGCTTTTATATTTAACTATGAATTCATACCGGTCATGTTTATCATTGGAGCAACGATTATCAAGTTGATTATTTTATAATAAAATCGAAAATACGAATAAACTGACGTTCGACCGTGATGATATTTATAAAGGAAATATTTTTCATTTTGAGTGATCATTACTGAATGCAACTTTTGGTTCGTTTTATCCATATTACTGTAACGCAAACGAAAGAATAGATATGCACACAGGAATATGAAAAATGCTGAACAAAGATTCAATTGATTCGATATTCCACCCATTCGGACCCAATCACATATAAACAATAGTTGATCATGATCAGTGATTTCAGTTAAATAGAATAGAACATGTAGAAAGATTCGGAATAGAAATATTGACCCAAATAACGTTTTGAATTGTCGGTGTCGTATTCTTTTCGAACCATTTCGCATTTCATAATAAGACGTGAAATATTCTCCCAAAAACCTCATTCCCCGATAAGGAATTGATGTTTGAAGTATAAAGTCCATTTTATTCAATTGATATTGTTTGGTTTGAATTGAATGAAAACTTAACAAATGTAGTATATTGTTATTTCCTGTTAGGATCAAAGCAAAGCTAAAAAAATTCAATTAATAATTTGCAAAAGTGAAAAATGCTCTAGTTAGAATAGTTGTATAATAATATTTTCTTTTTTTGTGTCCTATAAATATATTGTATCATCAATTTAATGGAAAAAAAGCAAAAACAATGTAAGAACGATTAAATATTAAAAAAAAACATGAATCTACTTTGATTTTTATATTTTATATTTTTATTTTTCTTAATGTTTTTTATATTTAATGTTTTTTTTATATATTTAAGTGATTGCAAACCATTAAGGCAAAGTCTTCGGAAGAACAAATATCTCAAGAACTTGGTAAGCTTTGTCAAATCTGTTATATCTTATTTGGTGTGCGGCGCAACATTCAAACTGGTAGTGATAGAATTGCACTGTGAATGAATATTGGTGAACTGTTCGAAATATGGCTAAATGTCACCTCAATAAATTGTTACTATTTTCCTATTAAATGTATAAGGAACTAACAATATAACGAATTTTACCAGAAAAGGCTGCTTACAAAAATAAAATTAAGTTCAATTATTCATTTGACAAAGAAAGTAATTCTTTTAATCATTAAAAACTTTGTGGATGGACTTAATTAATGAAAAAATACTTTAGTGGCAAGTTTATGTGCAATATTAAATTGTTTTTTGTGTTTTAAATATTGAATTTTACGACAACAATATTCAATAGGCAATCGAGTCCAAAAATAGGAAAAAAACATTGACAAAATTAATTATCCAGTTTTAACTTAAAATGTTTAAACCTAAAAGCAAGACCCCTTTAAATGTACTCTAAAATGTTATTCATTTTGAAGAATTGTTGAACAACACCGACTTTGTTATTATTTCGTATATTTGGTTTTATTATTTTTTATTTACAAAAAAAATTAAAATTCAATTTTACGTATAATGTTACATGAAAATGAATTTAAACTCTCACAATATTTATTCTGAATTGTTCATCGGTTGAGGGTAGACCCGGAATTTGGACATTTGGATGATTTAATTGATCCATATATCGGTTAATTTTAGTTGCACGTTGTCTTCGATTATCGGCTGGATTAATACGATATATGAGAAGTAGGATAGCAATGATACGATAGAGAACAATGTTAAAAACTAACATAATTATACATTGATAGTAATCGGCATCCTTCAACGATAAAGCATACAACAATTGTTGAATTTCATTTGGCCTACAACGGCCAAACCCATATTGTAACAAGATGACAGCTTCAAACATTGATCGAGCAACGGTAAAATTCGATATAAATTGAGAGATATAATGCATACGATCATAAGTTAATAAGAAATTGCTCAAGATCGTGCTAATAGCTAACATGGCTACGCATAGGATGATCAAGATGTTAATGCTATTATTTGAAACAATTGCTATCACATGAGCAATTCCTTGAAATGCAATTGCACCAAGCACAAAAATATAGAAGAAATGATAATAGATTCCTGGACGTATCTCTTCATACCAATCGCCAATATAAACATAAATGGCAATAATGATCAATAATGGAATCAAATCGAATAATGATTTCATCAAATAAAATACTCCTGAACTGTACCATCCTACAAGAAGGAGAAAAGCAAATTGGTCGATTAATATTCAAGTTCAATTTAAAGGAGAAATTTGTACAAACCATTGCGATGTTCATTGGTGAATAGTTGCAATTCAAGGAGAAAGTTCAACGAAAATTGTACTAAAATGAAGAACAGAAAGAACGTTGCAAAGAAGAAATTATATTTGAAATTGTTCAACATCAAACTCATTTCATCGACGGATTTTTGCGATCGGGAACATATTTGATTAAAATCATCTTCTAAACTGATACATCCCGAATAGTAGACCATTGATTTATCATAAAATATTCGAAGTGATATACCATAAAAGAAGTAGTTGATCATAAAAAATAGCCAAAATTTCCATAATGTTCCACGAAAGTAGCAAAAGTAACGTTGAGTTAGAATGTACATCACCATTAAACTGAATCGACGACGATTCTTTTGAACACCATCGGGTACTAGATGGGTTTCTTCCGGTAAACTTTTCGAATTTTTCGTTTCAACTAATTTGGCCATTGATTGTACTAGTTTATTATCGATAGAGCATGATGATATGCGTATAAGATCTTCGATTGCATAACGTGGATCGGACGGTTTGGCGTCCGGCAATTCCGTAAGGAATGAATAAACTTTGGATGGACCACCAGCGTAGATACAAATGCCGCCACGTGCTAGCACATACAATTGGTCACAAAGGTTCAATATGTTGGTGTTTGGCTGATGAATCGATGCAATAATTGTCATCGGATGTGAATGAGTCAACCTTCGTAAGAATGCAATCACCTATATAATGAATAAGATTGGTTAATTAGGTTTGATTTCATTAATTGGATGTAACATACGGTTTCGGCTGAATTCGAATCCAAACCACTGGTCGGCTCATCGATACAAATCAAGTTTGGCATATGAGTTTGTGATGTAAGTTCTAAAGCAATTGCTAAACGTTTTCGCTCGCCACCGGAGCATCGTTCCACATTGGTATTTTTGATATCGGAAAGTTCCAATTCAGAGAGTACTTCATCGGCAATCGTTTCGCAATCGACATTACCTTTAGGATTTTTGATTCGAGCCGCATAGATAACCATCTGTCTTGCTGTCAGGCCTGACATTAAATGTCCGGAAACCTCTTGCGTAATGAAGCATGGTTCAATTTTAACTGAATTACTTAAGTAAAATCGTGTCTCGTCACACAAACGTGTCTTACACCTTCCATTGAGTACTTTGAGGAGTGATGTCTTACCGGCGCCCGATGTGCCCATCAATGCATTCAATGTACCAAAACGGAATTCTCCATTCAAATTGCGAAGAATTGATTTACGTCCTTCAGCATTTCGCAATATGCCAGTGTCCAGAACAGATGACGATGACTCGTAAAGTGTTAGATTTCGCCATCCAATAATCGGCTTTCCACGTTTTGAATAATTGGATATTGAACCCACATAGGATGCATTGGAAATTTTTCTTGTTTGAAAATTGTTATTACACACTGTGAGAAAATCTGCATCAATCGGTTCATCTTTTATCGGTTCCATTTGAGTTGATATCTCATCATCATTCGAATGGGATAGGTTCAACTTTCGAAATAATCTGGTCATCAATTGGTGATCAAAGTTGTGAAACTTCATGTACATGAATGCAATGGTCAACAATCGAATGATGGCCAAGTTGAAAAAACATATTGAGCATAACGTGGTACGCCATTCAAGTCCAACTCGAACAATTGTACGATAATTGAATCTTCCGTATTCCAATCGCATCGATCGACAACATAAATACTGTTCAATATTCCATATGAAACATATTTGTACGAGATTGCCGATGATATTATTTTGATTGCCCAACTATCATTCCTTTCAAGATCAACAAATATTCCATTCATCAAAGCAAATAGTGCTTGAAGTATCAAACAGATGATGGTAGCTCGTTCGACATAGTCGACTAGAATCAATCCAATTAATTGACCGTATGATTGCATAAAATAGCACATTAAAAAGATAAATAATGAATATTGTCCAAAACGATTCCAATTGACGGTATTGTTGTCGATTGTATGTTGTGCTGGGAAGAAGTATGATAAAAATGCAACCCAAGCGGAGAACAATGTCAATTCAATAAATGATACTACAAAAACGGACCAATAGAACACAAACATTGAATACCAATCTATTGGAATCAAAATTGGTTCATTAATAATCATTAGATATTTATAATAATCATAATTAGTAATAACAAAAAAAAAGCAAGAAATAAATGGAAACTTACAATTACGATACTCGTTGCGGAATACTTTGACAAATGATGAGAATAATAGTGCACTGGATCCGATAATAATCATACCCGTACATAGAAGAACATAACATAGATAGTTGACATTTTCACGAATAAATATGTCCTCATGTATAATCTCACTACATGTCAAGTTGTGACTCACTTTGTTGAAACAAGCACTAGAAGAAAACATTTGTGAATCGAATATTGCTGCAAGCATTGCAAAATAGAGGACCATCATCACTGTGACAAAAAATAGAAGATGAAAGTTGGCAACAAATGTAATCTTCATTTGACGACACGTTTGTAGATATAGATCTAGGAACAAGAACTTTTTCCGTGGCGATGGTAATCCACCGGAAATTTGCTTTAAATATGGCGTCTGCTCGCCCACCGTTCGATATTCGTCCATTTGCACTACATTTCCTAACTTGGTAACCAATGGATCATTGATACCGAAACAACCGAGACGAACGATCGATTCGATTGGAAGTTCATCTTCCGGTACGGTTATGCTGACACATGTCGATAGATGGTTTTGTATTCCCTCTGGTGGACCCGAATAGATTGCAACGCCTCCTTTGGCCAACACATAGATCTTGTCGTATAGAGCAAGTGTCTCATGGTTTGGTACATGGATCGATGATATGACGGTTATTTGATATTTCATTGTCAATTGTTTCAAACAATTTATTACTTCATATGCGGCCGTACTATCAAGGCCGGTGGTCGGCTCATCGATGATCAAGAACGATGGCTTTTGTCGGCACATTAACTCTTGTCCAACGGCTATCCGTTTCTGTTCGCCGCCGCTACATTTTACAAATTGACGATCTAAAATGTCCATTGGAAGTAATAATTCGTCCAATATTTTCAATATAAATTGATCAACATAAGCGGTACTATCGTTGGTACCATTCTTGAACCAATATGCATATCGTAGTATATCTCGAATTGTAAATCGGCCAATTATATTCTCGTGCACGTGTTGTTCAACAAAGTATGTAACCATTGATGATAGATTTGAGTTGACAAATATTTCCGATTCTTTGCTCATATCGGAAAGAGCGTTTCCACTAATACAATTCAAGAATGTGGTTTTTCCCGCGCCACTAGGTCCGAGAAGTCCATTGAGTGAACCAATTTGAAATGAGCCATTCAACCGGTTGAGAATAATCTTTCGTCGACCATATTCCCATGTATCACAACAAAGATTTCTCCATGCTATTGAAATATTTGATTGTCGCATACAACTATCTTCATTGAAACTTTCCAATGAAGATGTGGTCGAATAATTCTTGTTCACATATGCCATTGTTTGTATATTATTCTTAGGTAACATGGTTTCACATCAAAATTCAATACGATGGCAAATTGCATGGATATCGTTTATTCATAACGAGCGTTTGTGTGCGTGTGTCTGTACGCATTAAGTTCTGGAACCACAATGAATCGAATGTAGCGAACAAAACTATGAGATGCCTGAGGGATGCATAGATAGTTAGTTCCATTGATTCAAGTTCAACACACAAAGAGGGGGCTTGTAATGCCACGACGAAAACACCTGAAGAGCCATTTTAATGTTTTCAGCTTGGGGCAATTAAAGGACGACCATCGAAGACCACCTCCAACTCTAACTTTCATTTTTTTTTCTCCAATTTTCTTTGACCTTTGACGAGATGCGATTGTACGATAACGAACATGGACATATCAATGATCAAACAAACATCAGTGATGGTATGTGAATGTGGGGCCACCCCATTCCACCAGACACTATTTCGTGCCGATTCTTTCGCCCCCATAGTTGTAGTCGTCGTCGTCGTCGTCATCGTCATCATCGTCATCGTGGTCGTCGTCTTCGTCGTCTTAGTTGTCGTCGGCTTTACAATGAATTACTGGATTTCAAAAGGAGGGATTTGAAAGAGGTTGAACCACTTAAATGGTGATTGCAAAAACCACGACGAGGCCTTTCTGTCCATAAAATAGAAAAAAAAGAATAAGAATAATAACAAAAAAAACAAGAAGAAGAAGAAACAGTAAAGAAGAAGAAAAATGACGTGATTAAGCAACGTTAAGATTTAATAAAAAACCCTCGGAGAAAGATTACCTCAATTCGTTATGACGTCTCTCTCTCTCTCTCTCTTTTCTTTCTTTCTCTTTATTTATCTTTCTATCTATCTTTCCATCTTTCTTCCTTTTGGATATATTCCATATTGGATGGGTGCTTCTTATAATAATATGATTTGATGATGACATGGGTACCTGTTCGTATGAATGTTGATGCGTGCACCTACGACACGACATATCGATGTTGAGACCCATCTTATTATTTGAACATTAAGCACGTTCTTTCTTTCGTTCGTTCGATCGTTCGTTCGTTCGTTCGTTCGTTCTTTCGTTCGTTCGTTCGTGCAATAGAAATCATTTAACTAATTGGTTTATCGCGCTATCGCCACCGCCAATCAACCTGTTCTTTGTTGTATGCTAATCGATGTCTTTTAATTCCCATGTTATATTGTCCATCCGTTTGAGTGCATCCATCCTTCCACTCATTATTTCCAATTACCTCCTTCGTAGTATTCTTAGTTAATGATTTATACAATGTTTACCAATTAACTTCAAATATGAATGTATCACAAAACAAAATTTGCAAACATATCGTTACACTCTGATAGATTGGACAATATCTTCTGTGATTGATGCCCCAATATACATATATATATATGTTCAATTTATGTGTGAAGAGGCAAAACACATCGAGGCTATATCGATACGAACACTTACATATCATATCATCATCCTATAATATGTACACTATATAAAACATGAATTGAAACGTGTTCTAGTGAAATTAGATTCGTTTCTCCCAAACACTGAAGCGTGTTATGACGAACTTTCTAACACACACACACACACACACACACACACACACACACACACACACACACACACACACACACACACACACACACACACACACAGAAATATATGATGACCATGAATAGTGGAACGATGTTTTCCATCGCTACTGCCTCCTTCTTCAACTTCTAAATAATCAGTGGAGATACTAAACGCCATCTTATAAAATGTGGGGTATAAAAATGATAGTTTTTAATAGTAAATAAAAAATATTGAATTTATTAATGATCGAACATACTTCAACACATGTGATCTCATGTCTTTAGTAATTAATTCAATAATTAATTTCTTAATTTTTCTAATGAAAAAAAAATGCACCTAATGGAATGTATAAAGGTACAACACGAAAATGAAACGGTTGCCATTCTAAAATAAAATCAATTGTTTGATGAATTATTACCAATTTAAAAGTTTGTCTTCATACGCAACCAAATCATTGATAATCGTGGAAAATATGTGTTAGTTAAAAATTACATATGCAATAGTAAGGTCATAAGATATAGAGGTATAAATAAAATCACATAAATAATCAAGGCGTCAACAGTTTGTTGAATGTCGTATACTGGCAATTTAAATTATTTATCCTTTAGTGAATACTGGTTTCATGGTGAAGCAGTTCAAGATAGTAAATATAAGTTCACACAGATGCGAACTGCAAGTTGCGTTGAAAATATAAAATAATTCAATAAAGAATATTTTCATTCATTGTCTTCATTTTCAGCTATCCTGTTAGTTTCAATGCAATAGAATCATTATTATCGAATGTCATTGTAATTTGAAGTTTATGATTCTTCCAATTCAGATTCTGCATCAGGAACGGGATAAACCATATATCCTATGTGATCACTTCCCTTAGCATGGAGACCTAAAAAAGGAGTAGTTAGTAAAACTTGAGTACTGAGGGTTGTGAACTTACAGAGTGGCATTATATCTTCAGGGCTGACAATGCATGAAGTACATATTGAGAGAAGTACATTAGGGTTAAATGTTGAAGATTCATATTCATTATTAGTAATAAACAATAAAGATTGTGGAAGATCATGTGAATGCAATTCCATTGCTTCGCGACAATAGCAGCTAAACTTGCAGTTTGGATAATTGCATTTAAGCTCATCAGTAAAATTATAATGCATTCTCATTTCTTCTTCATTTCCTTTAAATTCTTCTTGACATTCACGACAAAAGATCATATGTTCCGCTTCATAAGTCGACAGGAAACCACCTTTATCCATAAAAGTTGTGGAAAAACATAGTTTAGAGGATCTTTTTGAACATTCCACAATTTCACATTCTGACATCTTCTCGCTAATATCTTCATTTAAACTTGATTTATTAATCAAGAGACTTCCACTGCTATTGTCTATTATATGTTAATAATAAAAAAAATATAGTAAAAAGTAATTACTTAAATAGAAAATTATTTAACTTACCAAGATTTTTAAAACGTCGCTTTTTCGAATTACTCCTACTTGTATTGGAATCGGAAGATAATTTGGCAATAATTTTATCTAATTCGGAAGAAGAATGTTTAAATACAACCTTAAGTTGTTCACGATTTAACATATAATTCGATGTTTTTAAATTTTTAGTGAGCCTCTTCTGAATATTTTGATCATGACCAAGTATTTGATGAATTTTCAAGTCGTTTTTTGAAATAAATACTAATTCACACATTTTACATCCCAATTCATTTCCAATTGCCAAATGATATTGAAAATGTCTTGCAATTGCTAAAGATATATTCCGATCAAATAATTTCTTATTATCTAAATCAGTTGCAGCCATATTAAAGGCGATGTCATTAGTGAAAACTGAATGGCAAAATGGACAAAATGGTATTGCATGGTACTGTATGAAAAAAAAATTAATAATTATTATAAAAAAATCAAACAACTTACTTCTTCGAAATGTTGAGCTAATTGTATCTTTAATGAAGAACGAAATTTACAAAATGTACAACAATATGGCCTATAGTAAAAAATTACATTATTTTATCAATTGTTTAGTTTATCAAAAGTTTATCAATTTTTAACTCACATTGAATTTTTGAAATGTTGACTTTTCATGTGTTTCATGCGAGAATCATCATCTTCAAATGATAACATACAAATATAACATCCAAATTTGGTAAATTTTGCTACCTAATATGAATAATGATAACACAATAAATAACGATCGAACACTAAAAATCAAAACTTGCCATTTCATAATGTTGAACTAGATCATTCTTTGTCTCAAAAGATTTAAGGCAATGAATACATAAATGAACATCAGGTGGTTGATAAAATTTCTCAAAAATATGATCAAACATATGATAAGAAAGGAATTTTTGTTGGACCATTGTTAGACATATGTGACACCGTATAAGTAACCGCAATGAATGTCTTGAGGTACAATCTTCATCGGAAACGTCAGTTTTGCAATAATACACCTGTTCAAAATATCTATTTTGACTTTTTTGACTTTTTCGTGATTTCTTTTCAAGTTTCATCTTTTTTGACTCGTTTTCCAAGCCATCATCATCGGTAATAGGCGGTAAAAATACGTCTACGTCAGGTTCATCAAATGGGACTAGTTTTGGCAAATTATCATCAGTCGCAATACTGGTTCTATCATCGCTACAATCATTGGTGGATTCAAGAGAGATTTGTTGTCGGATATCTTTGAATTGCTTCCTTATATCTTCAAGTTCAGTCAATTTTTGTAACTGTAATTCGTGTTTAAGCGGACTTCTAATTGTAAAACCACGAAGGCAGCATTTTTTAGTAAATTCTTGAGTAATTCCAAAAGCAAATTCCTTGATTACTTTTCTATTAGAATCAAAATAATCTCTTACATTTTTTCCTTCATTGACCTGTATTTTATCTGCCATTGTAGTGATATGGGAATAAAAAATAAATTATAATGTAAAAGAGAAACTAACACACAAAATTTTGTATTATATAGAAAATTGAGAATGATTGAGCAAAATGCACATCTTCAGATCATTTTTGGTAAAATGTCAACAGATTCAACCAACTGCACATAGACAACGTTACATAGTCAACACTTCAAATAATAACCACGTGAAAAAATTTTACCGGGAAAATTGCATTCTTTAGTTCCCTCTATTTTTTACTCCGTTATCTACATTATTATTATGCATTAGCGTCACCTAGTGCGAAAGTTTGAAACTTACGCCACTTCGCGGTCGTAGAACTTAACTATCCCTCAAACATGAAACTTTGATCGAAAATCACCTTGAATCGTCCACTTATCTGTAAAAACGAATAATACAAATATTTACTTTATCCTACTTAAAGATAAATTCATTATCAATGATCATGCCAAATGATTTTCAACATAATTCAAAAAGATTCAAATTTAACTATACGAAGAAATTATGATTAGTTTCACTATTCTATTTTCACTTTTTATTAGTGACTATCATTGACATTTGATGAAACATAAACTCAAAGAGTTTAACACATAACATTATATGTCATTGTACCTGCATGTTGTTTTGTATTTATCGTACTGTTTTACCTATTCGAAATGACGACTGAATGAAGAACGCGTCGTTGTTGAGTGCTTGGAAAGTTGTTGTCATTAAATTTTATGAATGATAGCAAATCAACAACATATAATAAACGGGCAAGTTGTGTCCACATCATTTATTATTGTAGCTTCGTATCCATGCGAATGACTCAATAAACATTAAATGGGATAAACCACAACTTTCCGGAGCCTTTGCTCGAATGATCAGAGTACACCAATGTCGAAATGTGAGCCTCAAATGTGTAACCATATCAATGATTATGATTTATATGTGTGCAAAATTGACAAACGTCGTAGCCATTTGGTCATAATCATTGGCAACTCATGCATAGGTATAACATTTGGAGATGTAATTCATTTTCATCGTTATCACGAACATGTTCATGCTGCTATCATTGTTCACACTAGACAAATTGACCCATCCTCATCGAATTGAATCGATTAATCAGATCAACTGTTCGGTTTATTGCCGGAATAATGGCACCATTTCAGACAATGAGCCAGATCTCGATGCGATGCAGAAACTATCATTGTGCGGTGGTGGATTATTGGCTCTCTTGTTGATTATTTTTGGCCTCTTTTGGTTTTGTTGTTATCGAAGGAGAGATCGATTGAACAATGAAGTGCCAAGAACGACAATGGACACAACGACGGTTGAAGAGAGATCAAATCAAACATTGAACAATGAATTCGAATCAAATTATATGATTCGAACTAGTTGTAGAAATGTTTACCCATTGCCATATCGGCAAACTATCTCTAAACGATCGATCGATGATCTACCGCCGGGATATTATCAACATTTAGCTTCAAAAGCATGTAATGAATGTAGTGGAGAAAATCAAGAACCGCCACCACCATCGTACGAATCGGTATGTAGTAGCCAGAATTGTATTGAAAAATATTGAAATTTTTTGTTATTGTTGTTATGTTTGAATAATAAAAAAAAATATATTCACATTTTTTTCGATCAACATTTAACATTAGGATACCATTGATTTAAAAATTTTTATTTAAAAATCATCTTTATCATTTCGAACAAGTTTCCTTTGTGGTACACCTATTTGTATCGCTGTTTGCCAATCACCTGTAGCTTTGACAGCATGAAGCATATTTGAACATTGGTTCAGGCACAGATTCATTGAACCATGTCCCCATATAACATTTTCAGCCAATGGCAACCGATAACAACGAATTCCTTCGTTTTCAGCTTTAACATTTGATACCTTTAAACGGGTGGATCGGTCATTATACGCCCCTAATATATAAATATCATCATGAGAATAATTTCGAAGTGATTCTCGTGAATGTGGACTAAGATAAACCAATCGTTGCTTTGGAAATAATTGCGGTAGATTGAGATAACTTTCTTCGTGGAAATAATCACGTAATTGATCCATTCGTTTAATATGTTTGTTTAATGCTTGTAACGTTTTCTGTGCTTTGCCACAATTCGTAAAATGAACATCAAATGGAAGACATTCTGGAAAGTTGTGATTAACTCGATTCTCATAGTATAACATTCCGATTTGTGTTGCCAATAAACGAATTTCGTATTGTTTCATAAATTCGTCGTAATCAAGATCAACAATCAATTTCTGTCCAAACATTGCTGCTTGTCGTAATAGATGTCGATGACGATAATCTCGAACTGCCTGTTTTGGTACGCGATTATGCAATGTGTTGTGCCATAATCCATAAACAATATTTCCATTTTGGTCGAATATGCCAATATCCCATTCATTTCGATCTGTCGCTTTCGGACCAAAACGGTCAATTTTTGTTTCGATCATTTCATTTCGTTTAATCGCTTTCCTCGTTACCGTATTCTGACGAGCACATTCACGTTTATAAAAAAATTTAAGAGTTCGCAAAATTTCCGTTTCATCTGGAAACACTGCCAAAAGATCTCGCATCTCAATTGATGTAATTCGTTCCGGCATGAATGACATTCCGGTATATTTTTCGTGTTCATACAGATTTAAAATATATTCAATTTTCGATCTATTTGAAGGATCAGCCTTATACAGAGATGAAAACGATTTAATGGCAACTTTTGTGTTTTGTTTTGTGTTAAAACATCGAAATAGCTCGTATCCTTTAATCTTGGAAAAATCTGATTGAACCAACAATTAAAATAAATATCATTCATTTTAACAACTATACCTAGACGGAATGAATCCATCCTGTAACAGACTGGTATGAATCGAGGAACGTTTATCCAATATCGAAATTTTCTTGTTACGAATCCTGACATTATAACAAAATAAATATAGTTCTTCAATAAAGTAAATTATAATTGAAATTCAAAAGAATAAAATCCCATTTATCGAGTAAATCACCGGTAATCATAGATGAAGAGAACATGTGTGTGTTTTGATCCATTAGTACTCGTTGAACACCGTAAGAGGTCGCTTTTACAGTGAAAGAATATAATCAAAACGTTAATGTTCATAAGAAATGAATGGTTTCTAACATGATTTAATGCCGAATAAGATGCCGAAAATTTTGATTCATCAAACAAAGTTCAATTTCAGCAATGAATAGCTACATCAAACTCTTTGATTTTTGCTATAATGAATGTGTTGAACATAGATATATACATGAATATTAAAAGAAATGTACTAAACAATAACAAGTGAATAGGGAACAAATGATGATACTAATTGATGAAATTTCCATTTACTAAATAAGATATTTTCGATGCTCAACGATGATGACATTATATTTAATATTAGATAATAAAAATGTTAATCACGTTCTATATTTATTGATTTGAAAAATAATAGTCTTTTAAGTTGGTTAGAATTTTATAAATTTAGATTTTTTTATAATGGGATGGACATTTGCAAGTTTACTTTAACTATAACTAATTGATTAGGATATCCAATTTGTCAATCAATCATTCGTATCTTATTGATCAATGTATAGATGAATCGTGTGAATCGATGTCCTTGAAAACGGCACCCCAGCGTTTTAAAATGTAATTGGAAAAAACAAAATATTGCAAGCAAATAGAGGGTTGAACGTCAATTGAGTTAAGTATATATCTATGACTATGAATAGGCGACCGAAGACAATGCTATTCAACATCGACTTTACATATAAAATTGAAAAGTACACCGATCATATCAGTATTCGACTGAATTCATGATGATGTATCGTTATACGCTTGTTCTGTTCGTATTGATTGAATCAACATTAGTGTTTGGTGCCACAAAACTGGCCAAACAATGGGAAGAACATGAATTGGTTCCAGAAGTGGTGAGCAGTGCACCAGCAAATTCAGTTCAAATAACCTATCGGTCTGGTGCAACTGTGAAACAAGGTAACAAATTATCAGCGTCAAAAGTAAAAGAGGCTCCCAAAAAACTATCGTGGCCAACCAAACGGGACATCTATTATACAGTGGTAATGATCGATCCAGATGCGCCCGATCCGTCTGATGCGACCGAAAGTCAAATGCTCCATTGGTTGGTGGTCGACATTCCAGGCACCAATGTGAAGAAGGGTCAAACATTTATGGAATATAGTGGACCCATGAAAAAAGGAAAGGGAATTCACCGATACGTCACATTGGTCTATGAACAACCAAAAAAGTTTTCATTTGATCCAAGCTATAAGAGTTATTTGTCTTCTCGTGAGAAATTTGACGTTACACAAGCAGCATCCTGGTTTGAGCTTGGGAAGCCAATTGCAGGTAACTTTTTCAAATCTCAAGCCAATGCTGAACTCAAAGCTAAAACCTCTTCATCAATAAAAACTTCGAAACAAGAAGTTAAAAAAGAAACGGAGAAGGAAAACGTTGATGAAGGTATAGATTATGATGATACCTTAAATGATGAACAATATGCTGAACCAAAAAAAGTAGAAAAAACACCATCACAGACGCCATATCGACCACTTGAAAATTTGTTTGTGAATGGACTTACTCGTGTTCAATCGAAAATGAATTCCGGTTTTGATCGTGTTATTACTGGTATTCCTAACTTAATGCAATTTCCTTCTAACATGTTGAATCGATTCCGTTTTCGAAACTAATTATAATCATTTTGGAAAAGTTAAATGGAAATCCTACATATAATATTTATAAATATTATTTTAATAATAACCGATTCATTAAAAACCATCACAATCATTCCAACAATTTCATAACACAAAGAGTAATTTTTTGCCAAATAAACGTTTCTAAAAGTGTCTGATCTTGAGGTGAAAAGATGCAACAACAAAATAAATAATTTTCACCTATTTTCAAGTTGAATGTTATATCGAACAATTTGATTTTTCCAACTCATTTATTGTTGAGTGAATAAATTAAATTAAATGTTCCATTTTTTTGTATGTATCGTTTTCAGTCGCAAGTTACATTTTGGACCTTCAATTTGTTTTCTTGTTTGTTTGAACAGAAGCGGAATTGGCCGCACGAGAAACACCATATGAACTCCATATTTTCCACAATTTGTATGCAAAATAGGCTTGAGCTAGATGAACTTGCAGGGCAATCATGGCAAATGCTTCAAATATGACCGCTAACGGTAATGAACGCCACGTATAGGTCAGCTGTTCGACGTCTCGTTCATTGATAAATTTTATAAAATCGGGCGCATATTGAAATTGGGCCAATAGGATTGGAACCAGTGCAAATAACCAAATGATAATCTGATACATGTTGATGCTTTTGGCAGAATTTGTCTTCATCGCTCTAGCTCCAAATGCCGTACCGAGAAAAGAGAGACCATAAGTCCATTCCCATAGATCAGGTTTAGGTATTCGCAATTCTTGAAGTTCCAATATGAATATATCGGCACGATCTAAAATATCTTCGGACAATTTCAGAATAATTAAAACGTATAGGAAAAAATGGGGATAGAAAGTTAATTTAAGATATCGTTTTGAATCGGCCGATGCTGAATGTATTGTAACCACTCGTTGACGGTGACGATAATCTGTTCCATCGGTGCCGAGTACGTGGGTTCCCTTCGACGCCATCTATTTGATGTATATCTTTGGTGTTATCTGAGTGCTGAAAAAATGTTTTAGGTTGGTTTTTAATTTAGAACAAGACCATCATGAGATAGGACACGGGGCAAAAAAAGAATACATACAGGCAGTGCAGACTCGATGTCTTTGCCTACAACAATCCTCGTCTCGTCGCATACCTCGCCAAAGTTCACGCATACCAAAACAAATGACACATAGTCTATGAATAATCCCGGTATCTAAATTTAATATACATACAAAACTTGTTGCACAGAATTAGGTTGAAATTTATTTTATGGGCATTTAGGTTTATCATTTACATTACATGACTAAAAGTTCAACTTTATTTTTGAAATAATTCACGTTGAACCGTTTTGTGTTATTGCATCATATTGAATTTGTGTTTATATTGTTATGATGTTTATTGGAAATTATTGAAAATTAAAACAAAAGTTGTAATCATGACATTAGTAAAAACTTTATAATGGTATGAAATATGATTGTTTTTCGTTAATAAAAAATTAGATTATTTCTCAAATGAAGAATATGGGGGTGGCGGCGGTGGAGCTCGTCCATCTTGCACAAATGATGGAGCAACCTGATAGGGAACTCCCTGATATGGAACATTTGGCTGATATTGTTGTTGATATTGTGGATTGTATTGTGGTTGTGGTTGAGGTTGAGTGTCAACAACGTTAACGACAACTGGTGCTGGAACAAAAACGGTCACCGGTTCTGGTGTACGCAGTAAGACAATAAATGCATGAATAATGCCAGGAAGGAGGAAAAAACAACTAAGGAGGAGGTTGAGGCAAAAATCGAATCCACATCCTTCCATCATAAGTACCGATAATGGGGGACAAAATAAAGCGACCACAGCGGCACAACAACAACATTCTCGAGCCATGATTGTATCAGTTGAAGCTTGAAATAAAATTTATTTCTTCAATAAAAAGTCAAACTGCTATTCAAAATTGTTCGGTTGGTATTGGTATGATGTTATTATATGTTGGAGTAAAACTGATTGACCATATCGCTCGATTGCTCCCTTAATAATAGCAACATAGCAACGCGATGTCATACCATGTTACGTCTTTGGTGAATGGGATTCATTGATTTATTATTTTTTTACTGGAAAAATGCATATTATTTCACACTTAGGTCATGAGTTGACTATCTTATCGTCCATTTCACATTACTTGATCCACATAAATGAAAGCAGTAACCGATAAACAGTCTGAATAAGAAAGCTTTTCCCTAATATGAAAATAAAATAAATAAAATTTTACTTTTTTATTTTTTTTATTATGTGATGGAACGCATTCCATCTTCGGTCACGATGGCGAATGTACGAATTTGGATGATAAACATCAACATTTGCCAGACATAAACATCCTATTACCTGGTCCCATTTCTCAAAGAATTTGTAAGCATCCGCGTACGAATTGTTTAATTGATTTACTGTTACCAACCAATGTTAATGATATAAACATTCTATACCTCTGCTATATAAGCTCGGTGTACTGATCAATAAAGTCAGTCTTGGATTCGTCCAGACTCAACTAACATCTATTCTCAGACCTTAGTCCATTTAATTGAAAGTATTGATCTGAATTGTCGGATTGGAAGGGACTTAGTCTAACATGAGCTATTGAACCCAACGCTTGGCTTAGCAACCAAAGTGTATACAAACCACTTCGTCACTGGTTAACATCTTTAAGATTATCGAAATTTGGAATTGAATCGACTGGCCATCGAGACGTTTTACAACCGTACGCACTCACATACATCGAAGACGAGTGTGATACTACAAATATAATAAAAAACGATTTTAACTATTAATTCGTAACATATTAGTAATAATAAAATAAAAAATGGCATTCATTTTTTGTTGTGTTTAAACATTGAGGACAAATTCGAACACGATAGCCATCGTAATTGTGACAATATAGATGATGGCACAAACGAAACCCATTCCGAGTCCAAGACGCCAATTGAACATTGCTAATGAACTAACAAAAGCAATTACCGTAAGCATTAATGCGGCGGCTGTTAACATGAGACCACCGGATTGAACTTGAACTATGGTTAACGTCATGTCAGTCGTCCCGAGGTTGATCATGGTCAAGATCGATTTGAGAAGCCACGGTAGGCCAAGACAGATTAGAATGTCAAATATATTCGAACCAAATAGATTACATAGGGCCATGTTGGCGTGTCCACCGGCACTGCCACGCTTTACGACAATAACAGATGAAATCACTTCTGGAATAGAGGAACCACCAGCCAAAATGGTCAAACCAAGAACCGTTTCTGGTATCTTAAATGTTCTGCCAATTATTTTGACCAACCAAATGTCCAAGTAGGAGAAGAATCCGATCCACACGACGGAAAGAGCAAATGTCAGAAAATAGATTCGTTTGGTCGGTTTTGGAACAGTCAGTTTAATTGCTAATGCCATTGGAAATAATAAAATCTTCAAAAATCGATTCGCTTCAAACCAATTAGGACCTTGATGGGTACTGAACGTTGTACGGCGAACCTTTTTGCTTTGATCCAATAATGGATCTTGTTCGTTTGTGTTGTTTTCATCAGCAAACACAATCAATTTATTAATTTGTGCATTGTAATATAATATAGTGATATAGATTCCATACACAAACAGCATACTAATCGATTCGAACCTATTGAATACAAAATTGATTTACAATTGTAAACAAATGTCATGCGTTTGTATCATCAAATCAATAAAATACGAACCAATCAATTTCATTATCTTTCAAGACCAACAAAAGTGTTGTGATTGATATCAAATAAAAGATTGCGTCCCGTAAGATAGCATATTTGCTTATCTTTGGATAATCGAGATTCGATAGGTAAATTGCGAAACCACACACAGAGGAAACAAAGATGAGATTGAAGAGTGATGAGCCAAGTATCGTACTAGTGCCGATATCATCTTCGGCAATAAACACGCCGATCAATGCAATTGCTAATGCCGGCGTGGAGCTTCCCAATGCCATAAATGTGGCACCGGCAATGTCGGGTGGAAGACTTAATGCTATTATGATAAACAATGGACATTTGTTAATAAATAAATAAATAAATGTATTGTAATATACCTACAATTGGCAATAAATTCGATCGATGGAAGAAAGTATGCATCACAGATGATACCCAACGAAAGACATGCATAAATTAAGATAAGAAAATGTACTATAACTCCTCCATTTTGACGAATCTAGAATAGGATATATTTGTTAGAATATTTTTTTCAAAATTATAGTCAACAATCAACAACTGTTGAACAAGCTTACATAATCAGGCATAAAGTCTTGAAATTGTTCATCTTCAGGATGTATGGATAAGTTAGCCGTCGTATTGTTTACATTTTGAATTGATCCTATTGATTCTGATTCATTGAAAACTGTGAAACTATTTTCTCTTGTTTGTCGAGAAAATATTTTTGATTGATTTCCGATGTTTGCCGTCAATGAGGCACCATCGACATTTTGGAACAAAAATATGAATGTTAGAACAAAAATGATAGTTAACCACAAAGTGAAACTAGTTCTTGTATTAGATGACACTGAACGGTGTGTCGATGAACGATTCATTTCAATAATTTTTTGTTTAGAAAAAAGTAAATAATTTTTTAAAAAATATATAACAGAAGAAAAAATCACGTTGTAGAGCCAAAATGTTTCATATGCACAAAACATAACCAATCAATAAGGCGGGTAATGGGAAATATGCATGGTGCAATATGGACACAAGATCATTGGAACATATTTAGAAGAACACAATCAACCAAAGTGGTCGAACATAAGTAAACGATAACAAAATGATGATGACGGTGAGCGATTTGGCTTCATTTCATTATTGATATATATATATATACGTCTTAATCAATCTCAATGTTGTATCAATTTAAATGTAGCTTAAAAGTGAGTGTGTAATAGGGAAACCCGATAATGGAATTAAGGTACGTGTGGCACGGCCAATGATGAGATCCATACCAATTGTTGATTTGGTATAATCAACCTTTTTTTTTAAAAAAAAATATATTGATTTGCTTCAATGTTGGTTTCATATATGGTTTCATTCGCAATCGTACATCACAGATCGATACCCATCGTTCACAGTAGCTAATCGAAATGGTAAATGCATTATTGATTTTTGTTGCTCTTCCAATTGACAATCAATTAAAGAAAAAAATTGGTCAACATTTGGTTGGCATTGATCACGACGATTCGGTTAGTTGACACTACTTTGATTTGGTTTGGTTTGACTTGCGTACAAATGTTCAAACCGTATGAAACTTTGTGATCGATGATGCACCCAAATTGTTCCCAAATATGTCGATGTGCGTATATGTTAACACATTGTACACCATCATCAATCAACTAAACGAATTATACGAGTGGCACCGTCTTATCTTCTGGTTGAGCACATCAAACATACAGCATCACATTCGAATCATTTATA
This sequence comes from Blomia tropicalis, assembly GCA_029204025.1. Lineage (NCBI taxonomy): Eukaryota > Metazoa > Arthropoda > Arachnida > Sarcoptiformes > Echimyopodidae > Blomia > Blomia tropicalis. Next base: position 7,317,520 of record CM055090.1, read on the forward strand.
CGATCTGGTCTGCAGACAAAATTTGTGTGTGTGCGTGCGTGTGCTTGCGTCTTGTCCATCAAATATGGTCGTATACTTAATCGCCATCACTTCATTCGATATATTATATTATTATATATATATCAACCAACAAAAACCATTGCCATCGATAAGAACTGGTACATTGAAAACTATCGAACAGAAGATATATATCGTTTGACCGTGAAAAAAAAATGTTGTCAATATCTAAACCTCTCAATGGTTATCATCATTTTTTTTTGGGGTAGATCGTTCCGTTTAGCCGGTAACTTGAAGACGGTACAACACACAAAATATAAGAAAAAATGTTACACAATTTGTCGTTTGATCTTAACAAACCATAAAAGACTAATAAACTCTTAAGTTTATATTATTCCATCATTAGTATTGTTGATCATATACTTACTAGTATTATACTAAATGATAATTCAATTTGTTGTTGTCAGCTCTAAATGTAAATGTAAACCTATTTGACGAGTAAAAATGTTTCAACATGTGGATGTGTTTGTATGAAAAAAAAAGTTGTCCTTTTTTCCCAAACATTTGCGATTAAAATTGAAAACAATTTGAATCAAAATTCATAATAATCAATAATTTTTGGAGGTAAAATTATTTAACCATGAATGATTTTTCACAATAAAATTTTCATTTTTATTTTTAAATATACATGATGTATATGTTAAATGTCATTTTTTTGTTCATCAGTTCAACTGATTGACAATAGTTGGTGATATACAACAATTGATTTTACTTTCCTTTACCAAAGATGATATACATTGCATGAATGATACCGGGTATGAAGCCGAGAATTGTGAGTAAGATGTTGATCAAAAGATCGCATCCACAGCCTTCCATCAATAGAACACCGAGTGGTGGAAATAGGATGGCCAATATAACGGCACAACAATGATGACAATCGTTCTGGTTTGGCATTTTTTTGCTGGATTTGACCACAATAATCAAAAAGTTGGTAAAAATAAAAAAATAATAAAAGACGATAAATCTATTTCGAAATGTAAGCAACAACAATTTTCCAGAGCTCACTATTAGGAAAAAAAGTAGACAAGTGTGACACCGATTACGAAGTCATTTCAACCAGAACGGCAAATGCAGATGGATATAACACCCATAGAAGTACACTTCAATTGAGAGTATATACTTGCAAGATATGCAATTAGTGCTATATAGTCATTAATAATAATGACTCGATGCAATGTTGAGGCCACTTGAACCACTACTTGAGCTACATTTTATCAGCACAACATCACATACAAACACACACACACACACATATTTATATAATATTATATCATGATGCAACAGAGATTGAGCCGACTCCCTTAACAACAAGTAGGAAATATCAATATACCGATGGGTAATTTACCTTTTATAATGCAATTTACTTAATGCATTCACTGCAACATTTACGACTTTCATTTGGCCAACACTAGGTACTTGACTTAAAAAATCAATATTAAAAGTGAAGGCAGTAGAAACTATTTCAACTTAAAATTTATGTCATCTAAATTAAAATTAATTTACAATCAATTAGTACTTTTATCTCGTTTCAATTTTCCGATGAATGATGTTTCACCTATTCCCGTCTTTTTTATATCACTTGTCTTTCTTACCAAAGGTTGTAGAATGGAGTTCAATTCTTTTGGTTGTATACGACAATCTAATGGTGTAAAGATACGTTCCAATATTTCGATGAATTTTGTCATATGGGATTTAATTAACCGTTGACCATCGTTTTCTTTGAATTCCCTCCATAAATGTTGTGATGTATCGAGCGACAATGGTGCATTGAATATCATCTTTTTGGTTAGTGAATAGATCAAAAGTACGCCCAAACTCCAAACATCGACCATTGATGCGTTATATTGATTGTCGAAACATTCCGGTGGTAGATGATCCCATTGAAATAGACATTCATCTTGTATGCCACGATTACGTTTCACCACAATAAGTTCGGTTGGATTCCATGTAAAGCAGGACAACTCGCCATGGGTTAGTTTTACGCAACCACCCAATGCAACAAATACAAATTCTGGTCGTATATATCGATGACATAAGCCATTTGATGATAAGTGAACGATCGTTTGCGATAATTGTTCAATCCAAATAATAATATTGGATACGCTGAGCTTTTTGTCTAATGAATTGAGAGCAGGCGGTAATTGTCCATCAATCAATTCTGATTCAACCAATTGTTTCAATGAATGTCGACCATCAAGATCTTCAAAAAACATGTATAGGTTACCATTGCCAACATTGTACATATCGTACAAACGATGAATATAACGATTGCATGGTTCATTATCGCTCATAAATCGCATTATCTTTGATGATTCCATGATAAATTGATTCCATTGTCGTATAGGGATCATACTCTTCAGCAGAATTTTACCCAAACATTTGCGTGAACATGGTTTACCATCGATCAAACGTGTAACCCGAAGAAAGCCTTCATCCATAAACGGTATCATGTCATCCTCAAACGAACGATTTCGTTCGATTCTATAGTTGACGATCAATTCTTCATTTTGAATTTTATCAATTTGTGGAAATTTGAAAATCTTTAAACAATTAGATGAATTTTCTCCAGACAATCGTGGCGTACTAAGATCCAAGCTTGATTTTGATGTACTTGATTTCTGTATGACGATTAAAATGGTAAATGTTGATTATATTAAAATTTTTACCATTTTTTTACCTTATCGTTTCGTGAATATTGTGGAAATTGTAGAGATTTTATTTGTGTCATTTCTTCTAAACGACGATCTTTGACAAGATCATTTAACGGGATTCGAAGTTCAGATTCGATAAAGATATCGTTCAAAAGTGATCTTATTTCTTCAGGAATAAAAACTTTGATTTGAAACATTTGCCATTGAATAATTCGAACGCCTTCATCTTTATCAACTTTGGTAACGATGAATGGATTCTCGCCAGACAACAATAAACAAGCGATAACACCAATACTCCAAACATCGATCATAGAACAATCATAATTGTCGGAAAATGCTTCCGGTGGAAGATGATCCAACAAATTTAATGCAACTGGAACGGGTAAACCACGTTTTGGTGAATTGATTGATGTGTTGGTGTTTGGATTCCAAAACATCCATGCCATATCAAAGTTTATTATCTTAATAATGGAACCATCTTTTGGAGAATTGTTTCCAGTTGTTATAACATTTTCCAAACGGATAAATCGATTAGAAATGGCATGAAGGTTCAAGAATTCAGCTGCATTAGCCAATTGAATGATCCATTGTTTGACCGTGGATAGATCGGTAAAATTATTTGATAAATGGTGTTGTAAACTGTTTTCCAAATTGTATCGATCGGTGAACACGTAAAACATTTCATAGTTTTGGTTATAAAACATTCCGCGAATAGATAACATATGCTTTGAATGTGAACCAAATTTTCCAATCTTTTGTCCAATTTTCAACGATTTCAATATTTTGAACCACCCGCTGGCAGTAATTTCCGCTAAATCAATTATTCGACAAAAGACTTTTTCTCGTCGATGTCCATTTCCCAAGAGTGTAGCACGAAACAATGATCCATAGCCACCACTGTTGCTTTGGCCAACAAACGTACATAATAATTGATCATTTTCGTCTTCCAAACGATAACGAAATCTTGTTTCAAGATCACTTTTAGATGAAATCGTTTGAATCGGTTCATTCGATTCTAATTCGACACTGAATTTGGTTGATTTTTGTTTAAACTCTTGCAAACGTGCATTTTGAGCATTTTTATTACTAGATTGTCTTGCCGTTTCAAAACATAATTCAGTTGAACTCATTCCACGACTACGACTCATATTTAATATTAAACGGTTTGTGTGAATATTAATATTAAATCTAAATCAATATATACAAACCAATTTTCAAGTTCTATCACACGTAATCTTACACAATAATATGAAACGAACAAAAAGAATTTAAATATGAAAATAAGGCTTTTTCCCATCTCAATCGATGTCGGAAACAATTTAGAATTTCACCTAAACACGTGACAAAAATTATCAATTGTCAAAGAAACCGATTTTTCCTTTCAAATTAAATTTTGAAAATAATTAATTTTGATACATTAACATCATCACAACAAAACAATAAAAAATGTATGGGAAAATGTTTTAGAATTCCAAAAATTCAAACATTAGTTGATGTAATTGGCAAAATCCTTACCGGATTATCATTGACACGCACATTAAAAACTTATTTTGAAACCTAAATCACGAGAAAGAAAATACCATGTTGCAAAGTTCCTATTGCAAAAATCATTTTTTAAATATTGTTAATATATTGATATAAATTAAATTTTATAACGCTACATAAACATATAAATAAGGAGACACCGAAATGGTAAATCATCATCTAATAAACAATGGCAAACGTACAACTTCTTCTATCGGTGGTGGTCTTAACATTTGTGACCATTCAAATCGATTCAAAATCCAAGTGTGGTTATAGTTGGAGTAAAGTTTTCTTAGACGCCACAACCAATACCGATCAAAACATGGCGTTGGTAAGCTGACATTGGATGACAACATTGGCACATTTGCTCAACCATATGCTGAAAAGTTAGTAAAACTTGGAAAATTGGTTCATCGACATCAGAAGAATTATAGTGAAAATCTTTTCTATATGGGTGGTGCAAAATTACAGGCGACTATGGTGGTCGATTCTTGGTACAATGAAGTTAAATATTATAAATCCTTTAACAAAGAACCGAGAGTGATGAGTAGTAAATGGCTACATTTTACCGCATTAATTTGGAAGAATACGACCAGAGTTGGTGTTGGCTGTGCACGAAGTGGAAAGAAAACGTATGTTGTGGCTAATTATTGGCCTCATGGAAATATTATGAGACATTTTAAGGACAATGTTCTACCGAAAAAGTGAAATTTGATCTAATAGCAAATACACTGGCCAACCTATAGTGATTGTTCATAATCAAGAATATTATAATTGTCACTTTACATATAACTTTATACGGAAATCAAACTCAATACATATTCATACCTTGAATTTGATAAAAAAACTATTTGGGTATCACATCATACTTTGATTAAGCAATAATCACATTTTATGAATAAATTATTATCAAAGACAAATCCATGACGTTTTTTGACTACAAACATTACGTATTTCAACATAACCGGACGTTCTTCCTAAACCAAATGTCGTATTACATAGTATCTTAGTATGACGTCTTATAAAGACATTTCTTTACTTTCATTATCAGATTATAAAACAAATAATTCATTATTGCTAAAAAGATGAACTTTTAAAAATTTTATCAAGAAAAAGTAAATGTTTCATAGTAAAATTTTGCTGGTACATTTGCATATAAATAAGAGGACACCAAAATGTTGAATCATTATCATAATAAACAATGGCAAACGTTCAACTTTTTTTGTCGGTGGTTATTTTAGCATTATTGATCATTCAAAATGATGCTAAATCAAAATGTGGAAATAGTTGGAGTAGAAGTTTCATCGATCGTCACAACTATTATCGGAAGAAACATGGTGTTGGTAGATTGATATTAGATGAAAACATTGGTAGTTATGCTCAACCATATGCTGAGAAGCTACTCTCAATTGGAAAATTGATACATCGCAAACAGAATAATTATACCGAAAATCTATCCGCTAAATGGGGTGCAGAATTGACAGCGAAAGCTACGGTCGATGGTTGGTACAATGAAGTTAAACTTTATAAATACTTCGGGAAAGAACCGATCATCTATTCGAGTAAATGGCTTCACTTCACGGCAATGGTTTGGAAGAATACGACTCGAGTGGGAGTCGGTTGTGCTTACAGTCCAAAAGGAAAGAAAACATTTGTTGTGGCAAACTATTGGTATCGTGGAAACATTATGAAAGAATTTAAGGAAAATGTTTTACCGCCAAGGTATCAAAACTAAAATTAGTGACAATTCAATTTATTTATATTCGATTTGTAAAAAATGTGATAAAACATATTCAAATTCCAAAGTATATTTTAATAGCAGCCATTATAACATACTACACTGGAAGAGAATTATCATTATCATCATGTATATATTCGAAATAATTGTTTGGTAAATGTAAGTGATTCATATAAAAATAAATTATATTTCAATTCAAATGGGTAAATGGAAAAAGATCATCATTAATTTGTGTTGATATAAATTACATAAAGCACGTTACGTCATCAAATATTACGGCTCATTTAGGGCAGCAGCTTCTGGATCATGGCGTATGATCAACAGTAAGGCGAAAAATACTCCAGGAACCCATACTAAACCGGTAAGAATGATACTCAAACAAAAGTCGACTCCACAACCTTTGATCATCAAAACGGCCAATGGTGGCATGAAGAATGCGACAACAGCGGCCAAGCAACGACATTCATTAATGACCATCATCTTGGAACGTGATTTTGTAGATTACCAAGTTTCTTCAAATTGAAAACAACAAGTTGATTTGTTGACAACAAACAATTAGTTAATATAATTGTTATCAACACGTTAGGTTTCCTACCGTTCATTCAATTATATATATGACGAATGGAAACGATGACATGCAGAACAATCGGACCCATGACAAATGGGAACATTCAATTCAGGTGATGATGGCACAAATCATTTGACCTAGTAAACATATTGACACATTTTCATTCATTAACGATTAAATTCAAAACATCAAAACATTCACAACTAAATGAAATAAATTTTTAAAAACACAAAATAGAAATGGATTCGATGATCGTACACCAAGTTTTATTACCAATGAACAATTGAAAACGAATGAAAAATTGGAACCAATCACAAATTATCAAATTGAACGTTCGGAATTGGTTCCAAGTTTTATCTACTATGATATAAAACCAAATCTTGAGAATAGTGAACAACTCAAAGATGGTCAAACCTTAGCTAACGTTGAAACTATAAAAAAGTCATCTATTGTTGATTTGCAACAAGCAGAATCAAGTGGAAAGCAAACGGAAACCATTGTAGTAGCATCAATGTTAAATAATGATCAAGAACAATTGTCAAAAAACAAAGAACAATCTATTGGTTCAAACAATCAGGATAATGTTTCTGGAATTTTATCAAACTTTTCAATTGGATCACCATCATCGTCCTCGTCTTCGGCAAGTAGAGTGTACGGTCCGACCTCGGCTTGTTTGGTTCAAATTTGTGATCAAATCTTGAATGAACAAGCCGGTGAACAAGTGATCGTTGACCGATTTGTAATGAACGAATTGTATGCCACCATTCTACACAATGATTTAAATCAAACGTATGAAGAACGTGCAATCGACGTGGCCGATGAAGACCAACAATCAACATCTAAACGATCAGTGAATACAGCAAATGATCAAACGTATGATACGGTCAATTCGGCTAGTCAAGTCAATTCCGATCAAACGGTACCTATTCATGAAATGGAAGAAATTGTTTATCCATACAAATGTATTGTGTGTGGTACCAAAACAGCAACAAAGTAAGGAGATGATCTAATATTGTACAAAGTATAAATTGATTAATTATAATTATGATTCAATAGAAATGAAAGTGACGCTCATGAGAGAACTGCACATCCTGAAGATAGTCGATTTAAATGGAAGTGTCGTAAATTGAAACGTAACACATTGAAAAGTTTAAAAAGTCCTGGTTTGTTAAGCCTTGATAAAGTAAAATGATTTTTTCATTTCATATTTGTGGTAAGTTAGAGAAATTGTGATTAAGATCGATAAAATTATTATTATCTGAACATATTTTGTATGAAAAGTAATAAAATTTTGCATTCAAATTGGTTATTTTAATTTATTTCAAGTGAAAAAGTGCCACATTTGCAAAGATTGATATTATAATTGCATCCAAAGTACCTGTACATATTGAATGTAACCAGTAGAGCTTCTATATAAGCCTAGTAAGAGTATAATGGTTTGGCGGGTGATGAGATTGTACGTCATCATATCTGCGGTGGTGTTTGAGAGTAGAGTAGCAGCAGACGCTTCATAGCGTTGAAAGCAATCTTTCTCACATTGAAAACTCTGCTCTAGTCCAATGGAGCCCGTCGCTCTTTTTATTTATTGTATTCCACATTAATTGATAATTGGTTACATAATTGATCCATTTATTTTATTTTTTCTCATACATATCGGGTTTAAATGGTTTTCCACCAGGTCCAATTAAAGTACCACTATCGCTTACCATGATTGATCCGGTTATGTTCATTGCATCATCCGAAACCAAAAATGATACCAAATTTGCAATATCTTCAGGACGGCCAATTCGTTTCATCAATGAATTCGGTTCTGCCTCCTCATAAAAACGATCTCGTCCTTCTTTATCGACATTGCGGCTTCGGAGAAAATCGGTCACCACTGGTCCGGGACTAGACAATAAAAAGTTAATTTATTTATATAAAGTTCTGGAACCACATACTTGACCGAATTTACACGAATACCCTTAGGACCAAGTTCAAGTGCACTTGTTTTAGTTACCATATCAAGCGCTGCCTTGCTAATGCTGTATATTGGTTGAAACTAGATGATAATTGACATGTTAGAATCAATTTATTCAAAACTGAATTCCTACATACCGGTTTTATTGCCGCAATAGAAGAAATATTGACAATGTTGCCTTTAAATTTCTCCAAATGTGGAACTGAAAGTTGTGTCAGGGAAATAACCGAACGAACATTTAATTTCATAACACGATCATATTCATCCAACAAGTTTGGACTAGAATAGGTTCCATTCGGTGTTGCGCCGCCGGCATTGTTGATCAAAAAGTCCAATCTGCCATATTTCTTGATAGTTTCATCGATCAACTTTTTCGGCAATGATTCGTCGAGAAGATCACCCACAATTTGGAGTGGACTATCGCCTCCAGAAACTTGTTCAATCTGAGCAGCAACACTTTTCAATGCTGCATCATTTCGGCCAGTAATGGTCACTTTTGCTCCATATTGAGCCAATTGAATCGCAATGGCTTTACCTATTCCAGCACTGCTTCCTGTTACAAGTGCCACCTTCCCATTAAAAGCATACTTTAGATTAGACGTGGACATTTTAGCTTCAATTTTTGAAGAACAAATAAGCTTTGATTTGAAATGGTCTTTATTTATTACGAATGTTTATTTGATTGAGTTGAAGTTTAGTTGGTATTTATCAATGCAATATAAAATATCTATAAATGATAAGACAATATTTAGTTGTCTCAAGGTAAAATTTGAACGTGTTTGTCGACTATAAATAGGTTAATCTCTCTCGATGGTTCTTAAATGAAATCGTTACCAAAACACACGAGGAGAAGTTTTCGTAAATCTTTTAAAAGAGTACAAACATTATTGCAACAAACTTTCGTAAACTTTTTATTTTATTAAAAAATACCATTCCAGCACACATAAAAATTTAATCATAGCAAACTTTGGCTTTGTTCCATCATTATCCAAATATGAATCATGCTACGCAAATAAATTTTAATTTTTATTAATTAATTATAAAGAACTTTAACCTGACACCAATGAACAATAGGTAATATATTTTCTATGAATCATAATTTATTACCTCGATTCAAATTAGTGGAAAAACCGTAAGCGTGTGCGTGATTGAGTTTTCCTAAAATCTAAAAAATATTATGTTTAAATTGAAAATGTTTTTATTGTCATAACTAAATAAATCAAAACTAAGAAATACTTTTATTATTTATCACCTCATAAATTAATTCGCATCCTTAATTTTTGTTTTCAATTGTAGAATATGAAATTAGTCTCCATTTACTATAATTATTTCTTAATTGTCTAGTTGCAAATGATTACTATATAAAGAATTGAAGTTTCGAATTAAAATTATTAATATTATTAAACATGCATTTCAAACTGTTTGCAGTTGTCGTCTCTCTGCTGATCCCTGGAATTTGGTCCATTTGTAAAACTATTGAAGAATTGGATCAATGTGCATATCAGTTGAGTTTCTTAGAAAATCGAGAGATTCCGGTCCCATACAATGAAGCTGATGTTCTCCAGTCATGCAAGTAAAAATTAATTGATCATTTGTTTTTATTTTGTTGTAATCAAATCGGATATTGGTTTCATAGACAATCACAATCGGGAATTAAATGTTTACGTTCCCATACGGAAGAGTGTATGACCGGAATGATTAAGAACATCTTTCTCAATGCAATTGTCACGTTAGAGAAACATATCAACAATCGGTGCGATTCGAAACCACATCGTGATGAATTTATCAAACATGTTACCTGTTTCCATGATCCAGCAAAGGCGGAAGCCATACGCCTTTGTACTGATCGATATTTGGTAATCATGGAAAAGACTTCCGAATTAGATCCAGCATATCAGTTGGGTGGTGCCTGTTGTTCAGTTCAAGCTATGCACGATTGTGCCGTCGACAAGTTTCGATCCAATTGTAATGAAGAATCTGGCGATTATTTTGAAGAATTGTTAGGCGAAGTGGTATGTATGCTCAATCGTTTCGATGTAAATTAAATTCTTTATCTATTGTTTTAGAACGAAGGAAATAATCAAACAGTTTGTGCACAATTTAATTCGATTCGAGCATGCGATTCAAATTATGATTCCAAAATATGGTCACAATTCAAGTCGATCATGGCTTCGAACGATCCATTGATAATTAAGGCTCATCGATATAAGTCGGTGATTCCGCCAGTTATCAAGATGTTCTCCGGAGCATAAACCACATTAGACACATTCCATATATGGACCATTTTATTAAATACAACAATATAATACTAAAAAATAAAAACGAAAACATAACATAACAACAAATATTGAATTTATATTTTAATTTGTAGCAGCCGCTGTTGTATTGCATTCTCTTCGATACTGGTTATCGGTAATGATAATGCTTGTTCCAAGTATCGTTTTGCTTCATTTCGATTTTTCATTGAAATCATTGTTTGTACAATATACAAGATATTCTCTTTCCAGTTTGGTCGAATACTATGTGCCATAAGAAAATAATCTAATGCTTCTTGTTGAGAAACATTCGGCAAAGTCCCGAGAAATGAATTAGCGATTTTACGTTCAATCCATGAAATAGCTAACACTTCAACACAAAATCTTCCTGCAAGATGATACAATGTTGGATCGTTGCTTTTCAATGACATTGCAATGTCGAGATGTTTCTTAAATTTCGCTCCATTTGCAATCTTTTCTTTGGTGCTGACGCACTCATTCAATGAACCTATGGTGATGGCATACCATTTATGGCAATCGCCATTTTGTTCGTCCAATTGTAATGCACGTTCAGCATATTTGAACGATTCTTTAAGTAGATTGATTCGAGCCGTTTGTTGATCTTCTGAGTTATATTGAGCAGACTTGGCAAGCAAGTGCGACGTCTTGGCCATTCTCCACCAATAGTTTGGATCATTAGAAAACTAAAATAAAAGATAAATTGGTTTACAAATCAATTGAAGATAATATTCTTACAAGAACTTTATGTTTAGATAATTGGTTAAAGATTTCTGCTTTGTCACAATAATTTTCATCTAATTTATCATCAATTTGTTCGTACAGTTGCTTATTGATCGTACTATTAGAAGTCGTTGACGTTAATTTGTTACTTGAAATAATATCACAATTGGTCATATTATTTCCATTAGGAATGTAATCAATATCAATACTGTAAATAAATGATAAAAAAACAAAATGATTTATGATTAGATTTTATTAATGAAACCCTTTTTACCTGTCTTCAGTATCGTAAAATATCTCCTCACTATTGCGCGCAGTCCAATGTTTAACGCATTGTTTTGTATCAATAATGTCCTCAATAACATTTTCATCATCAGACATCGCTGAAACAACCGTCGGTTGATTCAACTTTTCTTTGATTTCATCTAATTGTTCTTGAATACTTGCTACCAATTGGTAAACATGGTTCAACTCTTCGGCAACGGACATTGTCTTCTTGTCCGTTAATGGACATTGTTTCCGACGACGTTTCTCATACACATGATGTAAAACGTATGCCGTCAACAGACCGAAACCAAACGAGATGATATATTTTCCGATCATGTTGATATTGTGAGATGGAATATTTTTCGCGTTCTGATTATTACACACGAAGATTCCATTCGAACATAACATTGTTTCATTTATGTATTCGATGAAATGAGATCGAGGTCGTCATCGTTCAAATATGGTTTTAATAAAGAATATAAAATGCTAAAATATTGTGGCCATCGATTGAATCCTAATTGTTTACCAACTTTAAATGATAAGTATGAGCTCCAGTGTTGAGTTCAGTTTATAAGACCGAAAATAAAAACAACATCAACAACGGCAATGGGATCCTATTTCGACATAGGACGGTGCTATCCGAACGAAAACCGGTGTCGATTGGTGGCGGGAATCTCGAAAGGGTGCCAATAATTATACTGTGACAATGAACCGTATCCATTTAGAAAATTGTTTAAACAATTAACCGATATGGTGGGTCGTCGACATTGCCCGTTACACCTGAACGCCCGTTAAGTCAAGTCCTGATATGAGAAAAAAAAGGAAGTGAATTAAACAACCGAAAAAATGTTTTCAATCGTCTCTCGATGACATTTATTCATTCATCTGCCGAACAATTGGCACCAACGACGTCGTATTTATGGTTACTTGCAACGACATATTTTTTTTGTTGGATTAAGCCCATCTTTTACAATGTTAGCCAAACGATTAATATTGTTTGTCATATTGATTACATTTGTCATATGTAAGTAAAAAATTTAATTAATTTATAAAATGTAAACATTTTTTTCTAAATAAACTGTTGCACTCAGGTTCTCCATACATTGAGATACAACAACTATTGGGTCGAAAACGTACTTGGTCGTCTCAGATCAAGAACTGTATCTCCACTTGTAAACGTATTCTGTATAAATGTCACAAAGATATGAACTATTGCATCGAGGGTTGTCGAATTCGTGTGTATAAGCCAATCTACTATTGTGTCTATGAGCAATGTAATAATCGAGGATTGGGTGTCAATGAAACATTACATCCAGTAAAGTATCATCAATGTGTTCATCTATGTAAGTTAAGTCCCAGAAATCGAACACAAACGATTCCACCAATTTCAAAATCAAATAGAAGGTCAAGACGTTCATTCTTGGAACGTTATTAAATTTAGAGATTTTCAAAACAAATATGGTTACGGGTTTAAGTTTAATTTATTATTTACACTTTTAAATGTTAATAATTTGAATAATAAAAAATGTTATTTATAAAAGGGTTGTTGTATAGTAGTTATTGCTAATCATATCAAATTTATTTATATTATAAACTGAGCAACATTAAGCTAAAAATGGATTATAATGTTGAATGTTATAGTTTTATCTTCGCTCAGAACGTCGTAGCAATGCAAAAAAGGCAATTAATCGCATTCCAATGATTAAGCCCACCAAACAACAAATGTCGTAAAAAATATTTTCTGTATTGAAACTTAATTCATCAATTACGGACAATCCATGGTGAAGGCAACGCTGCTCCATGTTGAACGTTGTCATTCTAGTAGTGACTCCTGTCGTTGAATTGGTCAATTCGGGACATTGAATACTTTCAACATTTTCCCATTGAGTAATAATTAATGCTTCGTTTGCGTAATAAAACCATGACAAATGTTTAAATATTCGGAGGTATACAGGAATAGAACTGTTGTTGATGAAGAAACCGCCAAACAATAATAATGGCAATATCATAGGTGAAGAGATTGCAATTGCCACCTTTGTTGTCGATGACATACAAGAGATCATGTATCCTGAACAAATAAAGAAAATAATATAATGAATATAAACACACAAAAAATTTGGGTCAAAACCATACCAAATGATATGCCACAATTGGCAACTAAATTGGAAATAAATATGAACATTAGATATGTATCCCAAGAATTGTAGAAACCGATCATATGATATTGAATCATGATAAACACTGATGGCATTAATATTTGATATGGTAGCTAAAAATAATGGTAAAGCAATTTAAGTTTATAACGATTAAGCTTTGTGAATGAAAACTTACTTCAGCTGCCTGTTTCGATAGAAAATAGGTATCAACACGATACATTCCGTCATTATGTTCTCGAAGAAATATGGACAATTCAGAACAGAATGTCTAAATAATAAACGGTTCAAATTAATTAGTTCATTTAAAAAGGAAATCTAAATAATTTACATTTATAACGGAGAAAATATTCATGAATGTTAAATTAATCATCAAAATAAAGATTGCTCCATTGATGTTCATAATTCCTTTTTGATCTAATTGTTGTTTCCAATAAACAATTCCCATCAGAAGTGCAACAGTCTTCATTTCAAAGAAAAACGTAAATTTCATTTAGTAATAAGATTTAAAATATGTCAATTAAAAACTTACAATTGTCTGAGTCAACTTAATCCTCGTAATCATTGGCTCACGTGAATTGCTAATAAAAGACCTCCACAACAAAGCGGTAAATTGTTGTAGCCAAGATGCTTTATATGCTGGCATTCGATTGTTAACAAAATCTGTTTTATGAACATCAATTTGCGTTTGATTTCCATTAGACATCGATTTCTTTGAACAGCTATAATTTGAACATATTTTCTATTGCAAAAATGTTTAAAAGTTGTAAGACTGTATTTTAAGATTATATTAATACTTACATCTATTCGTTCTTGACTATCAATTTCGTTACCAGGTTCAATAGATATTTGTCGTAAATAATGATCTGCTGGATTGAACTGATTAGGGCAAACCATTCCTAACGAGTTGAAATGTTCTTGGGCTTCTGGTAACGTTCCCATAAAAGCAAATCTTCCTTCCGTAAGGAGGAGAAGACGATCAAATAGAATAAACACTTCTGAAGATGGTTGATGAATGGTACAAATTACTGTACGACCAGAATTGGTCAACTTCCGTAACATCTTAACAACACTCTCAGCCAAATAGGAATCAAGGCCAGAAGTCGGCTCGTCACATATTAATATGGGTGGATTAGTAAGAATTTCTGCCGCAAAAGCCAAACGACGAAGTTCACCACCAGAGATGCCAGATCCAACTAAATCATCATATCGATTACCAATTCTTGAATTAGAACATTTTGTCAAACCGAGCTGTTAACGATTATCAAAATTAAAATTTGAAAATGATAAAAAAACAATACCTCAGAAATAACTTCATCAATTCGTTTACTTCTTTGTTCTGTGGTATAGCATTTCCGATCCATTCGTACCAATGACTAAACATGTATGAAAATAAACAAATTATTTTTTTTGTATCATTGCAGAAAAAGTAAATTTGATATTACCTGAAAAACTAAATATTCTTTTACGGTTAACATCGGAACAAATATTGAACCTTGTTGAACATAACCTGACAATGATTTGATCATGTCAATTCTTGATGGTTGTCCATTAATCAAAACTGATCCTTCGATATCGTAGCTGCTTAAATTTCGTCCATTTAAAACATTCAATAGTGTCGTTTTTCCCGACCCGCTAGGTCCCATAATTGCCAATAATTGTCCAGAATCAACCTGACCGGATACTATGAAAAAATAAATGTTTCAACCAAAACAAAAATAAAACATAGAAAATAACATACCAGATTTTAAAATTGGAACAGAATTTTTCATTCGAAAGCATATTCTTTTTGGTTTGGTTGTAACCGAAATATTATGCCAACTGATATTGACATTCTCTAATTGAGTATTAGGCATCACCATTGAAACCGAAGTAACACTTGCTGGTTCGGTACCAGTCATTTCGGATTCATTCAATAATGCTGCGTTTTGATCAACGACCTATGGAATAAAATATGAATATGATTGAAAATCAATAAAAAAAACACAAACCTCCGACTTGTGACACAATTCGATTGAGGTCGACATATTTGTTGTCTTCAATTTCGATTATTTTTTTTTTAATATTAGCTGCACTGGTTCTGATGTTTTCCTTTTTGTGTATATTCAATACGGAAATTGACACCAACTGTTGACAAGCATAAGTACCAAATAACGCGGGGATAAATTATATATACTATTTGATAAGGTTAATGTTTGATATCAGTTGCTTGTTTGAAGTATAAATCATTGGACTCTTCTTGTTTGACTATAGGTTATGGACAAGGATGATGATTAGTGATAATGACAATATGGTTGATGTCGATGTCGTATAAGAGATGATGATGCTGTCGGTAATATATGGTTATCGTCACGTAGTTTATTTCTCAATCCTCAACAATGTCAACATTGGTGAATACGTAACATCATCTTATATCTTTACAAATGTTAACGAATAATCCAGTAAATTGATGTCATGAGAGATAAGCTTAAATCGATTTGATTACGCCGATTTCCGATTTTATTCAAGAGGCTATCAGAAATAACAAAAAGCGTTCAACAACAATAACAATTGAACAATTGAAAATTGGACGTATGTTAATAAATGGAGATGTGAGTGATTCGTATTTTTCCTTGTTTATTTTGTAAGATCAATTATTATCCTATATATATTATGATATAAACTTATCAAAATTCAATTTAATTGTTTATCTATTAATTCATTGTCAGAGATAATGGTAACTAGACAATCATGTTTGAGATTTGGTTCATATGTGGCGGGCTCAATGATACATTTTCACAACAATAACAAAAATGATCCGAATAGCTGTGAATTCAGAAGATTCGGAAATTTTTTTATTGTAGCCCGTGCGTAGATGTAATGACTACGAATGAATTTGTTATTATAGAAAGAAAATCGGGCGTGAATTTTACCGAACAATCTTATGTTGAAATGCAAAACCTTTATTAATTTATTTACACAAAAATCAAGAAAATCATGTGAAATTTTGAAACGGTTGTTGTAAAATAATCAAACGAGCAAACAAACGAGAAATGGATTTTTACAATTTGATTTCGGGTGATTTTCACAAAAAAAACGGGGCAACTTGCAAAACTTTATCAATAATAATATTCTATACTTAAAATAATATAGTTTTGATTTAAATTGATTATATACTAAATTACAATTGTAATTGAATTGAACATTTCAAACAAATTTGAGCAATCATCAGTAAACCGAAGCAAAATCAGGTCCATAGTTGGGTGGACTGTCATATTCACTACCTTGATATGCCATATCTTGTTTCTTCACCACATTTTTTGTCTTACTTTGACATGCAAATGCAAACTTAAGATCTTTCATCATATCTTCAAACACCGATTCCTATATGAATGCAAAATGTTTGAAAAATGTAAAATGTTATCAAAGAAACTTACATTCGAATCATGACGAGCCTTCCATATGAACTCAAAGATTGCAACCAAAAACGAGAACGATAAACCACCAAGAAGAACGACAAAAACGCCGCCAACATGATCAATACTTAAATTATTGACCGATGATGACTTTTTCGTCTCTTCCGTACATTGGCCACCGCCTTTCTTCTGTTTCCACCAACGTTCCTTCAATTGAAGAAGAACGCCATTCTCGTGCAACTTTAAGATTGCATGCGACAATGGATTTCGGTATGGGGAATCTTTTTTTTATCATAATTGTAATTATTTGTAATGCACTCATCATTGAAAAGCTATTACCTTTACGAGTTGCAATTCCATATCCTTTGTTGTCCAACAAGCCACCAATCTGTGTCAGATTGCAATCACGTTCGATTGTATATTCGATTGAAGCCGATTCCATCAAGTAGGCATAATTTCCATTGCTCTTTCGTACACGAGCAATCCCCTCACGATTGGAAGCGGTAAACACTCGTGGTCGACTTTGCATAAACTTCCACATTCGTTTGTAAACTGGAATATTTGATTCACTGAAAAATGCTTTAGTGGAACCGGATCGAAGACAGCCATATTCGATTTGGTTCTGTTGTGCCAATCCCTCTGCATTCTCAATCGGATAGACAACCTTTTCGACCGTTAGGAAGGCAGCCAAGTTGGCGGTATACGATGAGATCATGATTAAAGTGAAAAAGTACCAAATGGCTGCAATTGTTCTTGTTGACATTGCTCTGTCAAAAACGGGAAACAAATTAACCAATGTCAAAGAAAGTGGTTTAAGTAGAAAACATACTTGGGCGCCACAGCCGATCCTTGTTGCATCATTGTTCCGATTGTAAACGAAAAACTATTGATTAAACTGAAATTATTCTCCAAAACATTATCCTCTTGACGACATGGATGTGGATCATCCCATTCATAGGGCGTTAAACGACCAATTACGAATAGAATCGTACTAACACTGATATAGGCGGCCAACACATAGATCCAAACAATGTTTTGAAACGGCGATAAGAAGGAGAACAGTGTAGTCACTTTGGTGGTTGGCTTCTTGAACAGAATACTGATGCCCGTATTCATGAATGGTTGCGTAAAATCGACCGCTTCCTCACGTTTAGAGGTGATTGTTAGATCGACGATTGCTATATCCGATTCATTTCGAATCAATTCTCCAATCATTCCATTCCATTCACCTTTATCATCCTTTATACCATATGCTCCATCAGATACCAACTTGAACCGATATTTAAAGCGCATCAATTTTGACAATTCTTCAATCAAATCAACGGCAAAACCTTCGAATTGTTCATTTCCACTTCGTTCGATTGCCGATTCCTTTAACATCGTATATGGTTCACTGATAATAGTTGTCACCACCAACGATATGTTTTGCATCGATACTTGTGAATAATGTCGATTCCAATTATCCATTGGAGTAAGATTGGTCTCATTTCGATTTGTGGTTTGCTTCCATTCGGCAATCTTAATAAATCCATCAATGGTGATTGTCATTACATCCAACGAGAAACTGGTACGAAAGCCAAGTTGATCAAAATCAACCAAACCGGTTATGCCTCGAAACGCAATCTATGAATAATGTTTCAAAATTACATTAAGTTTTAAATGAAATAAATTCTTACCGGTCTCATATAGTTCATCAATGAACTACCATAAAGCCATGGACTTCCGCTGTGGCATGAGATTGGCTGAATTCCATCAACCGATTGACTTTGATCCAAATCTTGAAGAGCAGTAGAAAGTAGACGTATCCCATCATAAATTAATGCCGATTCAGTCTGTTTGATTTTATCATGGTCAAAATATGCATTTCAAATTTAAACTTATCCTACTGATACGTACCAGAATACCATTTGGCTTCTTTACATCAGGCATATTTAAACGTTTTGTCAGTTTAGTCCAATTTCCCATAATGTTCATCATTTCGGGACTAGATTCATCCACAATTCGTAACGACGTTATCTTGGTTCGGCCAAACTTGAAATCTTCTAGATCCATTGTATGAAGATCCAATGATGTAATTAAATAACTATGTGAATCGGTCATCATGCCGACTTGCTGAGCCTATTTACAAATTTATATTCAATTATTTTTTATAAATAAAAGTGTCAAATGAAACTTACATGTCGAAGAACTAACAAAAGATTGTCACGTTTCACATCCAAAATAACATTTGTAACCTTTGCCTTGTTTACTTCCCAAAAAGTATCTCGGTACGGTTTACCCGGTTCGAATTGATACAATTGAATCTTCCAATTGAAATTTTGTGCATCTTTAAAGAAATTCTGCAATCGAATGATACCTTCGTTATTTTCGTAGACAATTGCAAAACGTTCCCATCCCCATGATTTAACCAGATCGACATAGGCCGAAGATAGAACCGATGGTTGTGGATAAAGGTTCAACGAAAGATCATCGCGATGAAGTTTATAATCCCATCGAGTTTCAATGTGTGGAATCTCCAATGCATCACATATCGATTGAGTATGAGCCGAACTGGGACTATAGCTTAATGGACCAAAGAGAGCAACGACGCCTTTCTCCAGGAGATCACAAACTGAAATTGGTTTTAAAGAAATTATAGTTATTCCATATTTTAGTAGAATTATTGATTACCTCGTTTGTTAGCATGAAAACTATCGTAATAATCAATTGATTTAACCTGAGGAACCAATTTCGTTCTTGATAGGATCGTTGCATCTTCATTAATATTGTTCACAGCCAATCGAAAAAGAAATTCTTCTTCTCGTTGTTCCGGTGTGAAGAGACCACCTTTACAATTTTAAATAAATATTAATTAATTTAACAAAATAAATTAAAACCTATACCTATTTGAATTGTTTCCGGCAAAGAAAAACATTGTGGTATAATACAAATGATAATAGAAAATAAAAGAATAAATAACATTTGTTTGATAGGAAACATTATGTCGATTAGAGGTGAAATAGACTGATTGGGGTCATTGGTTAGTTGAAAAAAAAATGGTAATAAATTGATTCTGAACAAAATGTACTTCTTTTTTTTACACTATCAGAAAAGACGGAATGTCCTTTCAAAATGATTCACTTGCTCATTCTCTATATGTGTGTGTATGTCTATAATGGTTGTACACTAAAATTGTGATCCATATATTATGGATGCGGCGTCCATGAACCGATCCAACGACCCATAGCATCCAATGCCACTAGGACAGCATTCATCCACCATTGCATCTATATCTCGATGACCTCTCACGAAACTTCATTTTCTTCTTAAAATGATGCCACTACCACAATTCGTTTGAAACTAACCGATGCGAATTGAACTTTGAACAAAATTCCTGTAGGAATAATCTTACCTCTGTGAGTCTTTTTCTATTCTTTTACTAATACGCTTTCTTATAATAATAAACTGTTGTGATTTATATACAAAAAAATACGAGGCAATAAATTTTAATTTGAGCTGTTTGATTTGAAAATTCGTTAATCTTAGAATAATTTCGCGTCGATGCAGTAACAATGGCACCGTCTTGTGGTTTTGGTTCGAAACAAAAAATCTATTGATTCAATATTTATAGTCCAATTTTTCCTAAAACAATTTAGTTCAATGTAAATGCCAAGTTGTTAGATGGGTGATCAAAGAAAAAGATATCTTCTATTTAGTTCTATATATATCTTTATATTTAGAATACAAAAAAAACCAGAACCAAGTCTGGTTGTCTGGTTCAGTTCATTCCTTTTAAACTATTATCCTAAATAATACTTCTAAGAACACTTCGCAACGTGGCATTGTTTGGCGAACATTGCCTTTTTGTTTTCATTTACACGAAACGGTACTCCTTTTCCTCGTCCTCCTCCTCCTCCTCTCCAACATCATAATGGTCGCAACTGTATAATAGAATCTTTGCATGATGTTGTAGTGGATGATAAAACTGGTGAAAATGAACGGAGAAAACAATGGTTTCAATGCATGGTTTCTCCCAACAATCAATGGCGAACGAATGAAAGCACGAAAGTATAAAAGCCCCAGTGTTGATGTTAATTCATTTCAGTTGTAGTTTACAACGACGACTTAGTTCAATCAAACAAATTATCTCATTTTGAACTGATTGCATTCCCTGCACTATTGACTCAATGTATTGGTTTGTTTGTTTGTTACGTTCCGAATCTTAACATCTGATCTATGAAACGAAATAGAATACTTATGTGACAAGCTAAGGCAAGACAGTTACCGCCATTGAAAGAGATCAACAAACAAGACTTCAAGGTTTAAATCATCATCGGGTGGGAGACACCCATACAGCTTTTAACATTATCTTTCATCATTCGGTTATAAAAGTGTGCTATTCAGTTATTATGTTTAATACGGGAATTAGTAGAAGCAATACGAATAGTTATATCAATGAAAGTCTTTGCAGCAGTAGTCGAAGTACGGTTAGCAGTTGTAGGTCGGATCGTGCAACAACATCGCCATTGGTTTACGGACAATTGTTAACATTGGATTCGGCATTCTATCAGCCGACACGTTGGAAAAGTTGGTACGTTAAAAAGTTGACTTGCGACCTATCATTATCACGACATCGACGACAATCATTGATCGCAAATGAAACATCGAACAACAACAACAACAATTATATTAAGGTGAACCATAACAACAATCATTATTGTTCATATTCGAGCCGATTGAGTCGTGAGGCAGCAACTGTCGCTACATTGGATTCGATTCGACAAAAACAATTGACGCGAAATACGACAAACGCCAATACTAATAATAAGATGATCAAAGCAATGCATCAATTTTCAACCATCAAAACTGTTTATTCGGATGATCGAAAATCGTTTGTGGCTGATGTTAATCCACTACGAGCAATGTTGGTCCAAGTTGATTTTGAAGTTTTCGGTGAAGTTTCCGGTAAGTATCGATTCCCTCATAAATGACCATAGGACGTTTTCTTTTATTCCTATTGATATTTAGTAACAATAACATTAGAAAAAAGAAAGGAGAGAAAGGGTGAAAAAGGCATTAAGCCAAAAAATGATTTCAATTTGATTGCCCGCCAAATGCATCGTTCAGCACATTCAATGTTGAACCAGATTCTTTATTTTTTGATGATGATAACCTTTGAATCTAAAAATAGAATCTCTCTTTCCATAATGACGTACGAACATTTATTCAATTGACTATTCTATATAACTCGTCACTCATGTACAAATCCCAATTAATCATCCAACCATTTAACCATGTTTCTTTCATTTCAATTGGCAACTTTGAACCATTACAATGGAAATCTTCCTGATTTATTTCACAAACAAAATTTAATGTTTACAACGGATTCAAACCATAAACAATGAAGGGGTTTACTTTACTAAGGTGAGAATTGAATTTCATTAAAGATAGGATAGAATTATGTTACTAATTTCGGACATTTTGTGTTCAAGTATGCTAAGAGTATGTGCGAAAACCTAAACATCAAAGGATGGATTCGTGTTTCTCCTCGCGGAACTGTTTACGGTCAAATTCAAGGAGAAAAGGAAAAAGTTGATGAAATGTAAGTTGAAACGTTTCTTCTTGTGTTGTGATGAAATTTATATGATCAATTTTTTTGTATGATTCATTTGAACAGGGCATTATGGTTACGATTACAAGGAAGTCCCGGATCCAAAATTGATTATTGTCAATTCAAGAATTGGCAAATTATTGATAGTTGTGATTTTCGTAATTTTACCATTCGATATTGAGTTCATAAAATGTGTAGACAAATTTTTTTGATGAAAGTAAAGAACAAAAGAAAGAAGAAGAGGAAAAAGAAAATAATAACGATGATGAAGAATGATCATGTGTTAAGTATGAATATGTTGGCATTCATTAATAGGAAATAAAGCGTAAACGTTGCTTATGTCATGTACTTGTGACCCTGATATGTTTTCAAATTCTATATTTAAAGTTTCCGATGTTCAAGTGAATAAGACAATTGCATCAAACGTTTTTGGTTGTCGATGACGCGAATTTGTTCAAAATAGTCTTGCATCGTAATAGGTGAGTTCATCTTCTTCACCGATAGATTGGCTGGTGATTCAATTTGAAATGAACCAGATTTACATTCTTGAATCATTCGCAATGTTTGACCAAGTAGATGCTATCAAATAAAACCAAAAATTAGAATATATTTTGTGCAATATTTCATACGAAACACAACCATTTTTTCAAAATTGACCAATCCTTGATCGACAAATGTCTTGTTTCCTTCATGTACCATGGTCATGTCCTTGATCAGCAAAGGGACAAATGGAATCAAAGGTGGAGTGAATTTTGAAAGAATCACTCGATAACGACGATAATTTCTTTTACAAATTATAGATTAATATATTAATTAAAATAAATTTCCCATGTTTCCATACCTGGATGCATCAATTAACCCTTCATATTGGGTAAAGATTCGTTTAAGCTTTGAATGTAATCGTTCCCAGGTTTGAGTCAATCGACTGACTGCCACATTGCTCAAACCGATAATAATGGCAAAAAATGCATTAAGATTCTTGTATTCCTTACAACTTAAAAAAGTGATTAATTCTAATGTGCAATCAATGAAAAATTGTCACTTACTATCCGGCAACTTTGATCAACTTTTTCAATATCTGGACTCGTCGTGAAAGTGACTTTTCTAACAATACTTCGGTTATGACCCAAAATTGTAGTTCACTAAAATGGCGTCGAAATAAGTCTAGATTGGAAGTGATATCATTGAAATTATGGCGCCCAAATACGTGATATATAAATTCGTATGGATGTATATTGTAGAATAGTTTCCATGAATGTGTGGTAAGATAGTATGCAATCTCTTGCGATGAGAAACTATCCAAACTATTGATCGAACCATTTACTGGTCCTTCCTGTTCTGGTAATGTGGTGAGAGCATCCAGGTGATCAACATGAGAGATAAAAATACGCCCATTCAACGATAGAGTGGTCGGAATATTTAACTCCATTTCGTTGAATGCAATTTTCTCTGTAATTTTTATCAAATTTACTTAAGTAAATGAATCAATAAATAGTATTCAAGCAACGTACCATTGTCCGATTTTAATTCAACTAACATATAATCGTTACCATTGTCCAAATTAAGCTTCTCTGCAGCTTGATTCTTGATTGAATCAGCTTTCGTATTCATATTAATCTTCAGTGTCGTATAAGTATGATCAGCACAGTATACTCGAGTAATAACTTTAAAAAACAACAACATAAGTTTAGAATATTGTATATTGAAAAGCATAACTTAATCTTCATTCATGAGCTTACTTTCATCAAAATCTTTCATTGCAGTAAATTTGGCAACTTTTTCAGTGTTCTTTGCTTCGATAGCAGCCAAGACATTTTCATTAAAATTAGACATACGTCGAACCGAATTGGAGTTGTCCGCTTTCCATAAGAATACACCTCTAGCTTCTAAATTTTGATCAAATCTATAGATCAATAAAGAATTGTTAATAACAAAATACATTTAAATGTCAATAATTACGTTTTCTTGTTTTCGATCAAACCACGAAGTGATGCCAATTCCGAATCAAAATTATTGCTATATTTTCCATTATCATTTTCTAATAAATCAACCAATTCATTGATAAATGTCCATATCAATTTACAATTAAGGAATGCTTCTCCTGATATCTTGTACCAAAGTACAACAAACTTTACTACTCGCTTCTTATTTCCAATGATATAATTCTCCATTTGACGAAAGTTCTGCTCATCAATCTTATAATGGCGAACTAATAGATGGGTCATTTGTTTCCACGAAATGAAAATCGGAAATGTAAGCAGAAAATCTTCAAACAAACTTTCCTTATTAAACTGTTCTTCATAGTTATTGCTCATTCGTGTTTCCAATAGATGTTCCAGTACCTTTTCTGGCGTTCCTGCCATCACCTTATACCTATAAATGAAAATTATTTTTTATGTCATCTATAAAATGAATTTAAAAAAATATATACTTGAAATAAAGGGAAGAATTTTCATCTTTCAATTGTTTTAGTGACATCTTTTGAAGCACCAACACCTCTTTTCCATGTTCTTTCAATCGAACAGTATTGGCTTCATTATCCTTCAAGATTCTATCGAAATGAACCTTGTCCACGCGAAGAAACTGACAATCGGATTCATTGGTGATAATCGTTGCCGCACGTGGCGCCTCATTGACCAATGCCAATTTTCCAAAATCGTCACCTTCGTGCAGTGTACAAACGATACCTTTGCTGGCAATAACCACATTAACACTTCCTTTTAAAATAATATACCAACATGTTCCCCGATCTCCTTGTTTGAATACTAGATAAAACAGAAGCCAATAATAAATATATCGATAAAAACCAACTGTTTTAAATCTTACGTGTTGTTGCCTTCTCTTTGTGAGATTCAAATGCAATAACAGCCGACAATTCCTTCTTTACCGTATTTGATAAATGTGAGAATGCTTTTATATTCATTAGATCTTCATACACTAAATCAATATCATCCTCTGTTCGATCCTCCGGTTTCTTTCGTAAGATCAAACGTAATGTCGCTTCTGGTGCCATTTGAAGTAGATAACTTAAATTCTCAAATAGATAATCGATAATACTGGCATCAATATTGAGATTTTGTCGAAATAGGTTACTAATCGTTTGCGCTTGATAATCGTTGACATCATCAAAACAAAAACGATAGAATGCATAACGATCCATAAATGAATCTTCATCCGATTGTGGAAAGACGGCTGCAATCACCTTATTCTCGTACAACACTTGATACATCGATTCGGCTTGTTTACGTGATCGAACACGAACATGACTTGAAGTGATGGTGGTGTTCATAATCCAATCGGTTAGTTCCGAACCAATAAAACATTTATCGAATGTTGCTGATGTTGATGGATGTTTACGATCACGAATCAAATGTGGCGCCGTCTGTTCGATTGTCAATCGAATAACCCAACCGACATGCATCAACTTCATCACATGTTCTGGCAATTTCATCTCATTATCTTCAATCGAAGCAGAAGCAATTGCAACAGCAGAAGTAGCTTCATTCGAATTATTGGTAGCCATTTCAACCGATTTTCCTGCAACCTTATCTCCGACTTCCAATTCTCTACCAGTCTCGGTTCTTTCCACATTCAGTGTAAATGGCGACGTAACAATATCTTCCATCAATGAAGAACTTTTCTCCCATATATCTTTGAATTCTGCTTTCGGAACTCGCAACAAGGTGCATGGTTCATTCGAGATGACACTAACCGAATGATGACCATCGTTGAGAACACATTCGCCAAATGCCGTTCCCGAGCAAAGTGTACAAACGTTAACAACATCCTAATAAAAATGGTTTAAAGTAATCATAATAAATAATAATAAATATCTTTTATATGTCACCTTTCGTTTTCCAGTGTGAGTAATCTGAACATCCAACGATCCATAGATCAAGGCATACCAATTCAATGCTTCTTCGCCTTGTTTGTACACTAATGCAAAGATAGAGTTTAATTCATTGATTGATAATAATTATAAATAATAACAACTTACGAACAACACCCTTTTCAATATGTTCAATAATTGCAACGAAACATAGTTGTTGAATTACTGAGGGATGAATTCTCCGGAATAGTTTGAATGTTTTCAATTTTTTATAAATTATTTCTAAATCATCATCCGTTCGTTTACTAGCACTATTTATGAATGAATTAAAAAAATATTAAAATGAATTTATACAAAAAAAGATAAAGTTTTTAGAAATACATTTTATCTAACGATTTTATCCATTCTGCCAACATTGTTGATTATTTAGTGGTTCAAAAATAGTAAAAGCATGTTCTATCAATTGTTTTCCTACATATAGAATCTTGAGTTTTGGAACTCAAACATATTCTATATAGTAAAAATATAATATAAATGCTATATAATATTAAACCAACTATCACGAATGGAAAGATTGAAATCGAATCCAATTTATATAGATAAATACGCATGTGCACAAAATACAAAGTTTTGTGGTTGTTATAATACCCTCATAAAACTTCATATAATCAAATGGCGATGACAATTTATTCTAAATTTAGGATTGTCATACTTGGAATGGATCACAACAATAGAGCTACTTGTTGCAAATCTAAAATAAACTTTCACCTTATTTCATTATCTTTTGGGAGGGAAAGGAAAAATAAATCATTGCATTATTAAAGTTATGGGCCAACATACGTTGACTGACAACCAACTTTGACCTGTCCATCTTTATATTCTATAAATAACGGCCATAGGTTTGAGATCTAGGTCAAAATCTCTTTTATATTCCAGTGTTTTATATGGAAAATAAAAATGTGTACACACCCAATTTTTTTCATGGTATATAAGCTCAAACATTTATTATACTAAGAACAAATTGTTGTAAACCATAAAAAAATAGCACATCGACCATGATTATAGTTTTGATTCAAGTTTTACTGATATTCAGTCTCTTTCTACCATCATTTTCTATCGATCAAACGGCGAATTCACCCAAAAAATTAATAACATGGAAAGAATTTAAAAAATCGTTATCACTTAACAATTATCCCATTCCAAAGCGGGAACAATATGAAACGGTAAAACAATTAGCTGAACAATTCGATATAACCACCAAAGAAGAGTTGGCAATGTTCTTGGCACAAGTCTATTGGGAATCACTTGGTCTACAGGTATATATGACAAATAATTAATAAAAAAA
The DNA here is from genome assembly GCA_029204025.1 of Blomia tropicalis. Classification (NCBI taxonomy): domain Eukaryota; kingdom Metazoa; phylum Arthropoda; class Arachnida; order Sarcoptiformes; family Echimyopodidae; genus Blomia; species Blomia tropicalis. Next base: position 7,345,593 of record CM055090.1, read on the forward strand.
CTTAGATGTTATTAATTAACAAATTTAAAACATTTTTAGCATACCAAAGAGATTGCTTGCGCGTCGTCGAAATGTCCAACAAATTATCGTACAGGCCGAGAGAAACCGGGTAAATACTACTATGGTCGTGGATACATTCAACTCACGTGGTTAGATAACTATGAAAATTGTTCAATGGACATGTACGGGGATATGCGATTAGTGGAAGAACCAGATATAGTTTCCGATACTGTCGAAGGAGCGTGGGGATCAGCATTCTGGTATTGGCATAAATATATTCACGATATACCGGAGATACATCAGGGTAAATTTGGCTATTCAACGATGGCAATCAATGGCGCATTAGAATGTAAAGGAGTCTATAAGATCAAGGCATTCCGTCGATATGTGGTCTACGTTAGAGTATTGGAAGCATTCAACCTGTTGGATAATGTTAAACCGCTTCAAGATGGATGCTACCCAATGAGTGGAAAGGATGCGCCCGGTTTTAAACTATGCATTCCAATTGGATCATATCGAACACAAGCGGGATTGTTCCATTGGTGCAATGATAATTGCAATTCGGCTGATTCTAATTGTCCCACTGATATGTGCCAATGTGAACCATAGATCGATGAGAGAAGAGTCAAGATCTATAGAATAAAATGTGTAAATATTATATAGTCAACGGACATATGCTATATAAAGGATCTGTTGTGTTTATGTATTAGCTTTTTTTCTGAAATCTAGAATTATTTTCACACAACCCCGTGATCAAATTGAATATTAACAGATTCGGGAGTGATGAACTACAAATGGGATACGAAACGTTTATCTATATTAGTGGCGCCCTCTGAAGATTTTAGCCATCAGCTGATTAGTGTTTGTTGTGGTTGTACTAAGTCTCATTGGTGCGTTTCAATTTGTGTGTGTATTGCGTTGTGTTATAGCCTTGCGAAACAAAACATACACAAACACACTTCACATACATGCACTCATCGACTTATTGTAATCGTAAAATTGATGAAAAGGGTCTTCAGTAAACACTGACTGAAAGAGGAGGAAGTATAAACTGGCTCCTTTGAACCAAAATTTATGTTCGCATTGGTATACAAAGTTCACTTTTTCCATGCATATGGTTTCATAAGAATGGTAGTGTTCTTTTGCATCGATAACCATCGGATCTAATGCTTTGCTCCATTGTTTTGAACTGAAATTCCATCTTCCTCATACGAGTGAAAGAGTCTATGCATACACACCATGTTGTACATATTCTTGGTAAATACGGGTCAGATGATGACCTTCGATATGAATCTGGCTCTCGATACGTACGTATTAATGTTTTCTTTTTTTACAATTTTATTCTATTTTTGTAACTTTGTTTTACATTTTAATTACCATTTATAGGGTTGATAATCTAAAGTTAGCCATCTATGAACAGCATCAAATTCCCATCTGTGATCAAGTGTTATTGATCAGTGGTGGTGAAAGTCTTCATCCAACCGATCGTGTTTGTAAATATAGTTCCGCTGGAACCGATACCAGTCCAATATTCTTGTTTTGGAAAAACCAAGATGATAAATTGCCAGTGGACGTCGAGGATGATCGTGATGAAGACATGAGAGATCGTGTTGCCAGTTGCTTACATATGGAGCCAAATTTTAATAACATCTTCTCACGAACAGAGATGGCATTCCAATTGTTTGAATCGGATAAGATTAACTATCATACTTGTGATAAATTGGTACACGATCAACACCTTCAACAACAAGGATGGGCATCGGTGGTAGCAAATTTGGAAGATATTGTTTCATCATTTAAGAATAAATTCAAGATTTTTGAACAGATGTATGGTGATTTTTTAAAAAACAAACCAAAATTTTATGAATTCTTAGAATGTTTTGAGAATGATAAACAACTTCTTTCTCGCATTCCGTTATTAAAATCATTATGCAGTGAAAACAATCCCGATCTTAAATCTGATTCTTCAGAAGAATTGGCTCTTTTAGATTGGATCAATTGTGGCAAAGAAGATGCTCTCAATGACGTATATTGTTTTGATGAGTTGAATCATTTTGATCAAGAAAAGTTAGATGATTTACGGATGAATTTTAATTCAACATTAAAGAAATGTGAAAATGATCAGAATGTCGTCATAAAAGGATTGGAAGACAGGTTATTTGCTTTGGATAAGTTGATGATGGAAGCAAAAAATATTTTTGATAAGCAAGGAATATTGGCAAAAAGTTTTACCCAAACTCAGACACGAATGATGAATATTAATGATCCATCTATACTACCAGATTTGTGTTCAAATATGCAAGAACAATTAGATATGATGTTAACTAATCATTCGTCAATAATTGGAATCAAGAATCGTTGCATGAAAGCAAAGAATGAATTGTCCAATCATTTGATTATTCGATTACCTTGGATTGTTCAAGTTCAAGAAGAATTGGTGCGAAACGATGAATTCTTGGTGATCAATGGACATCGGTTACAGCGGCTTTGCGATCATCTTTCAATTGTGGAACAAGTTAATCTTACACCAAAATTGTATCTGAATTCAGTAGTCGAAGTTATACGGCGACGTAAATTTTCTGAATCTTTTCAAAAATGGTCACATTCAGTATCACAAATGGCTCGAGAGATAATTGATACCGAAATTGAAAAACGGCACGAGTTTACCTCTAAATTAGATCGACATTTTCTGCGTAAATTCTTTAGTGGTATGGAAGATTATCCACAAAATTTTACGTATGAAACTGAACCAATTGATCAAGCATTACCTCCAATCACTATGAATGATCTCGATTATTTAAAATTAAAACTGCCTGATTTAAGTTTGCTACTAGAAGTGCCTTCACCCGTGCCTTTACCATTGACATTCAATGACCAGGAGATGATTCATAAATCGTTAATGTCAGAATCTACTACTACAGCTACTGCTGCTGCTACTACTGCTGTAACAGATTGTGGAAATCGAAACGATTCAATTGAACATGAGATTACGAAATCAGTGTCAACAGCATCAAAAATTGAAACTCAAAACTATGGTATGTGTACGTCATTATCAATAAACGATATCGATCATTTGCAAGCATCAAATATGAGTTTAAATAAAGATGTAGAGGCAAAGAATCAAATAATTGATGATTTGGTTCGTCGACTCGAAGCAGCAGAAGAACGTTGCCGTCATAAGGATAAATTGATCCATGAATATACAAGTCTCAATTTACGTGTATCGACGTTTTTAAACACGATTCGTTCACAAGTATTTCAAGAGATGAAAGATAATATTATTGAACGATCAATGGATCATTCAAAATGTTCCAAACAATTGTTTACTCAATTGGAGCAGATCAATGAAAATTTTCAAAATGATAAACAGCGTTTTGAAAACAAATTGACCGAACGAAACGATTACATTGAACAGATTGAATCAGATGTGTCGACATTACGTGAGCAATTATATTTAAAAAATGTCGGCTTGGAGCAATTATCTGAACAACAGAAAAATGAAAAAGCTCTTATTCTAAGTCAATTATGTGAGATTGAAGAGTTGAAAGAAACAGTGGAAAAATTGAATAATGAACGGAGTCAACGAAATACCGCAGTATTCGATTTGAGTGAAAGACTGAATCAATTGAAATTGGATCTAAGTCAATCAAAACTAGATTTTATTAAAATGTTTGAACGATTTTCATCGGCTGAAATTCCATCATTTGCCGATCGATTTCAAGCAAATATTGAAAAGATTTATAAACAAAATGAGGAAAATATTAAAACAATTGAAAAAAAGTTATCAGAACAAAAGGACTTACAGGTTCAACGACTTCGTGAACAGATGAGCTCAGAACATAAAAATGAGCTTGAAATGCTTCGTCATCGTTTCAAGTTTGCCATCAGCACCACTTCGATAGAGCGAACATCATCGGAAACGAGCTTGGAAAAAGTTCAACTCGATATTGTCGATCAATCGGCACAGGAAAAGGAGATTCAACGAATGAAGTCAACATTAGCCGAACAGAAAGCAGAACATGAACAAGCTTTAGCTAAAACTATAGCTGATCACAGTGAAACGATCAATAATTTAAAACAACAAATTGAACAGATGAAAATATCTAATGAATTAGAGACGCAAACAAATGATCAATTGAAGCATTTAGAACAATATGAAAGTATATTTACTAAATATCGTTCCAAATATGAATCGAGTCAAACAGAATCGAATCAAGATGAAAACATATTAAAAGAATTGTTCGAAGAGATTGAAGAAGTGAATCGAAGTTTTGATGCAAACAGTTGTACGAAATCGTTTATATCCTTACCCGAATCGGTTCGTTTTCATTTCCATTTAAATTAAATTGGCTAAAACTATTTACTTTTCAGAGTAAACCGAGCACGAGTAAAGATTTCGATACTATTTCATCACGTTTAAACAAACTAAAGAATATCAATATAATAACACCAAATCAAGATGATAAGATTTCCATTACTAGGTAATTCATATATCATTATCATTTTAGCTTATTAATTAATTGGTTTGAAAAACACCAATTTTTTCTATATAGTTGTGAATTCGGTGACAATGTTTTGGTCTACTATGAGAAAAAGGTGGATAATTACATTGTGTTTTCGTTAACCGGCACACTTCACTATATTCACAGCGATTCGTTAAAGGATTGTGATTTTGCAAAAGGTTTGTTACCTTTTTTTATTTATTATAAAGAACTTTCGAATCATTTTGTATTAAAAACAGAACCGCCATCTTCACCAAATGATTTTCAATGGATCATTGCTAAGGTTACTGAAAAAGAATACTGTCAAGTAAAGAAGGTATAAACAATTTTGTGATATGTATCATTCAGTTTATTTATTTAGAATTTGTTGCTATTGTTTACAGGAGGAGAATCGTTACAAATTGCCTTTAAATACAAAATTTTATCGTATAAAAATCAAGCCAATTACCAAATGTAACACAACACCGATTCGGCCGAATGATCAGTCAAATAATCAATTGATGAATAGATCTTATATGCCATCGACCGAGAGCAGGACAATGTTATCTAACATTTTATCATTTTTTGGTTCGTCCACATCATCTTCGTCAACGAGCATGTCTCGATCATATACATTCTCTGATTAGTATCCAAGTTTACCAATTAGTAAAGTTGAATCATGTTTCAATATATATATCCATATTTTGAAAATGGAAGCACAATATTCTTATTAAATACCATCATTATTGTCCAAGTTTTATTACAATTTTTTGAATAAATATAAAAACACAAATGCTAATTTACATTTTTTTATGGAATGCAAAATTTCATTTATTAGTCAATAAGAACGATTGTGAGTATACATCGTTGAATTGATTGCAATGATGATGGTGATAGGTCAATTGATGTTCGATTTCCGACTCCACTGGCGTGGATGAAATTGGATTATTAGAATAATAATCTGGATTTGATTGGCTATAATCTGGATAGAAATCTTGCTGATGATAAGCCGTTGAATTGTTGTATACATTATCATAGTTTGATATTAGTTGTTGTTGCTGGTGCTGTTCTTGACCTGTATGTTCCATTTCCGGTTGAGTTGTCTCTAAATGTTCATTATTAGAATAATATTCTGGATAATAATTTGTGGATGATTGAACGTTTGGCACCGATTCTCCATAACCAACAAATCCATATTGATTAACATTGTTACAATTGTGTTCATATGTTTGTCGATATGCATCTGTTTGATGATGTTGATCCGTCATTGTAGTTTCGTGATATTCATTCATTGGATAGATTATAGAAGATTGAGGATAAATTCCACTATCACATGGATTTTGTTCCATCTTGACCACCGCTGGTTGTTCAACTTATAGAATGAAAAATATTTATTAATTTCATTATTCAAGTATTTTTGTTTGGTTGACAATGTAAACTTACAATAGTTTGTACTATGGAATGGTATCGGTTTCAATTGATCGTTTTCGATTGATAAATATGAAGAAGGTGGAGGTGGTATTGGTGTTGCTGGTGCAAAGTGATTTCCATTCGATTGAATTGACTTTCATTGTAAAATTTTGTGATTATTTTAATTTGTTAAACAGAGTATTCCTGTATTAAACTTTAATATTTACCTCAACAATATTGCCGTAATGGGATCGATTTGAATATGATGATGGCAATTCAATGTCCTGATGGTTAGTCATTGTCGATTCGCGGTCATAGATAATACAATTTGTATTGCATTCCTGTTTGATGTAGAACTTTTCCTGTTCATAATAAACTAAATTCGATTCATGTCGACTAATGACTCGTCGTTCCGAACCAATTGCACCTAATTTTAATCAAAAATTGAGTATAAAAATAAATAATAACAATGATGAAATGTACCGAAACAATAGTTGTATCGTTGGTAATCAGCAGTGGCTGTGGTGGTGGCCGATTTGTTCGGTACCGAATTGCATTCGGGATGTATTGCTGCAACGCCTGACGTCATATTTGAACTGGACATGATCTTTGAGCTAGTAATCTTGGCAATCGCTTTCGATGGTGAAGTTGAACAATCACCATAACTGGACTTTTTCTCTCTGGTTCGACGTTGTTTCAAGTTGACACAATAATTTGGATTCTTCATTTTCTAAAACCAAAATAATTATAAAAAATAAAGCAAATTCATTGAAGCAAATTGTAATTCGAGTTTTGATGCATCAATGAACAATGTTTGCCTATGCCATTTTATTGCCCCTTTTTACTATACTATACATAACCATTCGTCAATTCGTTCGATCATATATTTGATTTGAGTTCCCAATTTTCCAACATTTTGCTGTTCTCTTCAATGTTTGCTCTAATCCACGTAGAGGAAATATCAGTGTTCCATTATTATTTACTCGTTTGTTCATCAGAGAGAGAGAGAGAGAGAGAGAGAGAGAGAGAGAGAGAGAGAGAGAGAGAGAGAGAGAGAGAGAGAGAGAGAGAGAGAGAGAGAGAGAGAGAGAGAGAGAGAGAGAGAGAGAGAGAAAGAGAAACGGATTGAGAGTTTAACCGTGTGGTCATATTCCCATCACAAACCAGAAGGTTCAACTCGTCTTGTTCATTATAGCGATAGTAAATATAATGCAAACAAATGTCGGAGAATGATGCATTCAATCAAGAAATCAGATAAAAATAAAAAGATTGTACCTGAACGGAAGAGAACAACGACGACGACATTATGATCGATTTTGACAATGATTTTGCGTATTTGATGCCAAAACCGCGAGCATCAATCTTTGATTTTGGCTCTGGTCGAACATGATCGTGACTTCCTTTTGCCTATGATAATTTGAGAATATAGTTTCGTTTATTTTTAGAATACTTGCATTCAAATACCTGAAAAAAGATTGCATATTCGGTATGACGCCAAAAATGGGTTACAGGATAGCCACAATGTCCTTTACATGGTTGAACTTCCAAACGTCCGCCACAATGACGATTGGGACACGATTTATTCTGCTGCTTCTTTCGCGCTTTGTCACATATTGCTGGTCGAAGGTGGACCTTATCTCCATTTTCTAATGTACAATTCAAAGAACATATCAAAACACCTAAACACGATTTCTTCAAAATGTGAACATTGTGGTTGTTCGTATTACGCATCGCCCAACCACTGGAATGGCGGCGAGCATCTTCACATTCGATTGGATAGACAAATTTTGAATGTCCTTCAGTCCATTCGTTGAATTGATCAAATTTTGTTACCTAATGTTTTTTAAAAATAATATTGTAAAGGATTATTGTCGACTTTATATGAAATTAATAATGAAAAATTTTTATTCTCAAAAGTGCCATTTTATGTGTGTTCGAACAACATGGAAACACTTTGAAATGATATATGTTTGCATATGATTAGCCTGCAGCCATAGACGAATGGGGTCGAGAGACGAATTGAACGATAATTATTCGCAACAAATGTAGGCGAGCCGGCAAATGGTAAAAGAGCGGCGACCCGACTCGACCGATCCCAGCCTAGACCGAATGGCCATTTACCCAATTGGGCAATTTATTTAATTAGAAGAAAAATAGGTAAGACAAAATGAAATGACTGGAACCTGAGATTCAATGGAACCAATGGTCAATTATGGCCCATTAGCATGGACGATGCCACATCTTCAATTCTTGATCATCTAAAGACCAATTCGAGACAATTATTATCTTTGTTTCTTTCACTTTTTTTTTGGTTGAAACAAAACTAAGCAATTATTGTCATCATTACCATTGTCTGGCCAATTGTGATAATTGCCATTTTATTGTAATGTCGATTCCGATTGCGTTTATACTGATTTCTACAATTGAACAACACTGAATCATTGTACTCTCACTTCTGTTTCTGTTAACAAGAATTAAATGAAAAAAAAAACTAAAATGCAACAAAGTAAAGATCAATAATAACGATTGAGTTTAAAATGATCAATTCACAACAATTGGTGTCGGACCCAAGTCACATTATAAAGGAATGGTTTTGATTTAAAGGTTGGGTCTTTGAAACATTTTTTTTCCTGGTTCAAATTTGATCTATAACATACAATTGTGCAATTATGGTAATTTAAACATTTTATTTTAGTGGTAATAAATGAATGATAAAAAACGTTGCAAAACAATTTTCTATTAAAATCGAACACTAAGTATTTGAGATTTAAGATCAAGAATGGAAAAAGATGAATTAAAAAGGAATATTTGGTACTTACCACCGGAATTTGACTATCGTTGATATCCCATTCCCAGTGATCCTTTTTGATCGTTGTATCCATAATTAAGTTTAATATTTAATTAAAAATTGATTCGAATTTATAGTATTATAATTTAATTGAACATGAACAAGTATGGAGGACACGGTACACTAAAATTTATTGAATTAGTAGCCGATTAATTGATGAACCTTCATCCACTTAGTCAAATGGTAAATAGTATCAACACATCAATCGAGAAATGAAGTGATGGAAATTTCAGTTTTTAATTTTGTTTTTTATTGCTTCGAAAAACAATTGACCCCGACTTTTGCCTATTCCCATTTTACCAATAGGTAGGTTTTTGTGCGTTCAAAATCTCGATTCGGTCCGTCCTATAGAGTGTGGAAGTGGTGCGATTCGACGAATGGAAACGGGAACAAACAGGACGTCGATGCGATCGAATATATAGACTCCGCCTTTGTACGAACTCACTCAAATGGAGATGGGTTTGAGCTTTTACGCCCAAAATATATTCAACACACAAACATATTGAAAACATGATTGAAGTTTACTTTGAACAAAAGAAGATGAGAGTTCATAAGACGGATCTGAAAAGGGAAGACATCAAGTTCGAAACAAGTCGAGGAAGTAAAGTGAGAGAGAGAGAGAACAGTTAGGACAAATAGCATAAGGAACAAGAATATGAACCAAATGCAATAAAGGGATTAAGTCGCGTGCCATATTCTCTCGATGATTACTCGATTTGTATTCTGGAGTATCTCTTTATTGGCAATTATATGGATTTATCATCCTATTTTCTACTATTTACTAATTGTTCATTTGAACGATTTAAACTTTAAGACGGTATATGATGTTGCTGATATATACATATATATGTGTGTATGATATAATTGGTAAGTGTTTCACGAAACATGGATAAACAATAAAGAGGATCTTCTTGATAGGATAGGATGCTAATCGGAAAGGAAGAGAGAGAGAGAGAGAGAGAGAGAGAGAACACGCACGCACAAATCGACTCGATGACATCCATAATTGGCGACTTGTGCCATCTTTACTTCAAAACAATGTTGAGATGCATCTCGAATCGTTCAATGTTCATCACCCATCTCTTTAGCTTTAGCTCATTCTCTTCCAATCTCTGTCTCACCAATCTTTGTTCGATAGTAGAGCAACGCATCAACCTATTATTAGATGATGATCGTGTAAATCAACATCTTGTTACGAATTGAATCGAACGGTCGTGTCCTACTTGGCTACCGCAATTGTTTAAGTCAATTGAACACACAATAATAAGGTGTTAGGGGTCATAGGTTGTTTCATTCGTCTCATCCACCACCACCTCCTCCTCCTCCTTCTTTTCATCTTTTACGTCAAATGTTTTTAAAACAAACCATCAATTTCCAGGGCGTCACAATACAGTTGGCACTGATCGTTGATCAAGAACAAAAACGCTTTACGCTTCAGTTTGATTTGAAATAAGAATTGGAAACAAACAATTGAACAATTGAGATTAGATTCAATTAGTGGTTTATTTTTTTTAGACGAAAAGTTCATCGAGCTATTGACGATTATTAATGCACAGTAGTCATCTGTTATCTCCCTCTTCCATTTGTTTGTTTGAATTGATACTTTTTTTTGGTTTATTTTATTTTATTTTTTGTGATTCAGCTGCAAACGATCAGTACTGATCTTTATATGCTAATCACCCACATTGCCACATTCACCCGTAAACTAAATGGATTGTTGTAAATTTCGACCATTTGTATTAGGCCTATTACCTCACCAAATTGAAGATTTTATGGAGAAGTTAAATATGAACGAGAGTTCATTGTTTCTACCATTGGCATCATTGGTATTTTACAATGAAATCTAAAATTATATCACAAAATTTGTATAATAATCTCAATATAACAAATGGCGAATGAAGTGAGTGTTTGGCACGCGTGCATCATTTTCGTTTGCCTGCATAAGACAAGAAGAATGTGTTCGAATGTAATAATTGCAAACATTAAATGTTGATTGAAATGGCCGATATGGTTTGCCGACTGTTTGTTTATTATCTACAACGTCCGTTGCTTAGCCAACAAATCAATGTGGAAGCCTTAAAAATAATTTAAAGCTAAAAAAATTCGGATTATATATATGTGTGTGTGTGTGATAATTAATCGGTAAATTTACAGCTGCTTCATTTATTCGTTGTGGAGGTGATTTATCATTTCAATGATCTTTGTTGACGACATCACAAGAAGAACAAACCAGTAGTCCTATTGCATGGGTCTTGTGGCTGGTCGCACTTTATCGCAATTCAAGTAACGTCGGCATCGGTATAGGTGACAATTAGTCAAACGGTGTCAAGACCTAGCGGCCGCAATTGAGATATCATTAACCTTAACGGGACCACACAAGCACAAAGCAAGTTTGATATTTAAATTTGATAATAAGCTTACTTTATTTTCAAGAGAGAAAATAGGAAAAGAGAATATAACATAATAAATAGATTATAATAACACAATATAAACGGCAAGGCACAAGTGCACACAGATTGAGGTGGAATATATATCTATATATTTATAAGTAATAATATATAAAAGTGTGCGTCACCTAATCACAAAGTATCTTTCTCAATTATTTCGGCTCTCTTTTTTTCATCTTTATCGTTACCATTCTTCGTTTGATTCCGTTGTTGGCCCATTTCCCTATGTTCTGTTCGTTGACCGTCAACTATTAGGTCATCTTTCTTTCTATTCTCTTTCATATTTATTGCAATTGGTTTGATCACTTTTTGTTGTTGATTGGGAACGTTGATGATTGCTGCCTTGTCTTCTATTAACATATTGCTCGTTTTGTTGATCGATAATGATGATTTAGATGAAATTGATGATAATAATTGTTGATTGGAATGTGTTGGACTCGGTGTTGAGATACTAGCTCTAACCGGTTTAAGGTTTACTTTCACATTGATATTGCTGGACATTGATTTGGTTAAATTATTGCTCTTACTGGCCGTTATAGGAATTGGAGCCGCTCTAATTGCTCCATTGCTATTGGACGTTAAACCATTTTCAGCCAATTTTATTGGTTTTATCGGAAAATGGGTTGTAATCTTCAAAGATATAACCACAGGGGCGCTGTCAACCGATTTGTTGTTGTTGACGTTCGTGATCGACATTGACTTGTCACCATTATCAACCGGCAATTGATTATGACTTTTCAGTTGTTTGATAATTTCTTTCTGTTCCTTTAACAATTTTGAGTGTTCTTGTTGTTGTCGTTCCAATCGTTGTAACAATTCATCCTGTTTCTTCATTTTCTTCAAATCTAATTGAATCGATTCCTTTAATTTACTGATATTGTTCACCTTACTCTTAAATTCTGTATTCGATTTTGTGGTAACAATCGGTAATGATGGCTGTTTCTTTAACATTTTCGATCGATTTTCATCTGGTTTGATCTTTGGCAATGTCGGTCGTGCCGTTACACGATGCATTTCGCTGATCTTTTCCACAATCTCAACATCGCGTGCAACCGAAATACTATGCAAAGCAGAGAATGTACAAAATACGAAAATGATTGCACCGAAAAATACCAACAAATAGGATAGAAGATATTCGATCGTATTCTTATCACTCAGTTTAATGAATATCATTGCTGGAACGATGAAACATATTACGGCACCAATTGTTGAGCCGACCAATGCCAACACTAATTCGACGTGTGGAAATATGATGGAGATTCCCATCGTTGTGACAATCAATAGCATCGTTAAAAGACGAAAATGATGATCGGACATATGGATTGAATGGGACGTACTCAACAGATCATTGTAGCCACCCTTTCGAAACAATAATGAATGAAGACTGGTACGACATGGAAACAGACACAACGGAAAGCTGGTCAATAATGTTCCCAAAAACATAAGTAACGTTAGCTTGGTTCCAAATCCATTTGGTAATGCTTGAAGTATGTTTCCACTTAGATTTGCTGAATCGAAAAATGCCATATAACCGAATAAGCCGATTAGAATGTAGACAAATGATGTGGCATAGATTGCACGACGAGTTGACCGGATCATATATTTTAATTTTCGTGTTTCCGTTTGTATTAGATCGTTGGAAAATATTTCGAAAATTTGACCCTGACATGATAAGGCCATTGAGAAGATCGGCAAATATGAGATGACATAATTCGAGTTCCAATAATTTACTTCAAACCAAACATTAATCGTTGTCGGCGTTGTAAAATATTTATCCATTGCCAATGAGATCATTCGAAAAACTAAGAAGGTATAGACCAGTAACGATATCATCGAAAATGAGGTTAAATTTTCAACGTTTCGCATCAAACCAAGTGGAAAGATGACAAACATTGCCAAAATGGTGACTACCAATGCACGAAGATGTGGCCCGTTTTCAATGTTCAACAAATGTGCCACCAACGATGGGCCGATATCGCCGACGATCACAAAGAATGCAATACATGTCCCCAAAAGGTAGAGTAGAATACAAACTTCGACCAACGTCTTTCCGCTCGATCCAAATACATCATATGCTAATAGTTCATAGTTTCGTCGTCGATTGATAATGGCCGACTTCAACAATAGGTAACAACTGAATTGATTCAAGATGGCACTAATCCCGATCACGACCAATGATAATACAATTCCGCAGTGTTTGAAGCATAATGGCATAGCCAGAATTGATACTCCGATAATCGAGTTTCCCAGATTTACGGTACTCTTTAACGAACGATTTAATTTGCTCATATTCGTATCGTTCGTTTCGTTTCATTCATTTGGGACCGTTTATCCCGTTCTCACATTATGGATCATTTAATTAAAGGATAATTGAACCGAAACACACCACAACGACGACAATAGTGATAAGGTAACAATTGAGTCACAAAAATAATGTAGAGAAAAGGAGAGAAAAAAAAATAATAATAATAGACAACTAACCTCAAATTGGTATAGAAATAACACGATGACAACACCGCACAAAAACACATGACACGACACGAAACAGGTTTGTTGACGTAGAGTTTGTCACTATAGTGGTGCCACCGTTTGCTTGGAAATCTAACTAATTACAATTTATTTGCTCAACCGACATTTGCTCATTGTCGGTAAAAATAAATTTATTGGTAAAAAATTACCATTTCATGTCACACTCAGATGATTTGTCATTTTTAAATCGGATACGACATTTCTTTTGGTTAATTATACATTTAATTATTTTTAAGTTCACCTTCTTTTCACCGGGAGTATAATCGACAATTACATTCATGTTTGTAACAAATAATCTAGCAAAAAAGGTGCATTCATTTGGAAATAAGATATCGATTGCGAATAAGGTTGTAAAAGGAATAAATTGCGAATGATGACGTATAAAACATTGTAATTTTCCAAAGAAACTGTTGAATTCAAATAAAGAAAAATTAATAAATATGGCCTTTGAATTGAAGTAACCTAAAAGTGGAAAACTATCTGGTTGCACTAATATTATGGCATTGATTCGTAAATAGGATGATGAGTTTGCACTCTTGAGTAATTGATTATAACTTGGTTTTAACTCTCGGTATGTGTAAAGTTACGGTATGTGATGAGTTGAAAGAGCTGTGGTAAGTAGTGTCTGAAACCGCGTAATCTTTGGTCTGGAATTTTAAATTATAATTCTAATTAAATTTCAAAATTTCATTTGTCCTTCTTCAGTTGATTAGCTGGTGGTGGTGGTGCCTGCCGTCGTGTACGATATGTCTTCGGTGGTGGATTGATCATCGGAAATGAGGAATTGGTTGCACCATTTCGAGTCATTGTCGATCCGTTTGTTTCATCCAATTTCATATTTCCTAAACGTGAAAAGTTTGCCTCCAATTCTTCAATAAAATCTATACATTTTTTCGATTGATAAGTTGATTTTACCGTATTCGGTTGTTCAATTGATGAATGTGAAATCGGTCCTGCTACAGGATAACATGATGGTAATGGTGGTGGTGGTGGATATGCCGGTTGATGTGTCGATTGCATATTGCACATTTCCGTACATTGTTCACCATAACAATGAGTGTTGTATGGATTTCCTGATGTTGCCGTACACCGTGGAAAGTATTCTGCGCAACATTGACAAGTAGTTGGTTCGATCATGTACGGATTACAATGATTCGTTTCCGATGATGGTAATAGATTTAGTTGCTGTTGTGAAACAGAATTTGCCACTGGTGGTGGAGGAGGATAGGATGCCATTGTATTTGAATCCCATGCAACTTCACTTTGGAAATCACAATTTGAGCATACAGAATAGTATGGTCCATTGTTTTTGGTCAATTGTTGATCATTAGTTGTGGTTACAACGGTCTCGATTGGTTCACTTGGAGGACTATAATATTTGAAACTTTCCGATGATGTTAGTTGTGGAGGCGGTGGTCGCTGTGGTGGAATCGATGCTGACAAAATTGTTTCTTGCTCAATAGTTTTGTTGTCTTTATTTTGACTATTGATTAAACTTTGCAGTTGTGTTTCAACATTTTTAGTAGAAAAAATATCATCAGTAAACTTTGTTGCTGAGAATATGGAACTTTCTTCATTATTGTTCAAATTGAAAAGTTCAGCCGTTATCTTATCAGTGGTAGATTCAACCTTTACATTCGATTTAATTGGAGACGAGTTAAAATCCATCTCAAAAATGTCTTGATTTGATTGTTTTGTCAACACATCATTGGAAACACCGTTCAAATGAACAGGACTATTCTTGACCACAATTTCATTATTGAAATCGATAAGTATATCTTCTTTTGGTTTCGATTCATTCAATTCGTCGAGATTCAAAATTTTGTCGATTTGATTATTATTGTTAAACTTTGATTTTCCATTGAAAGGTTTCTTTATTCCACCTAAATAAATTTGTAAGTTAAATAAATTAATAAATATTCATGGATAGTACCTCTGGTTTCTAATTCGGGCATCGGCAACATTCCTGTAGTTTGTACATCAAACCCGAGAACATCTGGTGGTTCGATTGGATGTTCCAAATACATTTTCTCAATAAATTCTGGATTTCCCCACGATTTCTTTCCCATTGGATCCATATGTCCAGCGTGGATAAAACTATTCTTCAATGGTTTGCTAATATCATTTGAATTAATGTTTCGTAGATCTTTGGCAATGCATCGAGGAAAATATCCAATATCGTATGATCGTTGACTTTGACCTTTCCACCAATAATTTTCAGAGAAACCTTCAACCACTTCAATCTCATCCCCATTGGTAATTTTCAAATAGTTCTTCGAGCTTGAATCTTTGTGTTGAAAATTGGCAAACTTGGGTGAACCACTATCGAAATCTGATTGCGCTTTTAGTCGAATCGGCTTTGTATTTTTAAAATAATTGATCAATGATGCAAATGTTGGCCGCTCTTTGGGATCTGATTTCCAACATAAACTAATAACTTGAAAAATTCGTTGCGAACATGCAACTGGACATGAAAGACGTTCATTTTGTTCCAACTTTTTTATAATTTGTGATCCATTTAATCCGGCCCAAGGTTCTTGACCAAAAGAGAATATTTCCCATAAGGTTACCCCATACATCCTAAAATTAGTTCAAATTTCAATAAATAAACAAAAACAAATAAGTAAATAACAACATACCAAGTATCGCTTGAATGAGAGAATTGTCGATATTTCAACGATTCAATGGCACACCATGGAAAAGGAACTTTATTGTTATCACTCATTGTATAATAATCTTCATCGAATGGCACAGAACGCATTAAGCCAAAATCACCAATCTTGATAACATTCGTTTCCGTAATGAAAATATTTCGCGTTGCCAGATCTCGATGAATTAAACGTTTTGTTTCGAGATAATCCATACCAGTTGCAATTTGTACAGCGAAATCGACTAGAGTTGAAAGGGAAATCTTTCCCAACGTCTTGACCAATTTGGATCTCAACGATCCTTGTTCGGCCAACTCGGTGACCATCATCATTGGCGATGAAAGAACAATTCCATACAGTCGGATCAAATTCGGGTGTCGAAGTTGATGCATTGAATTGACCTCTTTGGCAAAATCTTCCAAAGCACGGAGTATGACTTCTTGTTTCAGAACCTTAACAGCTACATGTTTAATGCTTTTATTTGGCTGAATCCATTGGGCACGCATTACAACACCAAACGATCCATCGCCTATCTTGTCCAAAAGTTTAATATCCTTATTTGAGATCAAACACGTAAGACCAGAACTATCTGATCCATTTCCATCTTGTTCAACGGGAACAAATGTTTTCACGCCGGTACCATTTATTATCATTGAATCGCGTTCTCTCCCTTGTTTAGAAGTCGATGGTAATATTATGTTGAATAGATTTTTCTTCCATTTAGTATTGCGTCGTTTGGCTGCCTCTAACAATCGTCGAGCTGCTGGCGGGCCCATTCCGACCTGTGGATCAATAAGGTCTTCAAAAACCACATTTTCAAAATGTTCCAATTTGGTAACGTCGATTGCTTTGATTTGGTGGTAAAAGTGTTCCAATTGGACCTCCTTCAACAACGCAAACAAAGAGTCGTTGTCCGTTTCGGACATTTCCGGACGATGTTAATATTGGTTTTACCAATGGAATTGAACCAATTACGATAAAATCATTTTCACATCCGAAACATGATCTGGTTATGCGTAATCGTTCCGAAAAAATCCACAATGAGAGCACGATTGTAAATGAAAGTGAGAGAATGATATAGAGTTCAATAATTTATACAATTTGTTGTGTTTGTTGACATCGGCCGCGAGCTGTCACTATGATCGAGGCCAACAACTATTTTAACACTGGTGGACACACACACACTCTATGATCCCCATTTTGCTCTTGCTCGCGTGTTTGTGTGGCAACGTTGTTCTCTTCAGTCGACTGCCGCTTCCCTTGCTTCAACCGAAATCGGATAAAATCTGTTCCCGATTTTCAAATTATATTTCAAAATATTTTGATTTTACCAAAAACATTAGATATCACTTTAACTAATATGTCGAAAAGTCACGGTGGATACAATCGGCGTGGTCAACAACCCAAACCTGCGGCACAAGAGTCGCCAATCAAATTTGTCCAAATCGATGGTCTCGTATGTTTTAATTGATCAATAAATTGCTATGTACATATTTCTTATATTGAACCTTTAATTTATAGGTTATATTGAAGATTATCAAACATTGTCATGAAGAGGGAAGTTCACCTGAAGCTCAAGGCGTTCTTCTCGGTTTGGTTTATGATAACCGGCTTGAGATTACCAATTGTTTCCCGTTTCCTCGGTCCAATGATGATGACGAAACTGATGAAACTTGTATGTTTTTTCAACTTTGTATATTATTTTCATTAAGATTTATTTCTGTTTTTGTTATTTTCAGCGGTTGAATATCAATATACCATGATGAGACATTTGCGGAACGTAAACGTTGATCACTTGCAAGTGGGATGGTATCAATGTAATCCATATGGAAGTCAATTGAACAAATTGGAAACGGTTGATTCACAATTTTTGTACCAAAGTGCCATTGATGAATCAGTCGTCATCTTCTTTGATCCAATTCGTACTCAACGTGGTTTCCTATCACTAAAGACATACCGGTTAACCAATTTAGCAATGACTCTTTGCAAGAACGGTGAATTCAAGCCGGAAACGCTTCGACAAAATAAGATGTCATTTGAAAAGTTTTTCGAAGAGATTCCAATTATAATTCGTAATTCACATTTGATCAAGGCATTGTTGTTGGAAATTGACGAAGACATTCCAATCGATGCCGGTCGACAATTAATGGACATTGGCGGCTTCTCAGTAGTTGAAAAATCATTGCAATCCCATATTAAATCGGTTGAAGATCTTAACAAACAGGCGTATCAACTTCGAAATCAGGTGATCAAACATCACGAGATTGCACGGGAAAACATGAATCGATCTAATGCAAAGATGCCGCCATTGAACGAGGAAGAGGTGGCCAAGATGATGAAACCATTCAAACAGACTTCGTTGCAACGTTTGGAAAACATGTTGAACTATGCGCAAACATCCAACTATGGTCAACAATCGTCATTGTATGCTACCCAAAATATTGGAAAATTATTTATGGCTAAAGCCGTTCAGAATACGGCCAATACCAGCAATTGAAGTTTAAACCATAATTGTATTTGGGTACCCAAACCCACACATACATAATGTATAGTGCTCCAATTTTTTCTAATTTTTCATTTGGTTTTATTATCAATTGGATAATGATTAATTGATTCTATTATCTATATTAAAATACATGATGGCTATATATATTAATAATTATTTGTATTAATAAATTAATTAAGTAAATTTTCATTTGATTTTGTTTTCATTAATAAAAAAGTTAAGTTCAAGTTGACTAGATGCTCATCCATATTTTCGTCGTTTGTAAGAATTCGGTATATGAATCACCATATTTACATCATGATAAAATTTGATTGATTTGTTCAAGATAGCGAACAATTCTAAAGTTGCTTATTTGGTTCTTGTACTTCAATTATAGATCGGGCATTGGAATTCGGTCCCTTTGAAATCCACCAGAAAAACTGATGGTTATAATTGGATTACTTTCATCGCCACTATGATTAATATTACTAATTTGATGTCGTTGAGATTGTGATCTTGAACGTTGAATGAAGGTAACTTTAAAGCTCGGTTCCAACTCTTGTTGTTCAAATCGTTTTCTTGTACTTGGTCGTATCGTTTCATCGTTTTGCATCTTCAAGAATGAGATCAATCGTTGAGGTACCATTCCGTTCAATGAATCAATCTTACGATCGGATAGACTCTGTCGAATTACGAATCGGCACCGTTCTTGTAGATTACAAAATTCACGTTGAGCATAGGTCAACATGAATTCGGTTTTCGCTGCAGTCGATGCAATAGTCGGATAGAGATCATGCTCAACCAGATGAAGATTGTGGAATGCAATGCCAAGACATATTCCGTCCTTATAGTATGATAATGTTCCCTGAAGACCATCGTAAAGACAGCCGATAACTGTGGAACTATTCTCCTGAAACGGTTTGGTAAAGATCTTCCATTCACCTTTATGCCAGATCAAGCCTTTATGGGAGAGTCCCTGTTTGTACATAAAAAGTATTGATTTAAATTTAGATGCAAATCTAATAATTAAAACTTACCCATCCATATTCGTTTTCACCTATTAGATTTACAAATGTATCGCAATGTAAACGAGCGTGTCGTGTGGTAAGGCCAAACATCATACTGGTACCGAATACTCGATTCTTTACCGATACCTATAACAATCAAATAAGAATGAAATGTAAATAAAACAATAACATAATAAACACATTTCTTACCTCCCAATAGACTTTTGCTCGTTGCCGATTTACCGGTTTATTGCCTCTAACGCCGGCCGTTCCATTACTCCAATATGGATGAAATAATGCTACATTATTATCAGTTCCACCGATGCATACTTCACTCGATTTATCGTCCGTATTCCATTCGAACTTTTCACAAAATCCATTAACAGACGGTCGTCGTCGTTTCATCTTGTGATCTAAAAAATATATTCTAATTCGTCATTTATTGACGAAATGTTGGAAAACCGCCAATAGCACTTAAATGCCGATGATGACGATGGCAATGATTTTGACAAAACAGAATTGTTGATGTAGAAGGCGACGCACGATTGTAGTCTTGTCTGATCAAACAATAGTACCTAGACGGATCCATTGGCTCGGTTCTATTTGGTAGAGTCGACTCGCCAATGTCGCTGACGTCCTCAAGTCAGCGAGTGAATGCGTCTGCAAATGGAATGAGAGTGAGATGAGAATATACCAAATGGGAAAGATTGGTTCGGGTGTGTGGGATGTGGGATATATGCGATCGCGTGCAACAGTATTAATACTCTTGTTGTATGTTCCACAATATATACATTCATGTATGTATATATATATATGGGCACATCCCCATCAGGACCGTTGTGGCACACGCCACACATCTGTCATAGTTCACGGAAAGCTGCACGCGAACTCTGAACCAAAGCGCATTGCACTGAAACCCTCCAATGAAATCGGTAACCGTTCTCGATCTCATCTCACGACCATTGTCGGTCCCTTGATTTGAATTGTCGAAAGGCAAACGACCGCATCCCATCCTCGATCGAGATGAACGGGCACAAATGAACGGGCAGGACGAAACCAAATTGAAAGAGAGAGTGAACACCATATAAATATATATATCTGTGTGTGTGTGTGAGAAAATGGGTGAAAAAGAGAGAAAGGTCATAGGTCATGTAGAGTACATTGGCAGCTGCTTGCCCGCAATGTGTTGCACAACCAATTGCGTAATGGATGTCAATGCTATTTCAGATGTCTACTAACATCAAGCATCTCATATGTATATTTAGATTTATATATGGTTCTATTCAACATGCCGGGTAGGCAAGGAAACGATCAACGAACAAGGCACACACATGTGCACAAGGGTTTGTGATTTGGATGAAAGTGTATACAACACTTACCTCAATAAGATCGTGACCAGCCTTCATGATGATGATGATATCTCACCGTAATGCATCTACATTTGGTAAACCGTTATAAATTTAATAATAAATGGAACCCGTAATGTTTAATGTTAATGTTAATAGCAATTATCGTATGGGTTTATTGTAAATAGATTCCGTTCAAACTGATGATTTGTATCGCCATCTAACAGACAGACACTAAGATGAACAACTACATTTTGGTTTTGCTTTCGATAGTCGTTTTGAAACATGGAATTTTCTTTATGGATTAACCATCAATAATCCTAATTTTCAGATATTCATTATTGATCTAAATTGTATTAAAATTAGCATCTTTAACAGCCTAATAAAATTTCATTTAATATCAATGTCAACATATTGAGTGTGATTCAAATTTGTTAAAGTTGATCGGGTGATTGTGAAAACGATGGAACAATAGAATTAAAACACTTTTTAGCACATGATGGCGTGCGTTTTCAATGTTTTCATGCAAAAATTTTATGAAATGTTCGAACATGCGCCATACTCGACACTCCACCCATTCATCATGTGAAACATCAGTCTGTCCATCCATGTTCATGGTATGTGCGTGTTCATGCATTGAGTATTTTTTTATTTATTCAGTCTGTATATACTAATGCTTTTTTGCTCGATTTGCTTGCTCTCATTTCGCGACGTTTGCTTGTCGCACTTTGCACTATCTCTCTTTCGTTCATTCGACTTTAAAGGTTCCAAAGCGTCACATAAAAACAACGGTTCAGTGATAAGAGTCTAGATTGCATATACTTTTTACTTCATTTACAATTTAATTGCCACTAAAAATTTCCTCTCATATAAATATATAAAAGAACGCTAGAATGGATAACGACCGTCTTACATTGATGTCTGATATTGAGTTGAAGAACGTCGACTCAAGCTCTCCACTTATGCGTTCAATGGGAAAATATTGTGGGATAGGTTCCGGTGGTGAATTTGAAGGCGAAACGGTTGCTACTGATTATGGACCAGTATATGTGATCAAGGCCGGAATGCCACCCAATTCGGGAAAACCATACATCTTGACATACCATGATTTGGGACTAAATTTTGCATCGAATTTTCAAGGTTTCTTCAACTTTTGTGACATGAAACTTTTGCTTCAATCGTTTACCGTATTGAACATTCATGCACCGGGACAAGAGGAACATTCCCCTCCATTACCTGATGGTTATGTGTATCCAACCATGGATCAATTGGCCGAACAAGTTGACATGGTTTGCAAATATTATGGTGTGGTCAGTTTCGTTGGTCTGGGAGTACGTTTCTATATTAAATCTTTGTGATCGATTGATGATTAATTCATATTTTAATCTGTAATTAGGTTGGCGCTGGTGCAAACATTTTAAGTCGATATGGGTTGATGCATCCAGAAATGGTGGATGGATTGTTTCTTATTCACCCAACTTCAACTCAAGCTTCATGGACCGAATGGTTATATCAGAAGATGAACATCTATTATATGAGTGCCGGCACAATGGTTACGGGTGCGGTAACTTTTCCACAATCGGTTCAAGATTATTTGATGTGGCACCATTTTGGCTATATTACCGAAGAGCGTAATTTAGATTTAGTTAACATGTATCGGCGTTACTTTGATGGAAGATCACATAATATTCGTAACCTATCAATGTTTATCGATTCATATTTGAAACGAACCGATTTGGGAATAGAACGTGGCGATCAAGAACGAAATCTTAAATGCACGGTGTTGGTTTTGTGTGGATCAATGTCTCCACACGTAGACGATACTGTAAATATGAATGGACGTTTGAATCCGAATAATGCAACATGGATGAAGATATCCGGTTGTGGTATGGTTTTGGAAGAACAACCATCGAAAGTTTTTGAAGCATTCCGTTTGTTCTTGCAAGGTCTCGGTTATGCATTATCCAGCTATGAACGACGAAAAAGTGATCGAAAATTAAACCAATCGAGTGATACCTATGGTCAATGTGAGATCGATTTGACTGCTGCTAATCAAGTTCATATTGTGGAGAACCCAATTCCAATTTGAACCAATTAAATTCTAATATTTTGTAGCGAATCTCTAGTCAAACCAGATCAAACATCCATGGTGCACCTAAACAATATATATATATGCCCATCTCTCTTTCTCCCTCTTCGCTGAATAGTTTGCCACCAAAACGACATCACCATCCACTGATTTTTTCTCGATGGATTTTTTATTTTATTTTATACATCACTTCACCAGATTTTTTTTTGTTACTCATTTGCGAATATTTTTATGTTGCAATGTTACCACTTATGTGCAATGAACTGTGAAACTATGTTACAATAAAAAAATAACGGATGTACATACAAATGTTAATATTTATTGAAATAAAGATAAATAAAGTCCATTGGTCATATGAAATATTAAAAAGTCAGTTTAGAATTTGAGGATGGACAGATAGATTTGTTAAGACAGTTTGAACAATTCGGTTTAACTGGTTTACAAATGCTTTGACCAAAGCCGACCATCAAACTATTAAAATTATGCCACAAATCGTGTGGAATTCGTTTCTCCAATTCGGTTTGTGATTGTTCTGGTGTTTTGGTTTTAATCCATTTTAAACGATTTGTAATACGGTGAACATGAGTGTCAACAGCAATTCCAGTAACCTCATTCCAAGCTAGTGGCATTATGAGATGGGCCATCTTCGGACCAACTCCAGGAAGTTCGGTCAATCCATCAATTGTATTCGGAATATCGCCATCATATTTCTCTTTCAAAATCGTGGCCGCCTTTTTAATATATTCTGCTTTACGATTATAAAATGCAACTGGAATAAGAAGTGATTTCAGCTCAGAAATAGACACCGAATCAACCCATTCTAGGTTTAATCCTTTTTCTTTAAGCTTATTCATAGTAGCAAATGTTTGCTCTTCACGAGTTTGACTCGACAACATTAAACCAATCAATGCTTGAAAACGGAACGTACGCTCATCCGCGTTCTTATCCGGCCAATGTTCACATCCCATTGTATCAGTAACGGCAGGAACATCTTTTCGCATCTGAACAATGTTGTCATATATTTCCCGCCAATTTGAAGGCAATCCATTTTCCAATTTTGATAATGTTTCTCCAGAATCCCCATTTTCATCATTTTTGTTTTTGACATTTTTATTATTAGCCTTAATTGCAGGTTTCTTCGATTTGCCAACTTCACGGTTTGGTTTATAATCTTCCTCGCTTTCATAATCATTTATCGGGAGAGTATCTAATACGATCTTTTTTTTTATATAGCGTTTATTCTTCGGTTTAGGTTTAATCATAAACTCTTCCCCGCTATCTTGGGTATCGGATGCGTAGTCATCTTTCAACACAATACTTCTCCTTTTCTTACGAGCAACTTTTGTTTTCTTTTTCGGATGAATTTTAGTTTTCAGCTCATCTTCACTATTTTGAATATTGGCTTCATCGCTCTCAACTAACTCGATGCTGGTTACGAGAGTCTTTTGTGGTTGATCAATTTTCAACTTGTCTTCGTTGCCTTTTTTACTCGAAATAGATTTGGTGCTATTTTCGATAACATTTTTTGCATATAGTCTTGTATGATTTCGTGTCACTCGACCAGCCATTTTTGATTTTCAAAATGCAATTGCCAATGTATGTTTGAGGTGAGCCAGCATTGGCTGACAAGCTTTTGGTCCAACCACAACAATATTATTTGTCCCTGCCATAAAGGACGTTTCCCATTCATTTTATAATTTTTTTATATAATAAGATAAATATTAGTAAAAATTTAATTATATATTTTAATGAATATTAGATGCTTACAAAGCTAAAACAAATATTTATTAGTAGATGATGGACAAATGGTACAATTCAAACATTCAGAACATTTTGGTTTAACCGGTCGACAAATGCTTTGTCCGAAACCGACCAACAAATGATTGAAGTCTCGCCAATGTTCTCGCGGAACTTTCGCTTCCAATTCTGCTTGTGTCTGTTCTGGTGTTTTTGTTTTAACCCATTTCAATCGATTTGTAATACGATGGACATGAGTATCAACAGCAATACCGGTTACCTTATTCCATGCTTCTTGCATTGTAAGATTGGCCATTTTCGGTCCGACGCCGGGAAGTTTAATCAATTCTTCAAGTGTTGATGGTATATCTCCATCGTATACTTCCTTCAAAGTGTTAGCCGTTTTTTTAATGAATGCAGCTTTACGTCGATAAAATCCAACTTTATTAATCATCGCTTCAAGTTCGGAGGTAGAAATGTTATCGATGTATTCAACGCTGAGACCATTCTTTTTCAATTCAACCATTGTTGCATATGTTACTTCATCTCTAGTTTGACTTGACAACATCAATGATACCAAAACTTGGAATCGACTAACTTTTGGGTCAATGTTTTTGTCGGCCCAATGAGAACAACCCATAGTATCGACCACAGCCGGCGTTTCTTTTCTCATCTGAACAATATTATCATAGATTACTTTCCAATTTGGCGGCAATTCAATTGATTTGACAGCTTTTGTCGAAACAGGTAACTTTGAGCTTGTTTTCAACTTTTTAGGTTTCGAAATTACGATTTCATCTTCAGATAATTTTGAATCCATTTTTGGCTCTTCCAACTTTATTTCATGTAATGTTTTATCAGGCCAATACTTGGATCGATTTCTTGTTAATCGATCTGTCATTTTTTCAAATTTAATTAAAGTTGAAAATGTTTTTTGAAACAGATTTCCTGATATAGAGTTGAAAATGCAAAATTGCCGCCAAGGTTGGAAATACGAGTTGTGGCTTGATGCAAAAATAAAACAAATAGCCGCTCAGATAAGACGTAAGCATGACAGTTGCAGTATTCAACTTTGGCTCATGGTTACAATTCAAAACAATCCCCAAAATTTTTGAATTTTCATTCTTAATCGTCATGTCTCGTCAACATCATTGTGATCACGATTGTGATGGACACAGTGCATTGAATGATACTGAAGATTTAGGCATTTTGTATAGTCTGTACTCGAAGATTGATTTATCCAAAGTTGAATGCTTGAACGAAAAGACTGAAAGTTCAGGCAAGACCGTTTTTAAACCATGGGAAGATCGTCTAAACATGGAATTTGTAACTTAGAATTACCATGAATTGTTTATTTCACCACTAACATTTGGTTTATATTTAGTTTGTTGAAAGTGATTGTGATGAAGAGTTATTATTCAAAATTCCGTATGATAACATTATTTACAATTTATAACTTTTAATAATTTATTTACATTTATTTTTGTTTAGATTTGCTGGTAATGTCAAGCTTAAAGGTTTGATTATTATCGGAGGTGAGGATGAAACGCATCCATCGAGATTGCGAATGTAAGTGATTCATACAATTTTATTTAATAAATGGTTCACGTTTGGTTTTATCAATTTATAGTTACAAAAATCGTCCCGATATGAGTTTTGATGATGTTCAAGTTGAAGCTGATCAAGAGTTTGAAATAATGCAAGACAATACTGGAACATTGGAATATCCGCTCAAGTAATTTATTTACTTTTTCATTTTAATTGGTTTTAATTGGTGTATTATGTCTAGAATTGTTAAATTTGCAAATGTTTACCATTTGACTATCCATATTCCAAAGAATTATGGAGCCGAAACAACCAAAGTTTATTACATCGGTCTAAGAGGCGAATTTACTCCGGTTTGTTGCTTTATCATCATTTATTGTTCAATTGATTGATTGATTGTTGCCGTCACTAGACAAATCGAGATGCAATCTTAATTGCAAATTATGAACTTGCCCCGAATCCAGCTGAATGCCACACCGGAATCAAGGAAACGATGACTCAACAAATTCACTAAACCTTGATTTTAATTTATTGTTTTCTAATAATATCCGTGTTTAATAAACAATTGATACATATAATGATATAATAAATCTAATAATTCATAAACAAAAATGCTCTATTGCTGATAATACTCAATATATTCTTTGCTAGTGGGTCGAAGAATTTCTTTATCTCGCAGGTTTACCAACCAACCTGGTTCTAAACCATAGAAAATTTGTCTGGGATCTTTACGAATTGAAAACAATGGATTTCCTTTTGTATCAGGTAACTCGTAACCATATTTTTGAGCTAGCAATTTTCGTTCAATTTCAACTTGTTCCGGATCAGCGAGATAGCCGCGATTTTTAGGATTTGAGTAATATTCGAAAGCATCTTCAGGTGGTAATTCACGTTTAGGTATTACATTTCCTGAATAAAAATTAAAAATTAGTTTATCAATGAATTTGTAATTGTAATTCTTGGTTAATACCATTCTTGAAAAACTCCAACGGATTGTGCAGTGCTCTAACGCTAGAGATATCAAAATAAGCAGTGGTAATTATTCCACCGTTACGTTCAATAGCTGCAATTACGGGTTCAGAGGCATATTGAACTTCAATGTTAATTTGAGCTTTAAAAAGGTCGACACCTTCATCAACAAGATTCACGCCATAATGATTAAATTGAGGGTCCATCTTGTAGAAATGTGAATTGCAAAACGAAGCTAAATCAATTGGCTCCGCTGGATTTATGGCACCATTATCGATTAACAATTGTAATTTGAACATGCTCAATGGTGGATACTGTCTTCGGTGTCTATAAAATAAATTAAAATAAAATAAAAGTTTTAAAATATAATATAAATTACCGAAAATTATTATAATAATGTTCTAGAGGAATCTTCATATAGAATGGAGTACGGCCACCCTCATAACCAACCGGCCAAAATCTTCGCCGTTCTCGATTACTTTTGTTGATCGGTTCAACTTGACGATATTTGCCGCGTTGATATTTATTCTTAACGTGGACAATAAATATATATAAAATCACTTTTCCATTTTAATTAAAATGAATGATATTAATGTTTACCTTTTTCTCTGCATAGGGATGGCGAGAAAGATTTTGCAAACTGATACGTGGTAAATATTTGACTATCGATAATGCCTTTTCGGTCGGTGATCCCATGATTCAAAGATCAGAGAAAAAAGAAACCAATAATAAAAAACCCAATTGAATAGTTCCAAGTGGTCAAATACAAATCCTAAACACATGTGTGTTTATTTCCCCATAATGTGCATAAACTGATGATGCGTTCATATAGTACGTCCCTTAGAACATTCTTCACTAATTTCCCTCCATTTCATTATTTTCATTTCGTTCTTTTGATCATCATTACGTATCACAAAACTCTGCCAAGATCGATTCATGTTTTTCAATTATCTTACTTTCAGATTCATTAACTTGTGCCTTCTAACAATTCCAACAATTCAATTGTGTCATTTTGTACGGTTATATTATTGCATGCATGAGGCCGCTCGTCCGGGATTAGCCCAACAACCGACTCTTGAACCAAACCAATTCCAAACGTGTGCCGTAAATAAACAAAGCGTCTCATCTCATCTCATCCTCAACTATTCAATTCATCTTTGACATCGATCTGCAATCTGCATCACCAATGTTTACATTAAGAGTATGTTAGGAACAAGAAATGGATTTTGCACAATCCCATCGTTTGAAAATTTGCGCTTAGATTTTAATATTCATAAATCCTTTTTACTTTGCTTGTAAGTTTTTGCTGTATGATGAGTGCGTGCGCGTGCTAAAGTGTATCATTTATGCTTGCGCTATTATTTCTAACTTTATTTACACAAAATTTTGTGCGTTCAAGTGTTTTTTGTGGATAAATCTCGAACCAATAGTTTATAGTCTACTTTATGTTTTTTAATTTCCCGATCGAATGACCATTTACTATTGTCAACTCGATACCACTTGCTCGGTCTCTCACCTCTCACAAGTTCTCTCTTCCTTTCTATTCAATAGAGGTCTTTTTGTTTTCATGTTGAAGTTTTCAGTTTTCACCTCAACCATCGTCATCATCCGATCCAATTGTGAAATGCGATCACACTAACAATGTGCAAAAACACGTATACAAGGAAAATTGTTGTCGGGACCGATCAGCGATCAATCTACAATGATCTACCATTACTCTATTAATAGTAATGTTTGAGGCATTTTCAATTGATCCAGTTTCATGTTTGTCCCGTCTCAATTGTGTTCTCAACCAATAAGCTAATCTATGCGGTATATATTGTCCATTCGTATCACTCATGCAATCACCGATCCCTTCAATCATTTGTGGTTTTTTTTGCTCTCAATTCAATTCGACCTCAAACTCAACATTTGTTATTGTAAAGTTTGTTGTATGGCGGCAACAACTCGCGCGCCAAGTCAAACAAGACACTATTATTTGATTGAATATAACCATTGGTTTAATGTCTACTCTCGTTCGTTCCCCAATTATGTTCAATGAACGGTTTTACTAATTTGTAATGTGTGCTCGCTTTTACCAGCCTATGACGGTGGCGGTGGCGGTATTATGCTTTTACCAATGTACACTCTCATCAATGTCTTCATTGACCAATTTGATAATGGTGCTCCATCCAAATGAAAGGTGCTGGTGCCTATTGATCAATTGACAATGTCATACATAACAAATACACACACACACACACATCGCCACCAGTCAGTCTTTTGTATTTGATTGAGATCGAGCTATTTTCCTCTCCTCTCAATAATCACAAAGAATAAGAGGGAAAGAACTCGACCGCAAATGTCACAACACGGACCATATTGTGCCTCGTTTGTAAAGGAAAAACATTAGGTCGCCTGTATCGACTAGAATAGAACTGTGGTCCCTTCGGATGAAATCATTGGATGACACACGACGTTCCATTAAATAATTATTTGCCAAATTGGCCATTCAATAGATTGATCGCGTGTCTCATGTGTCATTGCTTCATTTCTCTCTATCACTTACATTGCCTTTGATGCATTCGTGGGAAACTTAAATAGTGGTGAGATTGAATCTTACCAATTGATTGACAATCGACTACTTCTACGGCCACTGAAATAACTTCTTTTTAGAAGCCGAAAACCACTCGACTTCTTTCCAATTATTGCGCCAAAGAGATCTATTGACTCGTGTACTGTTGTTACAAGTCAATAGACCAAATTTTGACCCTCGGTCTCTCGACTTGTTACATCTTGTTTATTATTTGGATTGTAACAATCTCTTTTTTCTCTTTATAAAATTGCCGAATGCAATTAATTTTACCGAAACCATTGTTTGTAAAACGCAATAGTTTGTTTCTATATCAAGGATCCATAAATTTGCCAAACTTGGACCCATCCAAATTGAACCTGTCCGAAAGTGGCCAACTATTTGTTCAAATGTTGAACGCGCGCGTGTACATCAGTGTGAGTATGGCACACGTCATAGCCCGAAGCTACTTTTTGGGTTGCCAATTTTTTATTTCTTGTTCCACTATTTCTTTTCCTTGTCCTATTCTTCTTTTCCTTCTTCTTCTCCTTCAAATTGTAATACTTTTCTGATTGATTTGCACTGACATCGATGTTTATTGGACCATCATCATTGCCATCTTCACCATTTGACCAATGATGTACGTACCATCCCCCTCATTCTCGTTTGGCTATTCTCTATTCAACGATAGAATCAACATGAATCTAATCATTCTACACATTGGTCTACCAATCGTATGACAATCACTGGACATATAGTATAGCATCCTATTAGTCTAGATTACAGAAATTATATATATTGAGGACAATTCGAGCGAATGAGTGAACGACACATTACACGGACGAATGATGCGACGTTCATTTTATTTTCCCCATCATTCTCAAACTATAGTTAGCGAATGTCACCAAAAGCGGAACGAGAAGAACTAAATTGGAAGCACAAACGGGCCCGAAACACACACACACATCCGAGGCCAACCGATCGGAGAAGAGAGCAGCAGCATATCCTAATTTACTTGAGGCTATTTGTGCCGTTCCAATTTGGAACCTTCTCTCTCTCTCTCTCTCTCTCTTTTTTTTTGGTTCGCTTGGTTGAACCACTTGGCACACACAAAGTGAGGGAGAGACAATTTTGCTTCAAACTCGATTCATCGAAGACCATTAGGTGCCTAGTGGTGCCCTTTTTGTCTCAATCAATGTTCCATTGAATCATACATAAAGTACACACTTAGGAGCCATGTATAAATGTTCCCAATATTACAAATTGTAGTTCAATTTATGATTGTTTCGTATATGCGTTTACATATATACGATGGTACCCGTTTTGACACGAGCCTCTTTCTTCCATTCTCTCCCACACTAATTGCTCAAATTCATCTATTCATTCGTTTTAGTTCCGTTATGTTCCAATTGTATATTATTGTACTGAATCGCCATTCTATTCGACCACAAAATTTTTATTATTTCTTTACAAAATAGAACTTATTTGATTTCATCTTCAAATTTTCTTTGTATTCTCATATCACGAACACGAATACGGATGCATTCTCTAACAAATGACGCACGCTCAGAGGTTTGTGCCTCTGTTACCGAACTCCGCCTAGAGTGATTGCCAACAGCCAATTGCACAGCTTTGTTGCCCTCTCATTCTCCTTCTTTTTATTACTTGATGTACCCGTTTGTGCGTTCAATACGTTGCCTATGTGAAAGATACTACTAACTTTACTATGTATGCCGATTTTATAGAGGCGCTTTGGGCGAAAGCGTCCGCTGCCGCCGATTTTTTTCGATGTGTCCACAAAAAATAAAGGGAAAGAGATTACAACATATAAAACATACATCTTCTATTTATACGTATTCATCATCAACAATCGTTTATTCTTTTTCATCATTCTTTGACCAAATCTATTGGAAGGCTTATTTAATCACATTGAATCAAATTCATTTTGCCTATCACTATTATTTTACTATTCATTTTTGGTATTAAAAAAACTATTTACTATTTAGAATTTTCTATTGAATGATGATGGGGGACAAATTCACTAAATTATTTGTGTGTTTATGCGTTTTTGTGTATTTTGATCTAAAATCACTAATTGGATAGAGATCACATCACAAACACACATTCATTGTGAGTATTTGGAGATAGGGAGAGAGAGAGAGAGAGAGAGAGAGAGAGAGGAAATAGATTGAGAGATTTTCAATTGGATCAATTCCAAAGCTTATCATTGACAGAATTCTATTCTAGTTTGAGTAATAGTAGGCAATGTGATTACCGAATACATTTATATTTATATTAATAATTGCGTACACAATAGCACAATAGCATTGGTATTTTTTGGTGTTGTTAACCATTGGCTTGATGATGTTGTCGTGTGTTGTTTTCCTCCCCACCTTATTATAATGGACGGCAATATTCCGTTTGGCTCGATATAATCTTGCCGAAGGGCATCATATCTCCCGTTCCTTTGTCATGCTTTCCAATTTGAGATTCTCTCCCATATTTTGGGCATACAACAACGGTTCCATTTGGTTTATGGGTCCATGGTTTGTATATGTTTGCCATTGCTCACACACATACTGGAGACATGGACATATAACCATACCGGGTTGGTTTTCTCGTTCCACGCCTTCGTTTGCGTTCGAAGGCGTTCTCCAACTCTTGTTTCACACAATTCGCCCAATGTGTCACCCGGGCACATCACCGTTTCGGTCTGGGCTTAACCTCCGGTGGTGCCTCACATCATACACATCTAACAACCAATCGGCATCATCATCATCATCATCATACTTTCATTCAGTTGGTAATATCGATTCGGTCTGTTCTGGTCGGTTTGAATGGCGACGCGCGCAACACTAGCATCCGACTCTCATTCACTTTGCCATTCACATTCATCGAATGTGACGACGTTGGAGGTTCCCCGTTTGCTTTACACTGCCCTTCGGCATTGCCAAACTTACCACCGATCGACCTAAAACACACAAGCACATGCATTCACATTCATACATCCATCCATTCAGTGTATATGTGTGTGTGTGTGTGTATTTGAGAGAGAGATTTTGTTTCGTTGGATTTCAACCCGATTTTGAACAATTTTTGTTTGCCCAATCGACTTGATATCAACTTTAGCCAATGGGATCGATTCTCATATTCTGTTCCTCTTCCACATCACACATTTTGGTTGCATGTGTGAATTTACTAAATTTAGGAACGTCCACACAACAAACATACCATACGTACGTGTGTAGGCCATTTACCATTTAAACGCGATTGTGCCGATTGTATCATCAAAAGGCACGGGACAAATCACTTTTATATTTCACTTCTGGTCAAATGTCGACATATTGCCTACAGTCGAAATAAAGTATACACGCGAACAACTTTTGTAAAAGTGTCATCTCTCACTTTATGTGTGTCTGTGTGTATGTGCTTCTATACTCCTTCAGTGCATCTATCTCTCCCTCTCTCTTTCTCCTTTATCCACTCTCATTCGACACACGCACATACACACTCAGTGGATTCTTGAATTGCCGAGAGGTAATCTTCAGGATTCCGGGTACCAACTGTACTTCTACATCTTCATCATCATCATCACCATCACCAGATCATCATCATCATCATCATCATCATCCCCATCATTGTATTACTTGCTCCGAGCGTATAACATGTGTTGATTCGACCATTTGTCCATTCGTATCAATGTGCTTGTAACTTTGCTATCGCCATCGGACAAAACATAATATATTAAAAGTATCCTAATTGTGGTTAGAGAACGAAGCAAACGTAAACATGTCATTCTTGGCACTCGACTCTTGCTCCTGGCAGGTATGTTTTCAATCATACAACTCTCTTTTTATTTCCTTTCCTTCTTTATTTTCCCTTTGTCGTTGTTTTGTTCATGTCAGCCAATATTATTTGTTAATGTTCTCTGATCACTCAATTGCGCTCTTCGGTTGCTATTTTCGACAAATTGTTATCGTCCTTAATCTGGCCAATACACGCACATTCACAACCACACACACACACACCAAGCATATATTCGACGATATATCCTATTTAAGGTTTCCATTTCTCAATTGAACAATTCAATTGTTACGCTTGATCCCCTGTCTATGTCAAGTGTTGTCCATTGTTGATCCATTCTTTGCTTTTCTCTTTTTTTCTCTCGCCTCATATTTACATTGAAACGCAATCTGTTCTCGTTCGCATCGGGACCCAGTAAATCGAATCTCCAAAACATCAAAACAAAAAGGCGATAGACTGGAAAATTGAGTTTTCACGTAATCTGTTTCTTACCCGTCGTATTTTTGAGGTCACAATACACCAAAACACCCTTTTATAATTAGTATCCATATGGGCCGCGACCACAAAATGGATGTTTAAGCACGAATCACACACATCAATCGTTTAAATAGTTTTTCCATTTGGGACCTGTATTTATATTCGTAGTATAATATTCTAAAACTAAAATTATCCATTACTTGCACTCAAACTTTGCACTCGAAATGCCCTCGTTTCGTTTCATTGTCGATGATCGATGTTTCATTTGCCTATTACATTAAAATGAAATGATTCGGTTCCTTTCTATATCGTCTAGAACGAATTGAATCAAGTATATTGTATGAGTGAGTATGAGTTCTGCTCGCTCTTTCTTTCTTTCTTTATCTTTCTTCCTCTCGAGAATTTTTGTTTGCATTTATATTATACCGTTTATAATGAACTACCATAGGTTTTAGTTTGATAGTCGTGATGCGGACAATTTGTTCTGACTCAATTTGCAAATTTATCCTAAATGACCGCGCATTAGTCTTACAGACCATTGGGACCTCGAGTTTAGCTTCATTGAAAGAGAATGGAGAGAGAGAGAGAGAGAGAGAGAGAGAGAGAGAGAGAGAGAGAGAGAGAGAGAGAGAGAGAGAGAGAGAGAGAGAGAGAGTTCCGACCAAAATGTTTGACAGATTGGCCCATATGCGAGTGGGTGCGAGCTGCTGTTTATGGTTTATCGCGCGTGTTTTGCGTTTATGTTCCAGATCAATTCTCTCACTCATTTCTCTTTATTCTACTACTAAACACTTGCTCCATAGAGACTGCTCACTCTCGGTTCTTCAATGCCACCATATTCAATTGTATTCCTCTCGTTCTTTCATGTTTTTGGTTTCTGTCTGTTGATACTTTTGATTTGGTGATCATACACACAGCAACCGAGACTAATCTAATAAGCAACAACCCGAATAGAGTTGTCAGCACATTTTCCTCATCTTTATCCCGATGGTTAGTCATTTATTCTTTCAATTAAGTTTCCGACAACTTCTGTCAGCAGTTTGTATGTGTGTGTGTCCCTTTTTGCAGTCCAATCCCATTGTATTCATTCTAAGTAGTAGAATATATATTTCGATAAAATTTAAACTTTTTATCAAACCGAGGATAATCTGGCTTCACAGACTGTTTTGCCTTTGTTTAGGATTTGACGTGTCACGCATCTTTTTTTTATGCTTTCATCCACATTCTTAAATACTGACATTGGCAGAGTGTGTTCAAATTGGATTACTGACACTACCAGATATTGGAAACCAATTGAGAACTTTGAACTCTATTGTCGAATAGCGAATGTCATACTCAGCTAAAGCTAATTTCATAGTTGGTTGCCTAACGTTGCACCTAAATACAAAAGGGGAATAAAAGAAAGAATGGGACGCCCTTTTTTATTTAATCGTTCATTTTAAATACACTTACTTGAGCAATCTATATATGGATTTATTTTTTTACTTTATATTTTTGCGTGTGTGTTTGCGCGCGCGTATGTCCCGTTTCATGATCTCATCTCTAACATTAAACGATCATCAATCCGATGATGAGCTTCAATGATTCACTTGACTTGTGATACGATACGATTCGATATGCCTTGAAACGAAATGAAACGAAAGCAGGTCATTGACAGTGACCCTGAGGGTCATTATCGAGTGCCACTTGGCTGCTGATGCATTCGGGTGTTGTGTTGTGTTCTGGTCCTATCGAAAAATGAATGAATGAATGAATGAATGAATGCTTTTTACTATAGTATAGGAGTGTTCTGACATTATATCTAACACTTCGATCGGAAAAAAACTGTCTCTTCGATGTCTCTATAAATGTGAATGTATTATTCTACTATCGTTGCGAATCTTTTTCGATTGGAACAATTATCAATGTGAAATAAAGCTTCCCTCTCTTATATTAACAGTATATTGATTCACTCAAGTATCTCTCCAGGGAGATCTTGTCTCACTCTCTTTGCCTATTTGTTGGACAGTAAATTAGCTCTTTTCGCAAGGTCCGAAAAGTCTGTCGTTCAAATACACATTTACACACCGAGACTTGCTTTCCTAAAAACACAAAATACAATACATTAACGCAAATACACACAATACCATTTGCATTGCATGATCTCCACCATACATCACCACAATAGAGACTATGTCGAGCTTTTATGTTATAAGTTCATTGTGTTTCCTAATATCCCGGTGTTTGCGCCCCGTCTGTTAGTTATTCGCACCTCAAGCCTTAATGAGATCAGATGTATGCAAGCTATTCACTTGTCCTCTAGTAACGTTCTTCTTTTCACCACACTATATGCCACAACAACTATTTGAATTGATCCTAGCCTAATGATGCGTTTCATTGACATCAAACACGACCCCCATCGAACACATGATACCAGAGTGAAACTTGTATTACAGATAGGGTAGATGATAGGGAGAGGAAGAGGATGATTTGAACCAAAATAGAGGTGTCAACACTTGTACACATGTTTCACAACCAAAATGCCCATTCAATTGGTTATTAGATATGTTCCAAATGTGTCCTTTTGTCATTGTGACTGTTTCGCTAATTATATTGTTCACAAGTTCAGTATCGTTTGATACTTGAATCCATTCAGTACCAAATGGGGCCTCTTACTACCTCACTCTTGGATGAATTTTAAACGAAATTAATTGGAAAGAATGAAATTTCCCCAATGTTATGTTTTGAGATGTCTCACACAATTCAACCGCAATCAATTGGCCAATTGATGATATACGATCGTATTCGCCACTCGATTGATGTTTCATCTTCTCTTCAATTGATTACAATTCCCATCATCATCATCACCGATTCATCGATAGTTTGGATGGATGGATATTATTAATTATTAAATCGAGATTTAAATCGGTTTTTGCCTATCGCTGCTTGGCATCGTTCTAAATTTGATCAATCTCATAATTGACATTTAATATATTTGAGATCCAATTAGCTATCATCCAACTATCACAAGCAAAAGAATGTAAATATTCAACGGTTCATAGATCGAAAATTTGATTTAGGTTGTTTAAGACAACCGATTTTGGTGGTGTCGACGATCCTCCCATGCCAACCTCAACCACTGAACACATAGATCGTGACCATGATTCGCCATCTTATAGCATATCATGTGCCGACACATTCTATTCGTGCTCGAAATTGGATTAAACTTTTTCTTCTCCTACGAAAGGGAGAAATTAATTTCTTTCTTTCATCTTCTTCATCTTTTTATTATTTATTTATTTATTTTTCATTTTTCCTTTTTCATACCTTTTGGTCGCTCTGGTTTTGGCATCAATCATCACCGATTAGATCGGAGAATGAAGGACGACAAGCATAAAGGGAGAGAGAGAGAGAGAGACACGCACGAAATCACATCAATCATCGATCCGTTTGTGTGTTGATCAAACTTCATCCAATCTACCTACCTGAACCTAGATTATGAATCGATTCTTCTTTTTTTTTGTTTAAAATAAAATTGAAGCCTATTATTTATATCAAAGCGTTGGCGGTAAAGGGAAACCATAACATAACTAATATTTGTAATAGTAGAAAACGGCCACCACCAACGATCGATTCGATAGTAGTCTAATAGGATTGGTAATTGATTTTAAATTAACATTTTCGTTTTGTGATGCTTGCTTGAATGAATCGAATTGAATGAAAATGAACTGACTAGATGGTGGGGGGGGGGGTGATCCACACATGAAGTGAGACTTTTCCGATGTATATACATACGGACACGATTCGTGTCAGCCTTGCCCTTCTATCCCACTCTATCTATCTATCTATCCATACTTAAATGTTGGACCAACAATAATTCGATTGAGCAAACAAACTACGAATGAACGAATACGAAGTACATCTATGTTGTGGACTCGACTTGACGAGTCGATCGACTCTCGTTAACCCGCCATCCATTTATCCATCCATCCATCCATCTATAGACATTGCCTTCCATTCTCTACTCATTCGGGCATTTGTCTGAATGTTGGTTTCGCCTCCGAAATGATGCAAATTCTCTTCTTTCGTTCGTTCGTTCGTTCATTCATTCCCGTTTCTGTCGTGTGCTAATTAAGTTGGCCGACTCGATGCCCGGAGGTGGTGTCCGACACAGAAAACGGGACCCGCATTCAATTTGCATTCTTCATCGTTTCAGGCTATGTTTGCTCGATTCTTCTCCGTCTGGCAACACATTCAATTCTGACACGAAAGATTCCATAGTGTTGGCATATATATATAATACATGTATACAGTTCAATAAATGAGGTGCGATCAAATTCGACGGAAATTCATCTATAACCACACGAAACTAACTACAATTAATTACTGTTAATTCCTACATGTGACTAATTATTAATTAGTTCATAAGTTGCGTAAGATGGCAGCACACAACAACCTAGTAATAAAAAAAATGTTGAAGATTGAAAGTGAACCTTTTTTTTTCGTGTTTTAGTTGCCGATGATTATGGTGGTCCTTTTACAGGTAAAGCTAGTGAGAGAAGGAGAGAAAGATTATCTTCCGTTATGAAGTATTTCATTTACTGCTTACAGGCAATTCCGTCATAAATTGACCGATTTCATTTTAATTATAATAAAAAAAAGAAGAAATATATTGTCATATCGATTACATCAAATTTTGATATTGATTATTGATGACAATTATTGGCCATCGATCGAGATGGATCGATTTTGATCTGTTAATTCATAATTGAATTCATGAAAGCAAGAGAAGTAATATAATCTCTCCATCATTCTTCTCCCTTATACATTCACAAATGATCATTGACCGATGGAACCAGGTCGGTTTGACCTGGCCATCGTTCTTCAAACGCAAATAATTTGGGTATCACATATAGACACACAGTCTAATTAGATTGATCTAACATTGATGTTAAGGTGAGGATTGTTACATTCATGGACAAGTTGGGGGAGTTTTGCTTCTTTTTTTTCTCTATCAATTTGGTATATGCTAAACAACAGTGGTGTTGGAGGGAACTTTTAATTAAGGCTTTCGGTTGTTTGTGTCTCGTCCGTTGTTGTTGTTGTTGATGCTGCTGTTGATACTCCCTCTGTTTGCAAATGATTCGTTAATTATGCGGACATCAATACCACCGAAGTGAACGAATTTTTTGTGTTTCCCGTGCCAAGAAAAAAAAAGAAGAAAATGAAATGTTTAGACGATTGAGGGAGAGAGAGAGAGAGAGAGAGAGAGAGAGAGAGAGAGAAAGACTGTCAGAACGTCTAGTGTTACCTATCGTATGTATCGATGGAGGATTGATTTATAAATTACCCAAAGATGAAGAAAAGAAGAAGAAGGAGCCGATTTGAATTTGTACGTTCATTTATTGAAGCTTGCACCAACTCTTGAGCCAACTTCAGCAACAGCAACACATCGAACGATCGATCGGAAGGAAGGAACACAGTGGCAATGGCCATTGGCGATTAAAACAAGCAGCAACAACTATTACAACTATTATTCGGCCGCTATGTAAGCACATTGTGCTCGATTATTGAGACATGTATCATTAACCCGATAATGGTTTCTTCCAATGATCAAAGTGAATGAAACGAACGAAAAGAACACACTCTTTCCAATAGTAGTTGAAGTTTGGGCTCCGCTAATATATATAAATCAAGGCATTCGAGTTTTAATGTTGGAATACATTTGCATCTTACCTATGCATCATCACATAGTGTTTGTGGTGGTTTTCTTTTTCATTTCTTCATCGTCGCCGTCGTCAATCGTTATACACACAGTTTTAGTTTTTTGTTTTCGTGTCGATGTCGATCACTGGGCAACCTTCTTTGGCCAAACGATGATGATGATCATCATCAGACCGACTATTATAGAATCAATAGTAGCATTAATATTAATAGCACACATTGAAGTGCACACATAATTACATGTTTACCATTTGAATGTTGTTGTGTGTTGTTCGAACGGTCTATCGTGTTCATACGTTAAACTCTTTAACCATGGGAGAGAGAGAGAGAGAGAGAGAGAGAGAGAGAGAGTTGGAATATAATAAACATTTCGATACGATTCGTACCAAACGAATGCAGTAGTCGGTCATATTATATGTATAATACAAAATTCCAAATACACTAGTAGATCGTTGATTTTATTCGCCACTTTACTCCTTGATCTACTAATCATAATCCTGGATATTAACACACACACACACACACAGAGAGAAACGCACACATTGAAATGATATGCATCTAGATCAATTCAATTCACACTTGCCAATGATGATGCACACCACACACTCACATTGAACGAATTGCAATTTTATGCCAATAATAATCTTATATATGACCTCTCGGTTCCATTTGGAACTGACGCACATGATCCCACTTTTTTTTCATATTATCATATCAAATATATTATAGATTATATAAAGAAATACTCTAAGTCTATTATTATTAGTATATTAACACACGTTTGAAATATCCAATCATCGAGTCCAGTCTCTCTCTCTCTCTCTCTCTCTCTCTCTCTCTCTCTCTCTCTCTCTCTCTCTCTCTCTCTCTCTCTCTCTCTCTCTCTCTCTCTCTCTCCCACTTCATACCAGCGAGTACACATTAATTATGGGCTTTAATCCAATTATGAGGTGACCGCTGTTCCCGACGCCACATCTCACTGTCCAACCTGTGCTCTTGTTCATCACTACTTGTCTTGTTGTTATGTCGGCTGTCCGACCAAAAAAATGATCGATTCATTGGCGAGACTAATTTCATTCGATTGAATCTTGATTGTATGCATTGCACGTTCCCTATTCTTGTTGTTGGTTCGCGCCAAATTGTCGAATGTGCTAATCAAATTGGCCGAAATATGGACACCAGAAAAAAATAGTGATGCAAAATAAAATATTATCAATCGATTTAATAGTTAACCGACATGTGTCTGCATTGTGGTGGATGCAACACAACCGGATGATCCTATTCCTTACATTCGGGTACGCTAAACTCCGTTTGTAGATGTAATGGATATTCTCTCGATACTGTCCCATATTTTTTTCTGGTTGGTGTAACGTAAACCACAACAATAATGATATAATAACTAGGTCCCTTGTATATATATTGATCTGACACGTTCCTTATTTGTTTGCCCGCTTTTTTTTATCGCAACCGGAAAACGGATATGTCAACCAAAAAAACCAAAGCAGCCAATATAAAAATTGAATAGGAAAGACATTAATCTTGGACACGACATTCAATGTTTTTCCTTTCTTCTCTTCTTCCTTTATATTATTATAAATATAAATTTAGGAAACTTTTGTTCATTTTTTTTGTGTGTTGTTCTATGAATTTGATATCGGCACCAAATAAATATCGGGTATGGGCATTAGAAACTGTTTTTATAATATTATGGAAATATTTCTCTATTTGTGTAAAAAAATAGAGAATACCATCAATTCGTTGGCGCACACATAAATGTATATGTTTGATGAATTTTCCTCTATATGAGTCATTGAAAATGTACTTATCGGTAAAATAGGATTTCCTCCCATGTTTGCTAGTTATTAGTCGTTTTTTTTGGAACAAGGGGAGAAAGACCAAAAAAAAAACGTTTCATATTCTGGAAGAGACTTGTACTCATTACTGATCGAGTAATATGCAGTGGTGCGTTGTTCCATTTGGAATTGTAATCGAATGACACGGCCACCAGAACACACAAAGCAGCGACTCCCTTAGTTTCAATTCACGTTTTTTTTGTCGAACATTGCCTTGTGGGGACAAGTCCAAGAGACCAGTCTCTCTCTCTCTCTCTCTCTCTCTCTCTCTATCTTTCAGTTCCCTCTCTTCTAGGGAATTGTCCAATGTTTGGCGAATAGTTTTACGCATTATCGCTTCGTTACACTCATTTGTTCATGCTTACGTTTCAACTTTGTTATTGAATTCAATTTTTAAGAGATTTGACTGTTTAATTATGACTATTCAACTGAGAATCAATGAATCGAATGTTGCCCATTGAGATGCCAATGCAACAATGTCAATTAATGATTCACTCATGTATGGACGTATGTAACCAGAATAGCATGGACAGGGACTGGTCTTTGATCGGCTCGTCATTTAATAATAGGTAAGATGTGATGTGTCCTCCTCAACATGCTCCATGCTTACTGTTCGATGCACACTTTGGTGAACATTGGACAACTCAATTGTACGGAGTGAGATGTGGGATGCGCCCGAGCGTCAATCAAATTCCGAACGATCTCGACCGATCCTCCTATTGTGTCCGAAAAGAAAAAAAAATGTGTAACGTTTCAATTGGCCAGTAAATAGTATTTCCCGCTTCCTTGCAATGTCGACCAACATGATCACGACCGATTTGATCGTGGACTATTCAACATTGTGGCCAACATTACAATTCCCGTTCTTTGTCTTAGGTGTACCGTAGGGCACCCGTTAAACTCACAGGCACACGGTATCTAAACCATACGGTTCAAATGTCCTTAATTTGTTTTGGATGCTTTCTCCTCCGTTTTAAACTTTAAAAAAAAAATAATCAAACGGTTTGTTTTGTTGCATAAGCAAAAAACAGCAACAATCATTTGATTGCCCTACGGCAGAGAGTATGTGATAGGAGAGGTGTCAGTCTGATTGTCAATTGATTACACGATGTGATGGCGACATGGCTCATTCGTGCATCGTTCCGCATACATACAACCATAACCATTTTTAATCGTCCGATACGTGCTTTCAATTAGCCATCTCCAACTAGACCGGCCGGCACATTTGGCATCTCGCGCGTCTCTTGTCTTTCTCTCATTTACTCTCGTTCTACATCTTTCAATACCGAAACATAAATACTGTTCAATGTTGACGAACGATGTCGAACAAATGAGAGAGTGGAAAGAGAAGAGTCTAATCTAAATAAACCATTGCCTTGTGTAGTCGCATTAAGCTTGTTTTCGTTCAACGTGTGAGCTCACAGGTAGTTAGCTTCAATGAGAGAGAGAGAGAGAGAGAGAGAGAGAGGCAATTCTATGGTGCAAGTCGGACTGAAACGGGCGAACGAGAAAGGCATGTCGTCGTTACGGCATGAAGCGTTGTCGTCGTCGGCAACAACAGCGGCAGCAACAACAACACCACCACGAAGACCAACATCATCATCATCATCATCATCACCCGACACAGGTGAGAGAGCGAGAACGCGCGAGGTGTACACTCTAGACCGGCACTCTAACAAACACCATTTCATTGCTTCGGCATGATCGGTTGCGAGAGTTGTGTCCCGTCTCGTTCGTTATGGTGCGCTCTCTTTCCCATTTGTATTCCAAATGTTCAATAAGCCTCTGAAAGGTGTATGATGTTCATGTCTTCATGTGTTTGATCTCAACGTGCGCTTTTCCGTTATCATTTATTATTATTATTATTATTATATTGGTCGACACTTGTCATGCATCCAATTTTCTGTGATGTGATTGGTTCATTTATGTGTCATTATTTTTGTACGCGTGCGCCTTAGTGCCCATCGTCACCCGCACATCGCATCATAATTTTACCGTTATTTTACGTTGGTTTCATCTTGACACCCCCTTACCTACATATATCTTGATCAATATGTTTCACGTGTTAACGTTTTGTGATGATCAAAATCTTGCAACATATTTATACCCGATAATGTTTTTTGCCGATCGATAAATTCGGGAAAAGACCCCCGTTTATATGTGACCAGTTTGTTCGTTTTTTTGTATCAATTATTATCATCAATAAAATAAAAAACAAACAAACAGTTCGATACAGAAGAAGTTGAAGAAGTGTACAA
Source organism: Blomia tropicalis (assembly GCA_029204025.1). NCBI lineage: Eukaryota > Metazoa > Arthropoda > Arachnida > Sarcoptiformes > Echimyopodidae > Blomia > Blomia tropicalis. The sequence goes on from CM055090.1 coordinate 7,389,780, forward strand.
CAAGTAGTTAACGTAGACCGGCAACAACGACATCGACAACCGCCGATAGTAATGGAGGTAATTACTGTGATATAATTGTCCGATTTGGAGAATACTTTTAATCGTTTAAAAAGGGTACTTGGCCTACTATTCATAAATAAATATAAATAAATATATATCTTATTATACGTTAAACTATCATTCTCAATCAATACAAATAGTACATTCTATGTGATTGGTCTATTTGTCTATTATCTATGTTTGCCCCCTTTTTAATGCATCATATAATGATGGCCATCGACCCCTTACTCATATCATAATTCTGTTTTATCATAATTCTAAATGAGGGCAATGATTTGATTTATCGGCGACATTTACTCGTCGTTTCTATTGACGATAACCAAAATGAACATTTTAAGCAGTAATAATAATAGATAGATAGATAGGTAGATAGATGACGACGACGACAACAATTACCGCAATGTAAAGTTTTGTAAAGGCATTCCCGTTCTTGTTGTTACGGCGATTGTTGTATATACTTATTACTTTTGTTGTGCATTTATTTCAACCATTCAATTGATCATTCATACATCATAATCTAAAGTGATTAATTAATGACAAATCGACCACTACCTGAGTGTAGGTATATTATATGTCTTCAACTTTAGGTTGGCGTCTTCTTTAAGCTTATTAATTAGGAAATCATCCATTTTGTGTGTGTGCGAACCAAACAAACAACAACCAATCTATTCATTGTTGTGCATTATTCATTGATTACACAGCTACACGATCCATCAACGGCTATTACCGCCTAGTTTACCGTTTTTTTTCTTACTAGTGTTCATCAACAATCTAAAGAAGGAATATAAACAAACATATATAAGATCAATCTTTTTACATTTTCTTCTTGTCTCCTTATTGTTCTGGATTGTTTTGTCTACCGACAATCTTTCTATCTATCTAGCCATCTATCTGCTTGTCTCAATGGAATAGTTTTGTATGTGTGAGGCGGCGGCGACGGCGACGGCCTTATTATCACCCGCACCACTCGATCTGTCAATTGTGATTCTCTCATTCTCTCATCCAATGACTTCAATGACTTAAACTTGCACTCTAATGTCTTGTCTATGTATGTATTAAAGTATGACACTGATTTCTTTACCGTTCCTTTTTTCTTTTTTCTTTTTTCTTTCTTATTTCTTATTACACACTCATATATATATATATATGGAGGATATTTTACTTGACTGACTGACTTACCTACTTATACTTTACCGTACCCCAGTGCAACTAATCATGAATGCATGAGTAACTCATTTAACTGTTACAGTGTTAATTTGTGTGTTTACCAATGCATCTCATTTTCCATCCACCTTTCTTTCGACGTCTGTTCGTCGTTTAGAGTTTTCTGGTTTTTTATTTGAAATAGTTTTTATTTACATTTGGTTATTTTTTTGGTTAATTTTTCTGGTGTTTTGTTTTGTTTGATTCAACCCTTTTAGTTTCTGGTTTAAGATAGTCTATTTTGTACTTGTTTTTCATGCTTTCAATTACTAGTACAAACAAGGTACAAATTACCTAAAGTGATATATGAAGAAAATCAACTCTTGATTTGTCAATAGGGAAATAGTAGATAATATCTGATAATAATAATACCAAATTTATATTTTTATCTCACTTTGGTGCATATAAAATAACTATACACTTTAAGTGTTCAAATTTAATAACCCCCCTTAGACTCTCTTTAAATATATTTATCAATCTTAAATGATGATGAACTTAAGCTATCTTTAATTTTGGTATTTGTGTGTGTGTGTGTGTGTTAAAAAATGATGATGATCGTCATTCTATTTCTTCGTGGTTGTTTTTGTTTTTGTTTTGTTTGTGCTCTTCTAACGATTAGTATAGCTTTGGTAATATTGAAATGGTAGCAATTACAACTACAATTATTATGTTCAAAGTCGCTTATATTATATGGTTGAGAATGAAGATCGATTTGCCACTTTGTAAATGTTTCGCCTAAATGTGAACAGTGGCTAATTGACCACTAAAATGACCACCATTCCATACCATCATCATAATCATCAATACGATTTGTTAATAAATTCCTAACGTTCGAACGTTTTATCATTAATACTACACACAAGAGAGAGAGAGAGAGAGAGAGAGAGAGAGAGAGAGAGAGAGAGAGAGAGAGAGAGAGAGAGAGAGAGAGAGAGAGACAAACTTCTATAACCTAATTATGGAGCGAGATGCGAAACATTTTGGAAATAAAATCGGAGGGGCAAGAAAGGCACCAATGGGCATCTTCTGACATTTCGTCCGACAATTGCACCTCGATAAATCTTCGACGACTTGTGACATTAATTGCTCCAGCCCCCTTACGTTTATTCTCCCTCCACTCTATCTTTAAAGCTTGTATCATCTCTGTTTTAAATGTTCATCTCTCTTTTTCCTATTCGTTCTTCATCGGATCGAATGGACAAATATACAACCTGATATATACATACGGCGACGAATGTCGTTTAAAATCGTTTTCGTCTTCGTCTTCGTCGTCGTCTGCTCTTTTTGCTCAATTTGAATGTCCAAGTAGGGTGCGAAAATCCCTCATTCCATATTCTGCCTCCTCTTCCTTCTACTTTATCATTTGTTTTGTATTGTGTTATGATCATCATCATTCGCCAATCGGCAACAAATGATCAAGATCATTAGATACATTCGACCTGCAATTTGGCAGCAATAAGATTGACCTGCCGATGGCGGTGAAATCTTCATGAAATCGATTCCTTTCTTGTACATATAAGCTAATGTCATTTGTTGTTGTTGGTGTTGTTGTTCACTTCACTAGTTGGTGGCCGCTAATTAGATGGATCAACATAATAAAACTATATGTTTCATGATCAATGTTTTTATATTATGCCATGTTCGTCCCAATCCATCTATCTTTGTGTCGAAAATGGCTTTCTTTTTGCATCTTTTTTTTCTCTTTACCAATATATAAGGACAAACCATTGATTCACATCTACTTTGAAAGTGATTTCGATGTGCCTTATTTCTTTTTTTTCAGTTCTTGAGGAACATTAGACTTTCTGTTTAGTTAATAACAACGTTCTGTCCTTTCTCGCATCTGTACAAATTGACATGAGAATGATGATGAAGATGATGGTGATGGTGATGGTGGTGTTGGCGATGGTGATGGTTAGAATAAACTACAATCCCACTGTTGAATATGCAACACAATCTAATGTGATTTAATAATAATCAAATTGAACATTGCGCGGTTTCTCTCTCTCTCTCTCTCTCTCTCTCTCTCTCTCTCTCTCTCTCTCTCTCTCTCTCTCTCTCTCTCTCTCTCTCTCTCTCTCTCTCTCTCTCTCTCTCTCCCTCTCCCTCTGTCGCACTCAACTCCCTTGAATCGGTACATCATCATTATCAATATACATTTGGCTAAGCCGACACTTACAATCCCACTACTGGGATTCAATGAAAGGAGGATAGTGAAAAGACGATGAAAAAGAAAAAGAAGAAGTGTACGGGACGAACCCATTCGCATTGTCGATAGGTTCAACCTTCTTCTTTTACTTCGATTAATTGTTTTGGAATTGATTATAACCCAAACCGTTTTCAAGTTTCGATGTTCAGCAGAAGCTGCCCAATTGAAATGAGATTGATAACATATAATATTATTATATTGTTTGGTTGCATTTTTGATTTTTGTTCCCTTCTCCTCTCGAATACCATTCATTTCACACTGATAGATCTCTCCCATACCCATAGGTTTAAAACATTAAGAATGTGCCCAATGTACCTACTATTTCTCACTTATGGAGTTAGTCAGTAATCTTCCGTTTCGTTTCCGATCGTTTCCGATCCTTTGCTTCTCATTTTTTTTTGTTTTGGCTTTGTTTTGTTAGGTAAGCATTTAGTAAGGCAGTCATTAATAATTTATTAATACGTTTTAAAAACTGGGGAGAGATTGCAACCGACTGGCCAAACCAACCTGAGACAACCAAAAGATGAGGTTGACGATGTCGGCGGCAAGATCAGCCGGTACTTAGCTAGGAGAGAGAGAGAGAGAGAGAGAGAGAGAGAGAGAGAGAGAGAGAGAGAGAAAGGCAGGCGAATATAATTAATGCAAATTATAGATAGCTTTTTTGGAAGACGAACGAAAAGTCTCTCTCTCTCTCTCACTCTCGTTCATCTGACTTGAAACACCATTCGATCATCGATCTATGCGACGATGAGGGACGACGATGTCTTATATATATATATATATATATATCGTCCCGTCCATAGAATGGCATGTCGGAGCCATTGCTTTCTCGTTTTCGTCTTTCGATGATGTTATTAATGATGCTTTTGCCATAGTCATGTTAGCCATCATTTGAGCACAACTGGTGACGGCCCACCAATCCAATAAAAGTATAAGGCAAACTTTAATGCAAAAGATTGCTTGCTTTCAATGTTTAGTTCGTTTTGCTGACCAAATGGTTCTAGTACTTTGTAGACCGAATGGTAACAAGTGCAAATGGCCACAATAATTACCTACCTTTGTGCACCTCTCTCTCTTTCTCAAAATGTGAGTGTTCAATATCTTCATGTATTCACTTCAAAAGTATGTAAGTGAACTGAAATATAAGCTATGGTCCAGTCGCATAATTTCATCACACACACACACACACACAGACACACACACAATTATCGAACACTTTGATTGCTGGCCATTTGAAGAAAAGGCATTCGAGTGTCCGAAGTTTCGATGTATTATTATTAAGGCGAAAAATTAGTCCAAATAAATCATCGAGCCCTCTCTAGATACTATTCTACTGTGCGTCTTAATCGCACTTGTCGTTCAATTCGGCGACGTTACTTCGATCACAATTTGGCAACATGACAACATCGATAGCAATTAGTTGTTTGCCACCATGGTCGAGAGACTTGTACTTTCATTCATTTCGGGTTCTCTTCATTTTCCACCTTTGAACGAATTATTATTATGACAAAACTATCCCATTTGATGTATCCCATGAGATGTATAATTTTGGCAGCCCCGGAAAAAAAGAAATGTACAATCTGAATGTGAAAGAGGTTTTACTATATTTATTGGAACATTTACTCTTTGATTGGTGAGAGAGAAAAAGAGAGAGACAATTAATCTTCACTCTAATTGAGCTATTGGGTATTTGAAACTTTCTAACAAAAATAATGAATGATATAAATGATTGAAGAAGAAGAAGAAAAGAAGAAAAATTTCCCCCTCCAATTCGTTAATGCCATTGTTTGTTCTTTTGCATATTGTATTATTTGCTTCAATTGCAATTTGCGGAATGGTAATTCATTAATGTGTAAACCTCGTTAAATCATTTCACAATCTTGATAGCAAATTTGGTTAAGGTCGAAGGTTGTTTCATTCGTTTTTCCACTCATCTCTATTCATTCTTATAATATATGAGTGTTGAACGTTTTATTTTTTGTTTACTAATTGACGATATCCACAAAAGAACTCTTCTTCAATGATTTTTCCGTACGTCATTGTTGATATTGTCGTCGTTTGTTTGCATACGATTGGATTCAATACATTAAATTGGTTGTTAATGTCTATAATAAATGTCGGGCTAAAACCCAAAAACAAAAACCTATATTATCCATTGAATAAATTGTAATGCATTGAAATTCACCGAGTGCGAATATGACGATGATTATGATTTAGTCACCAGACCGAACCAATACTGTGATGAAGGAGATATTATTGTTTTCATCATTTACCTCAAACACTTTACCTCGTTCTCCTCCTCTTCCTTACCTCTTGAAATGGACAATGGCATTGTCAATGGCCCAATTATGACTAATTTGTTCGACTACGTTCAGTTGTTCTTATTTTCTGATCATCAAATGGGATTTTTGCAAAATAAAACCATTTCGCTAACTCTTGACAATGTTCCAATCTCAATTAGTCGCGCTTATTGACTTTCAATAGACCAATGATGGGACCAAATTGGGCGCACGCCGAATATTGTGTGCTCTTTGTATTTTTTTTTATTTTCCATCTCCCACTTTGATCCTAAACTAATTGCACTCATTTCAATCTACATCATCCATTGTCTTTATCTATCTATACCAATCGAACTATCTATCTTCTATATTTATATTTGAATTTGGACTTTGTAAGCACGCGCCTTCTTTTTTTCTTTCTTCTTCTTCTTCTAACTTGCCCGTTCGTTTGATTAATCAACGAACGTCAAGCGACAAATAATTGGTCTATACGGGGCAATGGCAATTTTAAAGTGGTTCATACTCATCAACGGGGTTAGATCCTTTTTCCCTGTTGTTGTATGGCAAATTTGAATTGACTTTCCATTGTTTAAAGTGAGTGAAAGAGGGTCGACTAAATAGCTTGAGCCATTAGTCCCGTTCGTGCGCCCGCCGACAATGTGATCGTCTCACCGTGACATTGATTGCTCACAATTCAATACTCTGCAAATCATTCTAGTCTTGAAACACACAAACACATTGGTCTCTCGGGCTAAATATAACGTTACAACAGGTGAAATCAGTGGTCCTTGTCACCCAAGGGCACTTGGTCTCTCTATCTGTCTCGCTGGTCCCCTTCTCTCCTCAATTGCTTAGAAAGCCTTTTTCCATATAACGGTCGTTGTAAAATATATTCATTTCAATCAAATTGACAAATGTTGCCGACATGATCGGTTCGATTCAATACAAATCATTCAATCTTATCGTTTAGGTGTATTTTACCTAAGATTCAATTCAACTCGTTACTACTACGACTACTATGTCATAAAATGTGTTCGAGTCGGTGTTGAAAATTACCGGCATTTTGTTTGTTCGTTGCCATTCGCCTCTCGTTTGACCCAAAGAGAAAAGTGAACAAATTGTCCTTCAAATTAAGGTTTATTGGTTTATAACTCAATCTTCTCCCTTGATTCTTTTTGCTAAAAAACAAATTCCATAAAAAAAACATTTGCCAAACTAATAGCCATATTCTTTAAATGTTTATTCTTCGTTTCTTTATAACTTACCTTTTGAGTTGAAAAAAGAAGGAAGACATGTTTTGAGTGGACATGCTTCAATGGAATGCAATGGTTACATTCCCATAAATCACAATGAAAAGGACAATCGATTGTTGCCTTTGCACCCAACCAACAACCAACTAAAAAAATCAATCACGATTTTTTTATGTTCAAGTGTTTTTTTTTATTATTAAGGCACAGAATCTAAAAATATCCTTTCTTTCCGTGTTTAATGTTTGAACAAAAAACCGCTATTTAGACAGAAGTGGGAGGAGAATTTATATAGAGAATATAATTGAATAGCAATTCTTGGTTTCATTAAATCGACACCGTCCGAATCGAATCGGTGGTCTATGGTCGCTTCTTAAGTCTTTAATCAAAAGATGTAGAAGTTTGAAATGGTCATGATTCTTTCATCTGATCGTGAGTTTAATTGAGGCCAATTAGATATATTGCCGAAGAAAAGTTTGGCACCAGTTTATTATCTTTTCCATAGAAAACAATGCATAACTTATTGAAACCGGAATTCAACAAACCCTAGACCTCGGCATTGGTTACGCCATCTATACTCTTGGAACATGAAACTAATGATTTGTGGATCCATTTTTTCCCCATTTCATTCACATTACTAATCAATTTGAGTCGCACATTATTAAAATGATAATATATCAATCAAATGTCTTTTACTTTCAATGTTCATTGATCAAAATTACATTCACAAATTGCGTCAAGCCTGTACCATAATATAACATAATAATAATAAAAAAAAAGAAGCACAAAGATGGCCATCAAATGGATCCTAATCTTGTATCTCTTGTACACTCCATACATAGTATGTAATTTTTGTTAATTTTTATCGATTTTCGTTTTCGCCATCTAATTGGAACTGAATGTAGTGAGTGAGTGAGTGAGTGAGTGAGTGATGAAACACGAGCATGATTTGAGGTTTGTTACCATCATACCATAATCATCATCATAATAATCAATTGATGATGACGACGACTACTACTTCTAGTATACAATCAGTTGTGGACCTAATCCTCAACCAATATTATTTGGCGGCAACGACGAAGACGACGACGGCAGTGATTAGCAAACCTGTTTAGTCGTTTTTATTTTATTTGTTGCTTATGTATACATACTTATATATATGCTTATTCAAGAAACATTTCGTTCCGATCATTCAGTCACTAGATGATGATGATGATGTCGACTTATGATTGTAAAGAGTGATGTCTCCCGACTGATCTGAACTGTTCAAGTTCTCAATATGCTATGGATCTGTTCATATTTTGTACACTCTATCACTCCTAACACCCAATCTTATTGCATTCATTTGGCTTTCTCCATCGCTTATTTCAATCTCACTTCCCTGGTTTTGCTTGTTGCAATTGAAAACGAATCTCTATATCTATCTAATACTTGTCGAATCTCTAAAAGATTCAATCATATGGTGACATTTGAACTTTGTCCATCATTGCAAGCAAGATCTTTCTTATTTTTTTCTTTTTACTTGATTGCTTAGTTGCTTGTTTGGTTCGTTAGTTTGTATATTTCTGAAAAGTCAAGATGAAGCAACATGTAAGGGAGACAAATCTTGATTCCGAGGTACACATGCTATCAACATCGGCTTTTTTTTCTTTCCCTATCCCGGACTCCTCTTCTGTTGCTTCCAATTTTAATTAATTTGCCAACATTTGAACGATGCTTCCAAAGATTGGTTTGTTAGATAGGTTTGCAATGACATCGACAGAGAGAGAGAGAGAGAGAGAGAGAGAGAGAGAGAGACACTTGAGTGATGATGAGATGACCCAATATATACTGTTTTTGTATGAATGATGTATGAAACTGTTTATTTGTTTGCTGTTAATCATTATATTGCTTCCATTCCCAAAAACTATTGTTGCATTGCTATATTCGATGATGTTTCAATTCGAATACAAACACCGTTTATCTAATTGATCTTTACCCATTTGAAATGAATTGATCATTACTGGGAAATATATTGACCTTACATTCCATCATTCGTTTTCCTATCTTTTCAGTCTTTTCGAATCTTCGAAAAGAATTGCTCTTGAGATTTTTCTTTTCTTTTATTAAATGATGATCGACCCTGTACGACATTATGCCAAACCCCTTGACGTTTCACTGCAAAAATTGATATTTGTTTTCTCCTACCATAGTGTGCTTGATGCTATAATTAGCTAGGTATGACGGTGACGACGATGATGATAGTACCATTGAAAATTGTGTGCCAAAGAAAAGAAGAGCAAAAAAATGATTTTTACCCACAAGAGAAAGAAAGAAAGAAAGAGAGAGGGGGTTCTTATGAGCGCGTGCATTTTTTGTTGTTCAGCTTATTTGCCGGTGAGTTCGCTCGCTCCCGGCCTGGGCCAGAGGGGAAGTTTGACACGAAACTGATAGTTTGGAAAAGTGAGTGAGGGAGATGAAAGGACCAGAATGTAAATTGGCAAACCTGTCCAAGCAGACACACACACACACACACATTTGCAATCGTCGAACAGGTGATAAAATCGAATTAGCATGGCGAAGAGTGCGCCATGTCGAGAAAGACGAAGCAAGTGAAATGAGAGAGAGATGCTGTCCAAAGTGCTGAAGAAGCAGCGGCAAATGCAAACACCCGATGATGCGAGATCCATTGGTCGTTTGGTGGTAGCTTTTTTTTATTATTATTATATACACATGCTAACATTGTCCAAATTGGGGGATGAACAGGTCCGACAGGTCCAACATAGCTTGCCACTGGCACACAGGTAGATCGCCGCAGGTAATCATTCGGCCTGGAGACTAAAATTTTCTTGTGTATACGTTTGCTTCAAGTGCTTGCTCGCTTCAAGCTCAATAAGTCCTCTCTCTCTCTCTCTCTCTCCCTCATTCTCATCGTATCGTCTTCCTATTCTTCTTCTTCCAATCATCTATCTGTGGATGGTCGTAGTGGCTTTAAGATTTTGTGCGCGCGTTCATTCTCCACACTTACAAACGTTTTCCATGTGCGCCCTCTGGCCAACCTTAAAGGCTGTGTCGATCCTTTACTGTCGTCTCTATCAGTGTCTCACTTCCTCCCCCTTTTCAAATTGCTGCTGGCTTCACTCGAAATATCGGACCACAACTTCGATCACTTTAACTGCTCAGTACGGTGATGATCTTCTTTGCACGAAGATCGTTTGTGTGTTGTTGTTGTTGTTTCCCACCTTTTTCTTACCAATCGCATGTGTGTGTGTCTCTGTGTGGTGTTTGTTGACTCATTGAGCCCTCAAGGTAGATTGCAAAGGTGTGCTGCTGCGATCTTTTTCTTCTGCTTCCTCATTTTCACATGTTGATCATCACTGTGCCATATTATTTTTTTGAAAGTTTCATTTCATTCGGTTTTGTCATAACCAAGTAAAGAAATATTCCTTATTGAATGTAACAACAACAACAACCGAAACAACATCAAGTGTATACTGGGAAAACATGTGCCAACAATAATTATTTATCATTTTGTTTTTGAAAATATATTTGTATACTCCGGTCTTCAATTGAGTTTATTCAAAAAGTGCCATATCGATTTAGTCCATATGTTTGTTTCAAATCATCCGTTGATCATGATGGATCCAAAGCAATTGATCATAAATCTAAATAATAATGAACGTGAAAATATGGAGCCAAATTCACGTAAACGGAAATGTCCCTCAGATCATGATTCATCGGACCAGGAACATGGCCAACAACAGATGAATATCAATGGAAACATATCACCAAACCATAATAATAACAATAATAATAATAACAACAATAATGATAATAACCCATTGAAGAATAATCTGGTCTTCGTGTCGGTTCCAGAGGTAATCCATCACCCAAATTTTAAGAAAGTTTACTATCATTTCTCCTGTCAAAATCAATTTTTTGAGTCACGTGGTTTTGTTATTGTCCGTTATACAATGTCAATCACGAACAATCCGCATCAACATCATCATCATCATCGTTGTCTACATCGACATCATCATTATTATATTATGATTGCGATCAGGTTTTCCCTTCAGAAAGCTTCCTTCTATTACCACTTGATGATGATGATGTTTTGTTGATGGCGATGATTCTCCTTTGTTGTTTTGACGGCCAAACCTGGGAGTGTGATCACGTGTTTCGCCTATGGCAAATAGCCGAAAGCATGTGTCGGCTTCTCATGCTGTGCGTTCATTCTCCTCCGTTTGGTTTCGTTTCTTTTCACTTTACGATGATTCTTGTTTTTTAAGGAGTGATGCTTTTATATGGGAAACATATGATGATCTTTAATTCAAATCATAATTATTGGTGTGCTACCGTTTTATAAACAAGAAAACGGTAGCAAAAGCCTTACGGCATTCGATGAGCCCGTTATTTTGGTTGTGATTATGTTTCTTTTTCCAATGTTTAACATGTTCTCTTTCACTTATTCGTTTGATTAGGATCGACGTGATCTGGTGTCACATGGTGGCGGACTAGGCCCAATCACCAGTATCGGTGGATCGAGTGGAACCTTCAGTACGACCGCCTCACGTCTATCTCATACACCATCATCAGACTTTCAGCCACCATATTTTCCACCGCCGTACAATCTTCAGCAACAACAATTGGACTTTCATCACGCCCATGCTGTGAATGCAGTTGCAGCAGCCGCTGCTGCCGATCCATACGGTCATCTCAACAGTTTGGCATCGTCAGGTGGCGGCGGTGGTGGCGGCAATGGAAATCCGCAACAATATCATCCACATTCTCAGATACATCGATCACAACATCAAGTGTTGAATAGTCGACGGGATGAGGCCGAATTGAATCATCTACAATCGAATGCGATGCACGCGGCAGCCGCTGCCGGTCTTCATCAGCATGGATACGTCAGCGATGTATCATCGATGGCCAACCATCATCGTCGAGCGGATATGTATGCCAACATGCGAAGGCCCGATGTGTTGATGCACGGACACCATATCTCCGATCAAGATTTGCTCAACAATCTACAAAACAACAGTTCGCTGCCATTGGATGATCCACAGGTAGGTCATTCCTTTACTCTTTTTTTTATCTATAGAAAAGTTTTCATTTGTTATAATACTACTATTTAAATGTGAATAGCTAATCGTCATCATCATTTCAGATCTATTTCGGTAGTGGTAGTTTTGTTTTTGCTCTCGTTCTCGTTTCCTTATCTCCCATTCAACTCGCCACACGAGCACACACACACACACACACACATTTACATTTAATGTGTAGAGTGGCAATTCCTTGTAGTGTGGCAATAATCATTGATGCCTTTTTCTTCTATTTCTTTGATTCGTCCACTTTGTTCTCTCCGTTTATAAAACTTAACTTAATACAATATATGCTTCAACAATCTTGTTGCTGCCAATTGCCCTTTTGCACACCGGATTTGAATTCGACCAGTTGTTTTCGATGCTCGATTTTATCCTCTCATCGGTTCTCTTATCTCTCTCTCTCTCTCTTCTTTCAATGATATTTATTATTATGTCAAGTCGTAACTATTTTAATTAATTTCACATCCATTCCATTGCCCGATCAAATCGTCTATGTTTGATTTTATGAGTTCGTATTCGTTTTCATATACTTTTCTTCTTTTTTTTTTATTATTGCCATTTTCTACTCCTTTTTTTATAAAGAGTTGTGAGCGAACAAATGGTTGGCAATGATGTCGCTGGTTTGCTATTTCGTGTTTAATATTTTCCCATCTATTCGTCAAATTTTTTTAGTAGAATGGTTTACATCATTATCTTTCAATGATTCTTTTTAAACAAATTAATATTTTAATTAATTATCAGTATTGAAATTTGTAAAACTATATAAAATGTTTCAAGAATTCTGAAACTATTTTGAGATCAATCAAACGACATGCAATGAACGACGTTCATTTTTATTTTATTTTATTTCATTTACACCACAATTGATAAAAGAGATTTTATTGCTTTATTTCGTTCGTTCGTTCGTTTGTTAAGTAACACCTGAAATGATTTTCAGGTAAAGTGTGAGTGAGTGTTCAATTATCAACACCAATTGTCACTTTGTCACACATCACCGCAAAATGTTGTGTGTATGTGTAAGGAGTGGTATTACCACATTGTTTGACCCGATCGGCACTTGTACACTTGAATGTTCAGGTTTTTTTTGCGTTGAACGTTTGTAAATTCAATCCTGAACATCTTCCGATCAGTCGCCACGATCATACCTTTATTTTTTCGTTCTTTGCCTGATCGTTCTCCCTCTCTCTCTCTCTCTCTCTCGTCGTCCGTTCAAATATATGTTGGCCGTAAATTAATCTCTTTTTGCAGGTTGGCTCATACACATTCACATCCTATCCACATGCACAAGACAGGTTGTATGTATGTATATATATATATATATGTGTGTGTGTGTGTGTTTGTGTCGCCATTCCCGATTATTTCTTTCGTATTTTCTTCTTCTTCTTCATCATCTTTCATCGTCCTCTCATCTTTAACTTCATCATCTTCTATGCTTAAGAAATAGATTCCAACTAACAGAGCTCGATGTCGGTGGCGATGGCGGCAGCCAACTACTCGTTGTCGTTGTCGTTGTCGTCGTCGTCGTCGCCGCCGTTTTCTTCGACGTTCCAATCTCTCTACATGTGTCAGTACATGTTTGCTCAGCAATGTGCGTGGAAGGCCTTGAAATATCGAATGATGATGATGATGATGTGGTGTTGATGATGATGAAGACGACGAAAACATTCTCGAAGATGTCGATGGTGACGATGATGCTTTCTTCTTCTTCTTCTTCATTCTCTATCATCATTTTTTTGCTAATTGGCCCAATCGACGAACGAATGAACGTTTTTTCTTCTTCATTCGTTTGTCTAACATTGCCTTTTCCTTCAATGATGATGTTGATGATCGCACCATCATGATGAATGTTGTTTCCTGTGTGTGACATGATCAATCCATTACCTCGTTTATATTTATAAGTATTATATATATAATATCGTTTAGAACGATTGAATATTACGAATGTGTTTATGGGCGACGATTGATGGGGTCCAATTGGATTTCTATATTATTATTGTTATCATCATCATTTAGTATTATATATTTTATGTATATATATTCATTAAACAATGGTGATGGATATTGGTTCATTACCTTTGTTCAAAGATATCTGATCGACTTTTTACACTAATAGGCTATTATCACACTTGGTGCAAAATGGACCCTAATCCGACAGGTCAATTCTCTACGGTATTTTGATGTTCATTTTGTTTTTTTTTTGCTCTTTCTCTTTTGTTCGGTCGCCTCCAAATAAGATAGTGTATGTTTGTGAATGTATATAATCATCACGAGAAAACAAAATGGCGAGACCATTTCAGACTTCAAACTAATCAGACACACTGGTATATTGACCAATTGACCATCATTGCATTGGCATGCCAAGTTTAATTAGTTTCTCGCGCTCAATCGCGAACTCTCTTCTTTTTTTTTTTTTTTAAGTAGTAGTAGTAGTAGTTCGCCTTGTTCATTTGCCTGATTGCCGACGTCGCCGACTTTTCAACGTCAATCTATCTCTATCTTTCATTCTCACTCCTCTTCTATTTAGTTTTCTCTTCCCGACTCCCTCTCTACTTCTTTTTGTAAATTGACTTTTTTGAGAACCGATCAAGAGTTCTAGGTCTCTGATGTTCAGGTCAGGACCACTTTGAACTTGAAGGAGTGTCTTGTCTTGAGTATTCACTTGTCTAATGGCTTCAAGAATGAGTAAAAACGAGACCAAAACTGCCCATCCGAAGATTGCTCGATACCTTATAATCTTTTGTTTTGCTCCGAATGAGACAATCGGCGGCGGCAATTTTGGTTCTTTCAGATTTACAGTGATTAATGGCCATCTTATTGAAGAATCGCTACCATGAACAGTACGATTGATGATGTAGGAATAGGGGGAGGAGGTGGAGAAAACGAACGACATAGACCTAGACATCATCTCAATTCCAATAGCTACTGTGATTAGTATATTTTTAGTGTGTATTGGAAACAATAATTAAAATTATTCAACTATTTGCAAATATAGTACACATAAATGGAAAACAAATATTTAAACGATTCATATTAGTCGACTGATTGTGCGCCGTTCCAAAGGTGAATTGTGGGTATCACATTCTCATCTCCATTTTTTTTGTGGTATATACCACCAAAATCGAAGGAACA
Source organism: Blomia tropicalis (assembly GCA_029204025.1). Taxonomy (NCBI): domain Eukaryota; kingdom Metazoa; phylum Arthropoda; class Arachnida; order Sarcoptiformes; family Echimyopodidae; genus Blomia; species Blomia tropicalis. Next base: position 7,404,994 of record CM055090.1, read on the forward strand.
TTTCGCATCGACTCGTTCCTCTGAAACATCTAGCACCCATTTTGCAATATAAGCTATTCTAAGTAATAAGAGAGATATGTGGACATGAAATGGTTGCTTCGGGCGACAGAAGCGCCAGACAGTGGCTTGCGGCGAGCGAGAGTGAGAAAGAGAAAGATAGAGAAAGAAAGAGAGAAGGAAATGGGCAATGGACCAACGACGACGACGACGACTACGAGTGATCCAAGCAGCAAAACAGCTGATTGGGCGCACTGCCTTCAGGGCAATGGAGCGCGCACCGCCGTCGGTTGTGTATGGAGTGTCCTTACTATTTCCTCCGGTTTGGTTTTGGTGAGTCTCTCTCACCGCATTCATTTCTGAGCCTATGGCTTGTCCCACTAGCCTGCAGCGCTGATTCTTCTCAAACACACACACTGAACCGCTTGGATGTGATGCTGCTCGCAGCTCCAGGCTCTCTCTCTCTCTCTCTCTCTCTCTCTCTCTCCCATTGGGCTCTACCAATTCATCTATCCCCTCTCTCGTACGAAACTCTCCCTCCTTGTGCTCTTTGTGTATCAAATCTATCGCTCCCATTGCCATCGGCTAGTCTAATATTCTAGTCATTCCAAATCGTGAATCCTTTATGTTTGTGTGCATTCTATACATCTCACATTTCGAACCAAAGTATGATCTCAATATATCGTTTCCTGTAACAAAAAAAAATAAACAAATCAACCCCCTTCATTAAATACGGAATCGATTAATCTAATCATTCTAGTCAGACATCAAATTTATCTCCTTAATTATATTGTGTATATGCGTCGCTCATCAAAAGATTAATATTTGTGAATCAACTCCATCAATGTGATTTCAAATCATCTTGTTTTGTTTTAGCACTTCCTCCCTCACATCATCTTCTTTTATATATTGTTATTATTATTATTATTATTGTTATTGCCGTTCTGTGTGTTTGTTGTGTGTGAGAATCATGTCTGATCACGTGACGATGTGTAGCAGTAAAAAACGTTCCCGCCCAATCGATACGATACTAATGAATGATATTGTATCGGAATCGGTTAAACGTTCCAAATTGTTATCGAAGAAGAAAAAGCAACAAAAGAAACAATTGATACAACGATGTAAGGTGGAAGATGTGGAGGATGAGGATTGTTGCGATGAGAATAATAATCTTGAGGACAATGATATTGACGAGGAGGAAGAGGTTGAAATGATTCGACGTCACAATATAAATAATAATAATAATAATATTTCTTGTAATAATCTTAATAATAATCGTCATCTTGGACAAAATGATGAGCTTGATGAAGAAGTAGAGGATGATGATGATGATGATGGTGTTGATGAGGAAGATGAGGATGAGGACGGCAGTGATGTCGAAGAATCAAATATGATAGTTGCCAATGATTTCACCTCACAATTGATGGCAATCAATTCCACCTTATTGATGAATAAAAATCTATTATTATCAAACATGGCACAATCATTGATTATGCAATCGTCATTGTTGGTACGAAACGAAACATTTATTTACTTTTATTCTTCATTTGCATTTTCATTTTGATACTTGTTTGTTTGTCCATTTGTTTGTTTTTTATTGTTTATAACATCAATCAATATACTTTAAAATTGAAATCAATCTTAAAAGATATTAATCAACGTTGTCTTTTCTCTTCCTTTCATTATCAGGGGCCCGGTGTCGAAGATACCTCCAGTCTATTCTCCAATGATCATAACAGTGTCATACGCAAAGGAATGGTCAACGGCAATGGTAAGTTTCTGACTCCTATTCATCCATAATTTCACTTTAAATTATAATTTCGTTTATCGAAAACATGTTATTTTCTTCTTTTTCCTCTCACCAAACTCATCCTTATCATTCAAACTGATGTAAATGGATGAATGATTTGTTTCTGAACGAAATTAATTAATTCACCTCACTCTTGATTTGGATCATCATCATCCTCATCATATCATATTTATATACATATTGGATATTGGATACATTGATGATGTGAATAATATATTTCTTTTTCTCTTTCTTTCTCTCGAACGATCTAGGCATCAAGGCACGCAATAGTGACAACCACAAGGATATGATCATATCCGGTGTGACGGCACCGACCGATGTGTTCTGTTCCGTACCTGGACGTCTTTCGTTACTCAGCTCTACGTCCAAGTACAAAGTTACTGTCGGCGAGGTGCAACGACGTCTCTCACCACCCGAATGTCTCAATGCATCATTGCTTGGCGGCGTCCTACGACGGTATGTCTACTCTCATTTGGCCTTCAAACCTTCAAAGTTTCAATATACACAAAACACGCACACATATAACAATACATACAAATTGATTTAATTGAATTGCACTAATGATCGTCATCTTCCTTCTTTTAATCCATTCTTTCTCTCTCTCATTTCATTCATAGAGCCAAATCAAAGAATGGTGGAAAGTCGTTGCGTGAGAAATTGGAAAAGATTGGTCTCAACCTACCGGCTGGTCGAAGGAAAGCGGCCAACGTTACATTGCTTACCTCATTGGTCGAAGGTAAGTCTTCATACACTTGCATATTTTGTTTCTATGTTTCTACTTTTACTTATCATTAACATTAATCTCTCGTTTGTTTAGGCGAAGCCGTACATTTAGCACGTGACTTCCGTTACGTGTGCGAGACGGAATTTCCGGCCAGACAGATTGCCGAATATATGTGTCGAAATCATTCGGAGCCTTCCGATCTGTTCAGACGGAAGGAGGTCGTTCTCGCTTCAAAGTATGTTTTGCTTTTGTTTTCCTATCACATTCCACTTAATAACTGGATTTTCATTTCACTTCAGACAACTATTGAAAGAATTTGTCGACCTCCTCAATCAAGACCGATCACCGTTGTGCAATGCACGCTCTCAACCGGTCCTGGATCAAGGCATTCAACGTAATTTAACACATTTCTCATTGATCACCCATGGTTTCGGTTCGCCCGCAATTTCGGCTGCCCTAACATCAGTACAGAATTTCCTCAATGAATCGTTGAAATACCTCGAAAAGCAGATGAGCAATTATCCGAATCCTGCCGATCATCTCGGCAATCTTACCTTGATTGAACCAAAAAAGGAGATTGATTTAGTCATGAAGAATAAATGAAATGTTTAATCCCCGTCATCATTCCACATCATTACATTCATCGTTGTATACCATTATTATATATATAAAATAATATCCACTCACTTGATACTTTTTTTCTGGTACAATCTTGTGTGGAACATTTGACTCAGAAGCATCATTTAACAACAATTTGTCTTAAATCAATCAACCGTATCCAATACCAAACCAAAATGAATAACACCAATTATAGTGGCCAAATATAATAGTGAACGACCTATGGAACATCAAACAAATATCATTGCAACAGCAACTATTACCATTATTATTACTTTCCAAATGTTAGCCATTCAATTCTCATTCAATCAATTGAACCAAATCACATTTACAATTGTTTGCAATCACAATAGATGACATGACACATTACACAATTCATTTAAAATATTATATATTTAATTGATAATGATTAATGATTTCGATCAGAGATCGAATCGAATTATCAATTCATCACTTGAACCTCCTTTTTCCATGTAAAACAACACTACAAAACACCTGTCTCCTGTATTTATTATCGACATAACATTATTTTGTGATTCCTTTTTTTTAAATTAATTAATTAATTCATTATTATTATTATTATTATTCCTGATTCATTCTATTACCATTTTTCTTCACCATTTTGCTGTATCATACTGAAACATCATACAAACATCATCAAATATACTCATTTTGCAATTTCAAGTGCAAATCTTTTTCCTTCATATCTATTTCTCTCATAATATTCATCTTTTTTTTGTTGTACATTTGATTTTTGTGTATTTTTCTTCTAATTTTTAATTTAACATTAATAGAAGTTATTATGATATAAAAATTAAGTTTTTATTTATCTTTGGCATGTTGGTTCAATATGTTTGAGAGCGATAAGACTTTTACAGTCGACTATTCTACCAATATACTATAGCATTGGTTCTATATCAAACTTTTGGCCATCGTTGCTCCATATATCATTATCCTTCAACAATTTCACAACTCGAAGCCATCGACAATCGGATATGTCCTGTTTCCCTTTGAATTTGAAATGTTTCCATTAACATTGCAATAGTTATATTTGAATTTGTACAAATCTCAAACAAGGGGCAAATAAATAGGATCAATTTGTACGATGCAAATTGTTTATTAATCAATCGAACGTTGACTTAGTAGCATCTCTTCATGATATTGATTTGAATTTCCATGATGATGATGGTTATTTTGATGGTGAGGATGATGATGATGACTCGTAATTTCATCGATGGAAATATTTAACGATGAATGTTCTTTTCTCGGCTCATGCCTTAACAGTATCAATGTAAAGATGATCGAAAGTATTTGGATAATTAACAAAAATACTGATAAACTAATAAAACGATTACGACTTTTGTTGATCCAATCGATCATCTTCGGTTTACAACCGATCCGAAACGGTTGCCGGCCCATATTTGGGACAATATTCTCCGATCGTGGCGGATAACAACTATCATCGATAGGATCCAATTTACTTGCAAACTCACTGAGACCGGTTAATCCACAACATTGAAATTCACGTTGAATATAGTTGCGTGTATTTAGATTTGCTTCAGTCCAACTCTGTTCTACTAGATCAGCCACTTTTACCTCAGTAACGCGTAACGAAACAAATGTTCCCACTTCAATCGAAACGGTCATTATCGTAAGAAATAAGAATAGTTTCAAAAGCCATTCTTGCCGTTGACAGGCGCCGAATAAACCAATAAGTCCTTGTACCGATACAAGAAGACCGAATATCAATTCAGTTATTGTTATAATCTATAATAATCATTTGTTGAAGAAAGGTTAATTGTTAAATGTTTGAACGTACAATCTATTATAAAACATGATTCGTACCGATCTTCCTTTTCCCATTAGATGAAAATTTCCTGATGTATTCAATGTCCATATGAAGAACACCAATATGATGGTACCGATGATCCAATTGGCGACACTGATTGCACCAACACACGACCGACATATTGCGGCCACAATCCTAATCGGTGACCACATCCGAACCATTCTCATTCGATGTTGTTTGCGTTCTGTTTCGTCTTATTGTTGTTTACTTTGAACCGTTTGGCGTCGTACTCCATTCGATGGATGTCCATTCGAACAAAGGTGTAACGCACAAATGGTGTGTTTGTGTTTGTGTGTGTTCGTGTGCTATGAAAACGACCGAACGTCGGCGGTGTATGGTTTCACCTTAGGAAACCTGCTTGATGGTCGCCTGATGGTCGACAGGATATATTTCTATATCTTGCTATCCATTTTTTTTTCTTCTGCTGTTCACTGTTTTGGTTCGCTCATTTTTTGGTGCGCCATTTTAGATCTGTTGGCATGCATGAATGCATGGTTGACTGGTGACCAATTGTTTGCATTATACCATTGAATGTTGCAAAGAAGTTGACACACCGACAAAAATTAAATTGAAATTTAACAATAATAATAACAAAATAAATTAAAGAAATGCGAATAAGAAGAGGAATTGACCAATTTTTTATTTTTATTTTACTTTATTTATAAGTTTCTCGATAAAAATGCTTCCGGAAAAATGGGAGAGGGGAAAGTTGTACAAATGTAATAATAGTTAATGTAGAGTAGTTATTTAGTTTATATTATTGTTAACACAAAATTGGATTGCTTTGAAATGTGTAAATTTTTCAATAATCGATTATAACAAATAGTATAATTATTGCAAGTGAAAAACACAAAAGAACCAAATGGTTATTCAAAAAAATTTCCTTTGGGCCTATGATTTGTTTACATCTTTGTTACGATCAATCACATTTAACCCATTCTCGATCTTCATCACTAGATTGATTCTCTTTTGTTGGTGGAATCGATTCCGAGTCCGTCATCTTTTCCCAATCTTCCGATGTTTTCGATTCACCACTTATACTCGATTTTTCTGATAAATATTTAACATTTATGGCATCAGCATTTGCATGCGATGATGATTGATCATCAGCAACGTTTGTTGATCGATTCGTAGATAATATCAAATGTTTTTGATGTTCCTTCAATTGAAACACTTTATAATAGTATCGATGCCAAAAATCTGATTCGGACAGTTCCTTCGGTACTAAACCTTGATGTAATTTCTTAATTTCTGGTACTGTTTCTAAAAGAATTTCCATTTGTTTTTGATAATTGATTAGATTAAATTTGGTTAACCATAGATCATAATCTTCTGGTGGTCCATTCGGTTCACGGCAATAGGTGTCTGGATTGGTTTGCAATTCATACAATAGTTGTTTCCATCCTTCAATTGGTACAATTTGTCCATCTTTTAAAACGAATGGATCTTCATCCAGTTCATCGACCAAATATTCACGATTGATAAAGATCGATTCAACTAAAGTATCCTTTACCATTGAAATAGTCGATTTGGCTCGATCGGTCAACAGATTGGTCCATGTATTGATTGTTTCCATGTTAAATAATTGTGGTTCATCTTCATCTTCTCCCTCAACAGCTTTTGTTAATGGTGCTACATTGTCTTCTCTTATCATTTCGACCGATTCTGATTTTATTATACTAGCTTTCGATGATTGCTCATTGATCTGGTTAGTTTCAATTTCCCCTAATTCGTTAATATCTCCCGTGCCAAGAGAACCGATCTCATTGACCGTATTGCCAATCTCATTCAATTTGCTCTTTACGATCGATGCGGTAGAATAAACCATACTGGTGGCATCATTTTGCATTGCATCTTTAAATTCATTCAAATCACGTTTAATACTCTCTAATGTACCAGCAGACTGTCAAAAGGTGTTTAATTTTAGATTCAATATAATAAAAATCATGATATTATCCAATATATACCTTATTAACGGTATCCTTGGCTGATTGAACCATACTGGAGAACCAACCACCAAATGATGGAGACGGTTCAACTGTTTGTTGAGACACTGTAGTTTCAATGGAATCGACATTGTTGTCTAAAGTTGCTTGTTGCTCACTATATAATTTAAAAGCAAAATTACCATAAAATCATTAATCTAATTCAACTTGAAACTAACCTCAACACTTCTGTTGATTTGGACAAATCAGTAGACATTTTGTTTTATGTGTTTTTTACAAGTCTTTGTTATTGAACATTGCAGATGTAAGTATCCAATATTTTACAATGTTATATAATCTAAAACACAAAACACAACAAATCTTTAAATTACGACGAAGAGCATCTGTTAGTGTTGTATACACAACACAACTGTATGCTGATGGTACAATAACAAATACGCATTGAATGTTGCAACAAAATGTCAAGAGATGGCAATACTGCTAAAGATAATTTTAAACAAAAATTTTTAATTCAAAAATATATAATTTGTTATCAAAATTTGGTGAAATGATTTTAAATTGTCCAATTTAAAAAAAAGGTTTTAAACTATAAACTTTTGGGAGATGTTTTGGTTTGAGACTTGAGAATTATGGTAAACACATTTGAGACTATTTCTACCCAATGTTGCTAGTGGTAGTATCGTGGAAAGCGTGTTTTTATTAGCATTTTCATTTGTTGTCACAAGAGAATTTACAATGTCGGTTATAGCTAAATTAAATCTTCTTTCGCGTTTATCAATCCATCCGAGTCGAACACTGATCAATGCACAATGCATTGCACCATTCTCAACAATACCATCAAAAGGATCAAGTCAAGCGATTGGAAAAAAACGTTTCCGATTGTCCGTTGAAAAAGATATAAATAAATTGATGAACCATTGTTGTGGAACAAACTATCATAAAGAAGGAGAAGATGTTAAATTGAAAGATGATTCCGAGTATCCCGATTGGTTATGGGAAATGCCGTTAGAACCTCCGCGATTACACGAATATGATCCAGCAACGAAAGAATATTGGGAAAAGGCTGAAATTGTTGGTAGACAACGTGAAAATAAACTGGAGGGTATTACCAACGTAAGTTATCCATTAAATTAAATGAGACAATTTAATATTTATTCTCTGCGTTTAGAAACGAACAATGATAGTCAACAAGCAGATGATTAAAGAAATGGAATTAAAATATCGGCGACGTTTTCGTGGATTGGCCAAATATCATTTCAATGCTGGTCACGAAATTGTCGAGCACCATGAACGTGAAGATGTATGGAACATGCACGAAAAAGAACGTTATCGATTACCAGAGATTGAAGGGAAACCATTCTATCCGAAGATTGATCAGGTGCCCGAAATGGCGGGAACGAGAAATCATTTAAAAACGTTGAAAAAAATCGGTCGTTATGGTTTATAGTTCAAGAAATTTTATTTTTAATTTATCATATAAGCTCCAATCATAATTAGTTTGTATAAATAATAAAATTAATGTTAAAAAATTAACCAAGGAGATGGCTTACCTAAAAGAAAGAAAAATCAATTAAAATCTTTGGGATAAAATATAATATCAAATAAGAATGAAAGTGAATCAGAGAGGGCAAGACTTTCTACATAATTTTGTACGGTGTACATATTTGGAATAGCGTATTTAGGATCATCATAAAAGAATCACTTTTCAATCATATAGAATGGATCGAAGAAATCATACCTTAATCAAAAACACATTTCACTAGAGTTGAATCTTTACATTGAAGACCTGGATAAAATAAACAAAATTTAGCATATTGAAAATGAAATAGGAATATGGTTTCGATTACAAGAATCAGTAATAGGTAACTTATTTTGTTCCGCATTATTTTCTGGGAAGGTGTCCTAAGAATGTTCATCATTCTTTTTCAACTACTTGATATATAGTAAAAAAATAGACTTACCTCAAATAATGTAGTAGGTAATATAATTAAACATAAACAGGAACTAGGAAACACATAAAATGAACGATTAGAATACAAGAAATAGAATCAAAAACTGTTAAAATGGAATAAAGTTTAAACAGTCAGTATAAGGTAACTGATTTTGTTCCGCATAATTGTCTGGGAAGGTGTCCTAAGCATGTTCATCATTTCCGTCTTTTTTGTCATTTATGTTGAAATAATTTTGCTTACCTTTATGGAACTGCTTTCCCGATAAAAAATATTCCGATTATATATCAGTCATCATCTAAAATTAAAAAGAATTTCAGTTTTGAGATTTAAAGTTATTTTTGTTTCGGGTTTCATTTGCATTGAAAATCAGGAGTAAGATTGATATCATTAAATATTCATAATAGGTGTCAGAAATTATTGCACATCATTTCTTCAAAACAAGAAATCATAATCAAGAAATTGAATATTACCTGCTAAAATAAATAAAGTATATTAGAATAGAATTTTGAAAAGAGACAAATTCGGAATTGAAATTGATTCAGTTAAATGGGACATGTCGAATCGTTTTATAATCAAATAATAATCATTACTCTAGCCATACGATCTCATCATAAGTAATTAAGACAAAAATTTTTTGTTGGAAGACAAACTTACCTAAAAAGAATCATGCGACCAAGCCACAACTAGACGAGGAAGGAAATGATCAACGCTGAGAAAGAGCAGCGTGCAATGAGGACCATGACCACGCTGACACGGCGAATCTATATCTACTCAAACTGATCAAGTATCCAAATTGGATATAAATAGTAATTTTTGGTTCACATTATGGTTAATTGTTGATTTAAGTTGACTACTTGTTTATTGAAATCTGGCGCCCTTTTTACAAATACTTCATTAACATAATTATCATTTAAATGCAAAATGGATAAAGGTCAACTATATGAATTGTTAAATTATAAAATTATTGCGAAAACGAAAAACAACCAAGAACATATCGGTTATTTGGTTTGTGTCGATCCAATTTCTTTGACAATTATACTATATAACAATGAGCGACAACCAAATACTATGATGATGATAACTAATCATTCGATTAAATCGATTCAAAAATTAGATTCTGAATCAATTTGTCCGATTGATAATTTCCAACATTTATGTGATACGTTCTTTGAAATTCAACAACAAAAAATTGTTTCAAAAATTGAGTTTACGGATGATGAGTTAAAACAACGACGAATCAATATGCTACAACTAATGAAAGCGAACAATGTTCCAGTCGAGGAGCAAGACGATGCATTGATTGTCGCATATTCAGTTTGTATAAATCCTCCATATATGGAATCAGATTGTTTATCAAATAATCCAGTCGTATTGGAACGAATACGAGACATCATACGAAAGGGTTAAGAATATTATTTATTTATATTTATATCAAGGAGAATAAGTTTCAAGTTTGTTTAATTAATAAAATTATATATATGTAAATGAAAAAATCCAATTTGAAATGTGATCTGTATATTTAAATAAGTATAAAATAAAATAATGTTACATACATAAGAATAAAATTAAATAGGTTTTGTGTTTGCGAAATTTTTGAAGTTTCATTTTCTGCGAAAGAAACTTCGTCGTTTTTTACTCTTCTTCTTGTCAGCCTCATTGTTCAAACTGACACCATCCAATGATCCTTCTGATGATTTAGAGATTGAAACAGTACTGTTAGTTGATGGAATCGGTTTCGTTTCCATTGAATCGATCGACGACGAAGATGGTGGTGCCATATTGGGCGGAAGACTCATATACTTATTGACTGGTATATTTTGATATGTCGATTCGGCTACATTTGAAACAAAAAAATGTTATTAAATATTTTATTTACTAAAAATAGTATGAACTTACAGTTGTTGTAATGATTCAATGATGATTTACCATTCAGTGGAATCGAACTTGGTGTCGATATTCGTTTCGACGGAATCGGTGGCGATGTTGAATCATATTGATTGTGTTGATAATGAGAATTTCCATTCGTTTGATGACCATTAAATTGATTGATTGGCGACGAGAATGACGACTTTCGACTCGATGACGATCGACTACTACCACCAATCGATTCATGATCGTTCGATGCACTCTTTTCTGAATGTGAATATGGTGAACGTGATTGTGTATCGCCCGATCCAGTAGCATTGATCGTCTCAATTGATTGCAATTGTTGATGCGGAGGCAATTGTGCACGGAACGTGATCTTATTACACCAATCTCTCATCTTAACCGAATCATTTGTCGAGAAGTAATACTTTGAATGATCCTTCAACAATATACTAAAGACATTCTTCCTCTTACTATAATCGGATACCTCACCACATTGTGCATCATAGATTGGAATGGGTGGCGATGCCGCCACATTACTGTAGAATGTATTCTTATCCTTGAAGAAACATAACATTTGACCACACAATACCGTATAATAGGTTTTCCATGATCTTGATGTTGCCTTCTTTCCGCCGACCTGAAGTATACGTTTACGTTCAAGGAAGCCTTCACATGCGATGGGTAAGTTAACAATTTCTGATCTTATTACTGGTGGCGATCGTTCAATGGTCTTTGATTTGCGCGAGAATGCAAAACTTGAATGACGTTTCGGTGATTTGGTTGATTGTTGTTTCTGCTTTTGATCCAAAAAGTTGGCATTCTCATACAACCGTGCCTCCTCTTCATTCTGCCGTGAACGTATCTTCATCTGTTCCTCCTGTACCAATTGTTGCATACGTTCCTTTTCTCGTTCATTCGCCTCAGCGATTCGTGCTTGTTCCTCCTTTAGCTTCTGTTCATCGAAGAAACGTTCAATCATCGTGATACGTTCAATTGATTTCAATTTGTCACGTTGCGTATCGACCGTCTTCTCAAATTCTTGATGTTTCTGTAATAGATCTTCAACTTCGGCCAATGAATCTCCATAGTGGTCGTCGTTTATGAACGGCAAATGAGCATCGATCCATTTATCCACTTGTTCCGAATCTTGTATAAATTGCCGTGCATCAACATTATATTCGTACAATGTTAAACGATTTGTCCATGTTTCGATCAAATTTGAATGTAAGAATCGTATACGTTGATTCCGATCTGCAATCTCATCTGCCATAAAATGTTTTTGTGCAATTATATGATCGCCGTTTGAGAGAAAATTGGCAAATATATCGTTTCGTGTATCAATCTCCATCTTATATTCTTTGTGACGATTTAATTGTTCTTCAGCGGAAAGAACATCCGATCCGAGACGATCGTCGGCAGTGATCAATGCTTGCATCTCATTAATCCATGTAATCAATTCCCGATATTCATCAAAATATGATTGTATCGTTTCGATTTGTTTCAATCGTTCCATATGATCGCGTTTCATTTCGTTCAATCGATTCCATGCAAATTCAACATTATTTTTCCTTCCATCGATTTCGTTCTTAATGTCTGGAAATGATGCAGCCAAATTATTCGCCTCCTCCATCAATGCAACCACTTGTTCTCCAACCGCATCAAGATCTCGATCAAAACCATCCAACTGACGGATTTTTGCTTGAATCGTATCGAGATCATCGTAGTTAACATTCACCTTATCCAATGCAACATTAGATTCTTTTTCTCGAATCCAACATATTGTTTCATCGGCACTTTGATAAAAGGTATGAACCTTCTTTGCACCTTGTAATGCTTCTTGTCGTGCAATGGTTGCTTCTCGTAACTCATTCCACATTTTCTTTACCTGTTCAAGTTTTGCTTGACAATTGTGAACATTCTTCGCTTCAGCTTCGATTGCAACGATCCGTTCTTCATTAGCATTGACATTTGCTGCAAATGTATCAAATTGTTGAATCAATTTTTCGACATGTTCCACATCTTGACCATAATCTTCGGAATTGGCTACAATCAATTGATCCATGATCCACAACACTAATTCATCAGCATCCCGTTCAAAGATGAAATATTCGCGTTGATTTTGATATACCAATCGGCGTTTATCAATCAACTCTTCAAATAGATTGAAATGCTTTTGCAATGAATCGATTCGTTCGTTGATCAATTCCAAATCGGAATGATTTTTTTCAGCAAATGTTTTCGATTGTTTTATCAATCTATCAAGCGACGAAGTGTTAAATCGGTCCGTATCTTTAGTGACCACATCCAATTTTTTCATCAATGTTGACACTGACTCTTCATCCTGACCAATATCTTCACTTTGTATCATTGGCATTCGTTCATTGATCCATGCTTCTGCTTCAACGATATCGGCGAAAAATTGTTGCAATTCTAATGAATCATACAAATGCAAACGATGGAATGCATATTTATCTTTAATATGTTGAAATCGGTTTTGTAATTCATAGGTCAATGTTTTGATTTCTTCCGAATTATTGTGACTCGATTTGATAAGATTGTGTCCCTTCGATGCTAATGTATTTAGATGCGGTTCTCTTGTTTGCAATTCCAATTCTAACATCTTTAATCGCTTCAATAGACGTTGAATATCCATTAATGTTGAAACATTATCAAATTGGGAAATTTGAGTTTCCTTTTCTCGAATCCACAACAGTTCATCTTCAACATCACGTTTAAATTGATAGAATTCTAAATATTCTTCCAAAATTTCTCGCCGTTTATTCATCGGTTCATGTATCGAATTGTACGATTTGATAATCTGTTGTGCGCGATCTTCGATTTCATCTTTTAAAAAATGGTTACTTTGTTGAAAGTTCAAAAGATGATCCTTCAATTGTTCAATGTTTTCCACATGATTGTGAACATCACTCTCCACCAATTGATGCTTTTTCAACAAATTCTTTATGCTGGTTAAATCTTTTCCACGATCTTCATTTCGTAACATATTATCGATATCTTTAATCCATAATTCCAAATCATCACAAAGACGGAAAAATTGTAATGAATGATAGGCTTCGTTCAAACGAGTTCGTTTTAATGTAGTATTTTCCGTTAAATTTCTCATCAACTTATCCAACTCTGACAATTGTTCCTTAATCTCATCTGAACGAATGTGATTCAAACCAATCAATGTTTCACCTTCGTGAACAACTAAATTAATACGTTCTCTGTTGGCAAGAATTTCCGCTTCAAATGCGGCGTGTCGTTGAATCTTTGAAAGAAGATTGATCGAATCACGATACGATTCGTCGGTAGCAACCTTTAGCTTTTCATTCAACCATCGTTGCGTTTCATTAACATTTCGATGAAAGTTAAAATACATTTTCGAATGATCCAATTGATTTCGTCTCAATTCCGAAAGTTCTTGTAACTTTTCTCGTCGTTTCTGTGCTTCGTTCAATTTCTTTTGTATCGACTCAAATTCATTGTGTCGTTTGTTGATCAGATTCTCACCATAAGCAAACATATCAACCACACGTTGTTGAGCGGCCAACGACTTGACAAATGTATCATGTTTCTTTAAAAGATTTTCCACTGCAATCAAATTTGTTCCAAGATCTTCGTTTGCCAGGAATGCTTCCTTTGATGCTAACCACGAATCGCAAAGTTTGGATAGATCATTGAACGTTCTCATCTCAAGACATTGTTTTAGGAAAGAATGTTTCTCCTCCCATGCTTGATCTAAACGTTGTCGAAGTTGATCAATCTTTTCCACGCATGATTCAATTTGTTTTGCCTTCTCTTCCGGTGCCAAATGTTCCTGTTCGATCTGTTGTAACAACGCCAATCCATGTTCTTTCACATATTGATGATTGTCACGTCGACCGGCAATCTCCGCCTTAACATATTCATGATTTCGTAAATCATTTTTCGCTTCCACCACAGATACTGAAGTACTAACGTTGCCTAATTTATTTGACAATATATCGTTGGACCAATGTTCAATTTCTTTTATAGAATCGAAAAATTTGTGCATCAAAATGGCAAATTCCAACTCGTTTCCTTTCGATTTACAATCCTGATTTAACTTTCGTAAATTTTCTTGTACATTCTGAATCTTGATACGTGATTTTTCCGTCAATTCCGGATATTTGCTAATCAATCGACGTGCATCATTTTCATTTATATTCTTAAATTGATATTCAATGGCAAGAATTTCGTTCAATGTGGCCTCATGTTTTCGTTGAAGACTCTCGACTGATTGTAAACTTTTGGCGTCACATTCTTTCGAAACGAGTGCATCCTTCTCCAATACTCGTTCGTTTATATCATCTAAATCGCGATTCAATGAATGTATTTCCAATGAAACCAACAATCGATTGCGATATTCGGCAATTTTTCTTTGTAATCGCTGCCAATTATCATTCAACGTATCCCGTTGCTTATTTACTTTATCTTCATTAAATAGCTCATTCTTACATTGGTGGTTAAGTTTATTGGCCAAGTTATTGATTAATAGAATTCGATCTTCGTCCACTTTCATATCGGTTCCAACATCATCCAATTTTTTCAATAATGATTGACAATGTTCATAATCTTCACCCGTATCAGCAAAATGAATCATAGTCTCCTTCTCTCTGATCCATGACTCAATTTGTTCAATGTTTCGATCAAAATCATAGATATCCTTAGCCTCTTCGAATCCTTTCAAAATATCACGTGACAACAGAACCAACGATTCCCATTTTTTAAGTAAATTATCTTGTTCTGAACGAATCTCGATCGACGATGGATGATTCTTTTTTATCAAATGACGAGCTTTATCTTGAATATCGGTTATACGCGATGCATTAGCATTGATTTCCGCTTCAAATGTTTGATGTTTTTGTAGTCTTTTCATCTTTTGTTCAATACTTTGATCGCCGGCAACTTGTTGCTCTTTTACAATTTGCTTTTGTTTCTCATCGATCCATAATTCCGTTTCCTGTACATCTCGTTTAAATTGAACTGCAATCAATGCGTCGGATAATTCTTCGCGTCGTTCAGAGATAGAAGAAAGTAATTTTTCTCTTCGTTTCAATAATTCATTCAAAATTATCTCAATATTTTTTGAATCAAAATGTTCTTTTTCGATCAATCGACGTCCACAATCGTTAACATTAGAAAATTTTGGCTCATGAGAATGGAATACTTTGATGAAATTATCAAATTTTTTCAATGCCGAATCAGCCTCTTCTACTGTCGTTCCACATTCATTTGATGCTAATCGATTTTGATGTTGTTGACATAAATGGTCCAATTGTTTAATGTCTCGATGGAAGCAATTTAAATCAATCAATTGATCAAGGTATACGTTCTTCAATTGCCATGCATTGTGTACGGCATTACGATTGGCTAACAATAATTCGGTTTGCAATTTCACTTCTGAATAAAACGGTTTCTTTGCAAAACTATTCGCATCCACCACAATTGAACCAAATTCATCTTCACGTGAATCAATCTCTAGTTTCAAACGTTCATGAGCTACTTTCAGTGCTTGCGAACTTTGAATATCACGAACTGTTTCGAATGTTTGAAGTTCAGCAAGTAAATTTGTTGCCCATTGATCCAAATTACGAACCGCTGCAATAAAGCGAAAATAAGCTTCGGAATCCAATAATGCATTTCGACGTTGTTCTGATTTTTCTTTCAACTTTTCCCAATGATTTACGACGATCGTTAACTGTTCTGATATGTTATCGGCATTTCCACCTGGATATGCTGCTTGTAACTTTACACTATCGTTGATCAACACTTGAAGTTGAGCTTCTAAAACAACCAAATCATTTTGGAATAGAACATGTTTACGTATCAGATTCTGCGCAGAATGTGTATCACGACCTAAATCTTGATTGTTCAAAATGGTTGACTTTTCTTTGATACGTTCAAATGCTTCCCCATTATCGCGATTGAATCGATGAATACGGTTGGCTGCAATAAAGTTCTGTTCACGTATATTAACCAATTTAAGCAATTCATTCCAAGCGTTACGAATTGTATCCATTGTCGTATTGATCTCATGATGATCATCATCATTCTTTGATGCTAAACTTGTAGCAAAATCTTCACATTGTTTGAAGCGTTCTTCATTTGATAGAATCGATCGTTTCAAATCGAAAAATTTTGATTGCAATAAATTACAATGTTCATAATCTTTTCCATAATCTTCTGTCGACAGGGTCTGCCGAATATAGGTGATCCAATTCAAGAAATCCGTACTTTCTCGATAGAATTCGTGTCGTCGTTTCAATTCGACTAATAAAGAGCTTCGTTCATTATTTAATTTATGTAATCGTTTGATTTGTGCATGTAATTCATTCGTTCGATTCTTATAAATTGGATCGTCTGAATCGTTATCCAATTGTTCCGCTTGTCGAGCCAATTCATCGATTAATCCTTTATAAGTGTCAATCTCCAAATCGGTTGTCTTTTGCTTTTGAAGCAATTTTACCACTGTTATTTCATCTTTTCCATAGATTGGACCATTGAGAACGTTCATCTTTTCCGAAATCCATGATTCAATGTCGGAACATTCCGATAAAAATTGTTGAATTGTTAACGTTGTTTTTAGCACTTTGTGTCGGGCAACCATTTTTGTTAGTAAATGTTTCCATTCATTTTCTAATTCTTCAATTTTTGCTTCAATCTCTTTCGATGCAAAATGATCTTGCTCAATCAGATTTTGACCACTTTGCACTACTTTATTCACATAATTATCATGTCCTTCAACCTCTCTAATAAAGTTTTGCTCAAACTTTTTTATCGAACTTTGTGCTTCAGTTAAATTTTGTGGAATGTCAACCGATTCGGCAACCACAAGATGTTCTTTGATCCATTGAAGTTCAGCATTTACGTCATACTCAAATTGATGAAATTGATTCGATGCTTTAAGACGTTTTTGTCTTTCCAAAAATGGTGCTTTCAATTGGCTCAATTGTTCGGATAATTTTACACTACATTTGAGAATATCATCGGAATTGTAATGATCAGCTGCAATCATTTGGCCCTTATCATCTAACGAGTTTAGTTTTTGTTCTAACATTGCAATCTCGTTCTCTGCTGCACGACTCTCTGACATTAATATTTTGCATGTTCGTCGATCGACACCATAATCAGTGGAATGAACCAGTTGACTCAATTCGACTACTCGTTCCTCTATCAAGTTCAATGATTTTGTATGTTCAATTTGTTCGAATGCTTGCGAGAATAAATGATTTTTGTTTTCCACCAATTCAATCAAACGGTTCCATTGTTCCCGAACCTGAGCGCACAGAACGTTCAATTCATTTGATGCATAATGTGAATTTTTGTTAACTTCAGAAACGGTTCGAACAATTTTATCTAATTGACTTTGATTAGCTCTAACCTCGGCCTCGAACGCTTGATGTCGTTTCAATTTTCGTTCCATATTGTTCATATGTCTTAGTTCATTGTCGTCGATCAATTTCTCTTTTGCGGTACACCAATTTAAGAATTCAGCTGTATCCGCTTTGATCTCCTGATAGATTCTAGCCTCTTCCAATTTTTGACCACGAGCAAATGATTTGTCACGAAGATCTTTACATCGTTTTGCAACATGTTGACGACGGTTTTCGATTTGTGCCGAATCAAAATGTCGTTTTTGAATCAACTTTTCTCCAATGTCCAAAAAATTATGAACTCTTTGATCTTGAACTTTTAATGTGTTCATAAAGTTTTCATGTTGTCGAGCTAATGAGATGACGTCGGTTACATTTTCACCTAAATTATCGAAATCGAGGTAAGCCATATTTGAGTTGATAATTGTCTCAAGATGATCGGCTTCCTGATTGAATGCCACAAGATCGCAACATTGATTTAAGAAGTTTTCCTTCTCTTGCCAATCTCGATAAATGTTTTCATATTGTTGGATCAATTCATTCACCACAACTATTTCTTCCGGAGGTACTTGTGTTGCCAACTTTTGACTCAACTCTTTCAAATCATTTACGTCATTACTCTTTCCTTTGATCTCCAACAATATGTCATGATGTTCTTTGCACATCAGATCAAGATTGACCAAATCCTTTTGAGAAACATTCTGTTCATCATATTGCAACATTGGTCGAACATAGTTGTTGATCCACATCAACACTTCACCACTCGAATTCTTCAATATCTGCAAACCAATCATCTTATCCAATAATGTTCGTTTCTGTACGGAACATTCTTTCAATTCTTCCCACATTTGATTCAATTCGGATAAACGATTCTCTACATGTTTACGTTGTAACGGATATGATGATTTTACATTATCGGATAAGATTACAATTTTCTTCAAACTGTCCTCGATCGGTACCAACTCTCGTTCAATGTTTTCGTGTCGTCGTTGTAATGAACGAACTGTCTTCAAATCATGTCCCAACTCATGAGTGTTGTTGATCTTTGCTAATTTATCAGCGATTCGTTCAGCTGCCTCATCTGATGCTGCATTGAATACCTCAACTGTGGACAGCCCTTCAATATTCTTTCCCAATTGTTTTTGAAGTAAGGTCAAATTGTCCCATTTCTTATGTAATGTTTCTTGACGACGTTTGATTTGTGGTAAATATGCAGGTAGATGAATTTCTTTCGCCATCTTATCAATACTATCTAATCGTGACCGATTTGCCAACAGATCAGTGATAAACTTTTCAAATTGTTGACTCAACGTATTTACTGGATCGTCATTGTTTGCTGTGATCATTGCCTTCTCGAAATTGGCTATCCATGATTCCAATGTTTCACATTCACGATTAAAACGAAACAATTTTACCGATTCTTCCAACGATTCTCGACGACTATGACATAAATCATTCAATTCGGAATATTCTGAATTGATTCGATTCTTACGTTGTTCCAATGTTTCGGTTCCGGCCACAATACTTAATCGTCGTTTACTATTTCGACGATTATATTTACTTTTATTATTTTCAAATCGTTTTGGTTTCTCTTCAATGGGTTTTTGTGTTAACTTTCGAACAATTTTTGGCTCAATCTCTTTAACGTAGTTAGCTGGAACAAAACCTGTAACATTTTCTCCTTCACGTTTAACATTCCACCATTCGTTAGTTGTCTTTTCTAGCAGA
This sequence comes from Blomia tropicalis, assembly GCA_029204025.1. Classification (NCBI taxonomy): domain Eukaryota; kingdom Metazoa; phylum Arthropoda; class Arachnida; order Sarcoptiformes; family Echimyopodidae; genus Blomia; species Blomia tropicalis. Next base: position 7,424,884 of record CM055090.1, read on the forward strand.
AATAATATTTCTCCTTTAGATATTGGATATTTACTTGATCCAATATATTTGTACAATACGACGACCTGTGGTATCTGAACTTCTTCCCACACTTCGGTCATTGTTACGGTGGGTTCGGTCGATTCTGATTCTGGTATTTTATCAATCTGAGTTTCATTCGTTAGAAAGGTTCGAGTTAAAAATGGATCATCGCACAAGAGGAACAGATTCTCGACACCAGAGTTGATCATCTTATCCGATTGATTGTTTAATCGATCGATATCGTGTTGATATGCTTTGATTTCGTTTTCCAAACGTGAGTGTCGTTGCAATAATGAAATAGCTGATGGTTCATCATTGCCATAATCCTCCGATCGTGCCAATTGCATCTTTTCCCGAAGCCAAGATTCCGCCTCATTCGCATCGGCATGATATTGGAATGCTTCAATCGCATCGGCCAATTCTTTAGATTTTTGATTTGTCATTAACATTAATTGATTCCATTTATCCAGTAAAAGTTTCAATTTTTCATCCATCTTTGTACGGCGATCATTGTCAACTATTGGCGAAAGCTCTTGACATCGTTTTTCAATTAATTTTACTCGATTCTGATGGGATTTGACTTCCGCTTCAAAGACGTTATGCTTCTGTTGTAATGAAATGATTGCCAACAGATCCTTTCCCGGTAATATTGCTTGACAAATGTTTTGCTTATCGGATAAGGCCGCATCCTCTTCATCGATATCCTGAAGAAATCGATAAAAATCGCGTGATTTAATCAAACGGTCTCGTTTATCCGCAGCCAATTTGATCAATTGAGAATAAGTTTCATTCAATGAATCGATACCTTGTTTCAATAATGGAATCTCCTTTTCTACCAAATGTGATTGAGCCTTCATCAATTTATTAGCAGTGTTTGTCAATCGTTTTACGGTATCGCTATGTGATGCAATCTGTGCTTCCATCAACGAATGAGTTTGAAGATACTCTTCAGCAGCACGAAGATGGCCCGCATTCGAATCGAGCAATATTCGACTCTTTAATTCATTCAATTCTGATTCAATTGTTTCAATCTCTTTTTTGGAACTCATAAAATTAGATGCACTAGATAAATTATTCTGATGCTGTTTCAATAACAATAACATTTGATCCCACATTTGTTTGATATCAGTTTCGATTTGTGTTACTTCACCCAAATTATGATAGTTTCCTTCATCTAGCTCGCGAACCATTTGAGAGAGGGATTCAATTCGCTCACTACGAGAAAGAATATCGACACAAATTGCTTCATGTTTCTTAACGGTCGCTTCCACCTGACTTAGATTAATTCCGTAACGTGGATCGTTCAAAACTTGGATCATATCTTTGAGGTAGTTCTTACGGATCTCACTCTTTCGGAAGAAACTTTTCGCTAAATTATTCAATTTCTCAAGACGAATCATCTCCTCGCGAAGTGCCAACTCTCGTTTATGTTCTGCCTTCTCTAAATCATTCCACGATTTTTGTATATCGTGAACCAATTTCCCTTCTGGTGGAATGTATGGACTCTGTCTCAATGCTTTCATCTTTGTTTGTACGTTGAACAGCAACGCCTCAATTTCACTTCGTTCCTTATATTTAGGTGGCTTTTCAACGGTTCGATACTCTTTGAAAGCAATGAATTCCGTTTGTATTCCTTCCAAATTGTTAGGGAAATCACGATTGTTTAACGCAAAGATCTTCATCTTTATCCAATTCAACAAGTTGGTCGTATACATTTCATAATTTAGTTGGCATCGATCGATTTCCATCAATTGTGAGATTATATTGGTAATTCGTTTGCCACTGATCGCTTCACTATTATATCGTGCAAATGTATGATAATATGATGATACATAGGTTAAGATTGATCGTTCATCTGGCTTGGCAGTGTCAACATCCTCTGAATCCAATAATGGTTGTATAGCTAAATGTTTTTGTGCAACCTCGAATGCTTGATTTAAGTTATCGATATGATTTTCCGGTATCAATGCTTCATAATCTATCAATTCGGGTCGTTGTGAATGAATCAAGGCATTGAATGCCATTCCATCGCGCCAACTATTAGTGAAATCATTGACATGAACATGTCGATAGCCTTTCGTTTTTCGTTGACACCATAAAAGTAAAGCTTCTTTTGATGAATGTTTTTTACTGTCATTCTCATCGTCCATCTCAATTTCAATGTCTTGAATTTGAAAACGTAAGATAATGGTCCATAGGAGACCCAATATTAATGTCTTGTTTCCATCGACAATATCTTCGGCACCGATGCTTTCCAATTTGACCTTTAAAAATAATAAATGTATAAGAATGATATTAAATGAAATTAAATAAACATACTTTTGTATGAAGGAATGTTAAACATTTATTAACATTTTCAATTTTATGAACTCGCATCTTTCCATTGTTTGGTTTACCCAACTTTTCGCCGCTGATGATCTCTAATAATTTGAGGAGTTTCTTCCCATCGGCAAGATCCACAAAAATATCGTCGACTTCCATTTTTGCCTAATTTAATGAGTTAATTTAGTAATTTTTATTTGAAAATCGATTAATCAAATACCTTCATTAAGAACGAATTCATCCATTTGGTGAATGTCTTCTTTTGAATATACAATCGTTCTTCGTGCAATTGATTGATTCGACATTGTTCAAACTTATAACTCTCGTTCGATGCCATCGTGATAATGGTTGTGATAATGATTTTAAATTTAAGGTTATCCTTTGTAAATATCTATAAAAAAAAGATCAAGACTTAGTGACGTCGGCTAATGGTTTCACTAATTGTATTTGTTGGTGTATGCATGTGTGTGTGTGTGTGTGTGTGTGTGTGTGAGTGAGTGTGTATGTGCAAAAACTACAACGCTAATTTTGGTGTGGTAGATTGTAGTTTTGTTCTTGTTCGAGGAAAAAACCATATAATTATTGAATAGTAATGGGGAGAGAAATTGGTAGAAAGGTACGAACCCACAAGATAAACACCTAAGAGAAGGAGAGTGAGAGAGAATGGCAAATATGAGAATTGCCATCCACTTGGAAAGTCACTCACTGATGACTAGCTTTTTTTGTAAAATTATTTTTTTTCTTGGTAAAAAAAGGGATATTTACTTTTCAATTCACAATTTTCTTTCAAACACAAAGGTACGGTCAGATATGGTATACAGGATTTACCGATCAATCAATAAATAAGTAAAGTGATTGCTCATTATCACACACTTTTGCACTCTGATTTAAATTACTGATTGAATTAAACAATTAAAAATTGATTGATTGAAATGCACGTGCCTATATAAGTTATGTAAAATAATCGTTGTGTATCATCGGAACCGTTGTATTACCGAAATTCCTCAAATTGCAGTTAAATTTAATTAGTTGTATGTAATTGAAAAGGTATCCAAGTTGCAACACATGGAATGATTTGGTTGTCATATAAAAGCCTATATTATGATGAATGGTAATTAAGTCGGAAAATATGATACAAGAGAGGAAAACTTGAAGTTTTGCATTGGAAGTATATAATAATATAATAATATATAGAAACATAAATGAAGAGCATTTCTCGATCCCATCAAACGTTTGTTTCATATTATTAATATATCATTGGTATGCGCGACATTGAAGATTAATTGTTTTGATAGCCATAGATGAGCAAATATAATAAAAAAACGTGTCAAATGTAATATTAAATGTTATAAATAAAGTATAAACGAATTTCTTTCTCTCACTCGTTGTTACGCTCGACTGCTAGCGGAAATGGTTAACAGCATTACGCAAAAAACCGTGGTAACCAAGGTTTACACTAATGTCTTTCACTTTTATTGTGGGAAAACGCCCATTCTATGATTAATGTAGCCGGTGGGTGTATTCTGTGTAATGTTTGCTTGTGTATACAACTTGTAACGGGTTTTCTTTCCACTCGTTGTCGGTAGGCTATATGATTGATGAATGAATTCAACAATATTATTACCTTAAATGATGATGAACATTATTATATTCATATAAAAATGTTTTGATAGGTAGACCGATAGATTCAGGTGGTAATGGCAACAAACTGTGATGAGTAAGGGGTAGATCGTTTTACTTTTTTGCCCCTCACCCTCACTCACCTGTATGCAAAACAACAGGTGTACGTGCACGGTTTGTTGTGAATGTGTGTGTGTGTGTGTCGGTCGGTTGGTCTCTCGGTCGATCAAATCGATGTCCGTCGTTTTGGAATAGTGCACCTGTACACAATATTAAGATGCTTTAGCAACGGGTAAAGAGAAATAAAATACTTGTTGATCTTCTCACCAATGGTTGAGGATAGAAATAGAACAAGAGCAAGAAAATATCGTACTGTATAGACTCACACACAAAACAATTTTAATTAATTGATTGATAATTGATCCATCCTATATGTAATGGTTTGAAGAGTATAATGGTTTAATGGAACATTATTGGGTAGTTAAGGTAGTCAACATGTCATACAAGTAGCAAATCAACTGACACTCTCCACTCTAATATTGACTGTTAACATTGTTATCAACATTTGTTGAAAATGGAGATTGTTTGATGTCTAGTGATAAGAGGTCGGTTGATAAGTTCCATTTGTTAACTATCACTGTAAATAGTAATGATGATGATAGTGGATGATGATCATTGTACTCAATTCGTTTTTTTGCCGCTTTTAGTAGCGCGCGCGCGCTTGAACATGAAGAACAAATGGCGCGCATCGCGATTCGCCCATTTTGTCCGAAACGAATTATGGTTACGGGCAATTGGAATTTGTGGTTACATTTTCGTATATAGCTGTTAGTCATCAAGTAGAGATAAAAAAGGATGAACATTGACAATTATTATTGTTGACCTTGTTGTCGCTTTCGATTCGCATCAAAACAATCAACGCGACCGACCGAGTATCAAATGGAATCCAAGTACATATGATTGGCCATAATAAACACATCCGCACGTTTGAATTGTATCCATTAAACCATTTCCTAACATTTCATCCCATATAACACTATCCCATTTCAATCCACCTATATTGCAAAAAAAACTTGGCAACCAATTCTTCTTTTTTTCTTTTCCTCCCATTTTTTCATTTTATGATTGTCATCAAACATTTTTGACCATTGTAAACATTGTGATCACTCATTTCCATTATTTTATTACAATCTGCCATAATCAAAAGTTTATGCCGATTGCAATGTCAAACAAAACAAGAAAACACTGTCACTGAACTTTGGATCACTGTCAACTGATGATTTGTTTTCCCAATGTAACTAAAAACAAAATACTTTTCTATGAAGAAGAAGAAGAGAGGGCTAACATCAAAGTTTTCGTTCATTATTTCCTTTTCGTTTGCTTTTTATGTTAACCTTTCCTTCTCTCAATGTTGATTGGCATAATATTATGGTGACAAACGAACCAAACAAAAGTGACTTACATGAATATTAATGGTGTGTGTTGAATCTGAACCGGTCGTTGTTGGCGGTGTTAAAATTTGTGGTTGAAATCACGTTGTCATGACTTATACCGTATTGGCATAGAAATATTTCGATCGAATATAATCGTTAAAGTTGTATATACATTGTATATTCGATTCGATTCGATTGGGTTGGTGGCACTATTTTGTTGTTTTGGCAGATGACCAGATGAATAGTTGTGTTGTTTCAAATAGTCGTGGCGTTTTGGACATGAACACGAACACACAAACACGCACACACTTTGAGAAACATATTAGAGTGGTATGAGAGGTATGGCATGACTTACCCGACTGAACAGGTGAGACCATTCCGAAGCTTCTTCTTCTTCTTATTCTTCTTCTTATTTTTCTTCCCTCCTTACCTGTTGCCGCATTTTGTTGCATTGAAACAACACTGAAACGACTTGACGTGTGAGAGAGGGAGCAGCGGCAACTATGGCGGTTGTTTCTTCTCACTTTCTCTCACCCTCTCTAATGTATTGAACACAAGAGGAGATTGATCTTATTGAGCCAACGATGAACAAGTGTGCAAATGTGTGTATGAAAGTACAATTAAATACATTAGATAGATTGGTAGATGGAACTGTGAGCAAAGCAATATATGCATTACGCTTATTATTATAGAACTAAATAGTTATGTTCAAGCATGTTCAACTTGGTGTAATCGATTGATTCCTCATCTATGTGCCGCGTCGTGCCTTTTCCTTCTTACATGCTTTCGGACTATTGTGAGCAATTTCCTCGAAACAAATGTATACGATTACATGCATACAGGCACGATTACTAAGTGCGCCGCCAAATGTCCACGATGTTGACGAAATGAAAGCATTGAACGCATTGAACATTGAACAAGTACGCCAAATAATATAAAAAAAAACTCCACCTTCAAAATGAACGCGCCAAACATTTCTGATCGACACTCCCGCATTTTTACCTGTATATTCTCTTCTTCTCTCTCATTTATGTCTTAATTGGGCTTCACTTGCAACACAGAGGGTTTAACAGGTGGTTATAGCATAAAGTTGGTACATAATCGATGATTCATCATAATCGTTTCGACCCTTAACATTCGAAAGAACGGCACTTTGTACCAAGCTCGATTGTTATTGAGAAATTTAAATGTACCGTCCAATCATTAACATCCGATTTGTATAATTTTTCGTTGGTGACGAATATAATCGCCTGGTTTAGCATAAATAGTATTAAAAATTCGGTCCATTTTGTAGTTTCAATGCAAATGAATTTTCTTTTTTTTTTTGTCCAATTATTATCGACTACCTGTTGTCATTATTATTATTGACGTTTACATTTATTTTTCCCCTTCTATCTCCACTGAGAAATTTATCGGGAATTTTGACAATCCATTGTCATATCATTGCGTTTACAAATGCAATCCTTTATTGGGCGTATAAAGTTATAATAATAATAATAATAATAATTATCATTGTCAAAGTTCAAAAAACAATAAAGTTATAGCTAAAATAAATTCAATTGGATTCCAAGGCAATTGGACGATTTTGTTCAGCCATGATTTGAGGTGAATATGCACTCTTACTACAATTAGTTTTACGATTGTTATTCCGAGTCTGCATCTCGACAAATGTTTTGATTGTTTTGTCGATATATTTCGAATGATAGGTAAAGATTTGAACCAATTTTTTTCGATCATTTTGAATATAAAATGTTTGATGAAGCGACTTTTTTGTATTCGGAATCAGGATACCATATTTAAGTGTTTTAAATTCGTATGATTCAACTTTCTATATGAAATAAGTACAAGATTATATTAGTCAGTTATTATTTTAAAATGTTTTATGTCAAGATTCGTACCGGACATTGCAAATTGATCAAATGTAACCCTTTTCGATTGATAATGATTGCAATCTGTTTATCATAATATTGATTGTGAGTTAACGAATCTATTAATCCACGCTCCATTTGTCCTTCAAATATGAATCCGCCATAACAATCAAGGTACTTTTGACATATTGAAAGATAAGTTTGATACAATTTTCGCAATGTCATTTTTTCGTAATCTGGAATTGAAGATTCTGATTGATTGGAATTTTGCCGCTTCAATGCGCATTTACTAACTCTTCGAACTAAAAGATGTTTCTTTATTGAATTTTGATACTTCAATTCCTTATTTACCGTCTTTGCAGTCAAGACTAAATTTAATTGTGAATCAGAAAGAGAATCCGTTTCACCGGTATTAACCTTTTTTTCAATCGCATTTTCAATGATTGCTATATCCAACATTTTATCAATCGATTTCTTAGGTTTCAATTTCTTGGAATTGTCTTTTTCTTTGTCATCATTACAATGGACCCACATCAATGGATAGATATTATTCTTAATATTTACTCGTGCTTCATGATACAACAACTTTAACCATACTTTATTTGTAATTTTGCAATCATCATAATCTGAAAAACCATTTCGTTTTAAACAGAATATTATCTGATCGGAGAATTTCGTTGGTCGCGATTCGTGTACAAACATATCTTTAACCATTGTTTGCATTGTAGTATATGTTTGACAAACACTGTGTTCAGGCATCAATTGAAGGCATAAATTCTTTCCACAAACCCATAAACCAAAACATTTGATAAACATATTTCTTTGAGCTTCATCATAATCTTCCTCTTCATTTTCGTCTTCGCTGTCAATATAGGGAGGTTGTTCATCTTTATTCGTCGATCGTTGCGTGTTCAAACGTTTGTAAACAAGTTCTAATATATTTTCAGCCGTTTTATCTGTATTAGATAACCGAACATTTTTAAAAATTTCAACCGTATCATCTGATAAAAAGATTTTCAATATATCATTTTCCGATGATTCAAGTTGCACTTCATCGAGTCTAACCGTAATTGCTTCTTCATCTGCCATATTCATCGGTCTATGTTTTCCAAAAAAAAACAAATTTGTAAAAGTATGGTGGAACTAGGTCCAAATCAAATCAACACAACACAACCGACATACTCCAAATCCACTCGCTCCTCATCCGTTGCCTGGAACGTAATAAAAATAATATAATACTCGAGAAGTAATATTGATATTGTAAACAACTGTTAATATTGATAATGCTTGATTTATACGGTGTATGGTGCTTTATGTACCAACCTATAACAAAAAAATCACGTATGTTAACCTAAATCCAAGATAAATCTTATCACATATTTGAAGTATATTTCTATAAAATAAAAATATGGATTAATCTGTACATTTTAGGGACATTTATTATCGTCTCTTAAACAAACGATTTGATAGGAAAAATGAAAAGTGGATATGAAAGATAGAAATTCAATAGTAATAATAAAAATAATAATAATGGAAATAATAAATCTATCAAAGTATATCCTAACAGAATTAATTAATTGTCTTAAAATCATGCAATAAAATGAATAAAACATGCTAACAGGATAGTGGAGAAACATGGATTTTTAAAAACCCGTTCAATTTCAATGAAGGAAACGAATCGACATCTTCTCTTCAACATCGGTACGTTCTAATGTGTTACAAAATTCTTCAAATGTTATACATTGATCACCATCCTTATCTGCCTCCATAATTGTGCGATCAGCAATATTAGCTAATTGTTCAGTTGATATATTCGATCCGACCATCATGTGAAGTACTGATAATAATTCAGCACGATTTATTTTTTCATCACCATCCAGATCGTACATCTTAAATGCAAAGCGAAGTTTATCCTCTCTTGAGTTAAGTTTTGTTTCACGATTCTTTTTGATTGGCCGAAAACTGGCTAAAACTCTCATAAATTGTCGAAAATTGATCCGTTCGTCAAAATTTTCCGCAAAGAATGCCTCAACAATTCGTTCGCCTAATGGATTGATTGCCAACTCTGGTATTCGTTGAAAATCTTCTCGTCCTAACGTTCCGTTGTCACCTTTGTCCAAACTGGTGAATCGACTGTATAATCTTTCAATTTGTGAAGCACTAACTGAAAAATAAAAAAAACTGTAACAATTTGGATCGAATCAACTATAAACTTACATCCAGTTTCATTTTGAATTGCACTAATCTCCTCATCTTGCAACATCAATGAAGATTTATTTCCCATTTTTGTACGCTTTTTATGTGAAACTTTTAGGTTTATAATGAATCAGGTACAACTGTTGGTGACGTATTGGTTTTATACACAATCACAAAATTACAGACCTTCACGAAATGGTTGCCGTCTTGTCTCGTCTTTATGATTGATTTTTTTTTTTTGAATACACAATCGTCGTTCAAATGATTGGAAACCAATCAATGCCAGAAATCATAGTGAGCCACACTACTCATTTTCTTCTTTTCTATTTGGAGGAGGCAAACCAACAACACGACATATACATCAAACTCAAGGCTACAATCAGGTGGAGCGGCAATACACTCATTATTGGTGTGTAGTTGGGGAAACGACGTCGGACGAGAATAACTTGCACTGTATGAAAGCAAATTCAAATCAATGTTGTATGTTGCATGTTTAAAGCCGGGTCACCAATGTTGTTGTCCGTACGCAGCGGATGGACTTGATTGTCGACAGCAGGATACGGTTGATCACGATGTTGACGACGGCAGGTACCAGAATGTGTACGGGTGCCAAATGATGATTATCGTCTCGATGATCGATGGTCACATTGTCTTTGTAGACAAAGTGCCAGTTGAGTCTTAGTTGACAATCGGATGACGAGGCAACCTCGAGTCATCGAACATTGTTATCAAGAGTAAGAGTTGAACAGTAAGCCTAATGATTAACGATTGGTCATTGATGGTCATGATGCGAAACCATGCGATATACATGTGTTAACTCAAATCACTGGACGAGAGTATGACACGTAATGTGTGAAAAATGAGTGATCGTCTATGGACGATCCTTTTGATTCCCACACGAAATTTTATTCAAATTAACGGTCAACTTTTTGGCTAAATTGACATAAAATGTAATAGCTATTTTGATATAGCAAATCTCGCATCATATATATATTTACATACGGTCACACAAGTGCATAGTGTATTTAAAATCATTGACATGTAACACAACGGTCAATTTTGACTGAAATTTTGACTCCAATTTAAATTCATCTTCAAAAGATGGTTTACATTTTCAGGATAATTTTCTTCAAGCCTTTTTTGCTTGGTATGATCTGGTTGAAGACGATTAAAAAATTGACGTTTTTTTAAAAATGCTTTGTTCAACATGTGATAATCGTCATGAGGTAGTAAGGCCAAAACTTTTTTCGTATGATCTTCCGATGCTTATTGACCATCTTCTAAATTATGATTATCAATTGAACAAAAATTAGAACTTTCCTCATCATCATCAGCGTGAAAATCATCATTGAAAAAACTATCAATATTGTCGTTATCATCAATATCAATTTCTTCAACATCACCATCGATGTCAATTTGATAATTAAGTGAGTCCAAATTGATTGAATTGTCCAATTCAGAATCACGGCTATTGAATTCAAAGTTGCCAAACGTTGGAAAAACGTTACATGTTTCAATTGAATCATAAATCTCCTTGACTTCATTAATTTCATCAATATCTTCAATTACAAGTGGAGTAGACTTGACTGGTTCGTTGTTTTCAAAATCAAGTGATGCCTTCGAATCTAGAAGCATTACACCATTTGGATCGGTTTTTAAATTGGCCATAAGCAAGGATGAAACATTGCCAACATCAAAAGCTTCTGATAATTTATGGAACACTGGATCGATTTCAATATTCGTATCGAATTTACTATTAAATTGATCTACAGATACAATTATATTGTTACGCTTTTTGACTTTTTTTCTTTTTATTTTTTTATTATTATCATCATCCTCAAGAAATTCTTCGTCTATATCATCAATTTTAACTTGTTGATTTGTAGCCATCACCAAGCTTGAAGCAAGACGGCAAATGAAGCTCCAATCAATTTAATGTCGGCATTTCTATGCGGATCAACTAAAAACTTTTTAAAATTATTTATAAAATTTGTGTTAAAAGCCCCGAATAAAGTATAATAATATTTCGATCAATCATATATTTTAATAAATCACAATTAATCAATCAACCATAAAAATACAATAAATCAATCAATCATTTGTTTAAATTACGGGTAACAATCTTCACCTGTCCAGGCATACCCTTCCATACATCCTGATCCTTGATCGCTTTCAACAAATCTTTTTCACGTTCGGTTGCCAGTTTATCCTTGAGGAATATCATCAATGCAGTTTTAGCCGCCTTTCCACGTTTCGTGTTTCCCGGGATAATCTTGATCTTGTGCTTATAATTGTGCATCGAAATATATGGACCACATACTGGAATTGCATAAAGTAGATGATCATCGGCGGTGGGATTCGATACTAATGAATCGATAAGCTTTTTTGCATCTTGTTGGCGTTTCTTTGGATCTAATTGTGCCTCATCATCATCATTATCATCTTCCGATGCTTCCTTTTCATTTTCTTCAACTTGAACGTCATTCGGTTCGGTATCTTCCAGTGTGAGTTTATCAATTTCTGGTTCATCTTCAATCAATGTTGATTGTTCTAATTCAATCGTGCTAAGACCTTGTTGAATTTGGCTTTCATCTTGTAATTTTATTTCAGAATTATTTACTAGTTGTTCTTCAACACACTTATCATCTTTATTCCCTTTCTTAGCCTTTCTTTTCTCGGCTTTCTTAATATTCTTTGTTTGTTGAATCGTTTTCTTTTGTAACGCCTTTTGAGTAATAACTTTTGCTTTCTTCTTAACATCACCGGTAGTAACGATCGTATATTCGGAATCAAGTTGTGCCGTCGATTGTGTCTCTTCGACCTCATTTACCAATGAAATAGTTGTATCGGGAAATTCAACAACATTTTCCCCTTTCCATTCCTTTTCCTCATCATTGATTTGTTTTTCTCGTCGTTCCATACTTTCCTCATCAATTCGGAATACAAAGCCAAATCCAAGAATCAGGTTTTGAACGGGAATATAATTTTTCTTGCCACGAATCATGAACGAACCGACACTTAGATATTGACCACTCGGTGCCGTTTTTTGTACTTGATGCGAAAAGACCCAATAGGCAGCTGTAACCACTTTTGCATCCCATGATGCACTGAAACAAATTGCCATATTAGCTGCTTCATTTAAAGTCTTTGGTGGTACTTCCTTCTCCGTATAGTTTTTGATCACCACCGAGGTGGCGCCATGAATATCAGCATGAACATAGATATCATCTTTCGATAAGTATCGTTTAACAATCATCTCATTTTGTTGTGCATCACGACCGGCAATCACCAAAAAACCTTCCGAACTGATAAACCAATAGAACTTTTCGAACCATAAAATCTTTCGTGCCATGACAATATTCGTTTTGATTGTTGTTTCTTTCAATTGTTGTTTCACTTTTCGTTCAACATTTTTAAATGCTTTCTCAGAATGATCGATCGTCTTTTGTTCCTTCTTTGCTGCATCCTTTCGATGATCATAATATCGGCGAGCATTTGCGTATGCTGACAATCCAATATCGATGTCAACCGTCAACGTAGTTGATGTTGATTTTGAATCACTACTCTCTCCTTCAAATGGATCACCAAGGATCATTGTGAAACAATTTTTATCCAATTTAAGGTCTTTAATTTTTGTTGCAATCAAATCTCCTGTATCTTGTGCATCTCGAACCAATTCAGAAATCATTTCCCATGAATATTTGGCTGCAATTGAACTGCGTAGAACCGAAATTGCTTTGTCAACCAATTCAATGTTTGATTCAATCAGTTGAGCTTTTCGATTGTCAATCTCTTGCATCTTTGCCAAATTCTCTAAACGTGATACGTGATCCTTTTTAATTGCATCCAATTTCTTGAGAGCTTGTTTCTCCTGCTGAACCGTTTTTGACTCAATCTTTTGTCCTTCCATCTTAGAGAAAAATTGATCTATGGCTTTGTTGAATGTTTCACAAACTTCAATCGATGATTTTTCGTTTACAAATTGAGCAAATAAATACGGATGGAATTCATCATAAGTTGTCAACATTTCGTCCGAGTTGGCCCGTTTTTCCATTTTTTGAATAATGTATCCTTTGGAACAGTTATTTCGGAAGAATTCTACTTGACTTTCAGCATACTGAAATACTTTTTCAACAATGTCAATATCAGAACGAGATACCATAAATTTGTTTGCATTGACATCTTTAAACTGAAGTAAAGAATGCTCTAATAAAGTAGGTCCATACAAGAAATGAGGATTGAATAACTTCTTAAAATTGGTTTCCTTCGTATCCGATAAAATTTTCTCAATCTGTTGACGATTCATCTTTGAATCATCGGCAATATAAACTTGTTTGTTAATTGGATAAGTTTCACGCACAGCAATGTTAATATTGGTTCGATTGTCCTTATAAAAACGGATCAAACTCAAGATTGTATAATCTTTATCGGTCAAAATAACGTTTCCTTTGCTATACAATTCGATAATAACATGACTGGTAAATTCATTTGTACCAAATTGCAGATCGACGATACGATCGATTCCAATTTGTGTGATAGATTCTAATCGTTTGTTTCGTATATGTTTACGAAGTTTCATTGTAAAACCAGATGGATTATCATTTTTAGGCCAATTAAATTCAGTCATGTGAATACGTATACCAGATTCAATGATCAACATTTGTTTCAATGATTCCTCTTGTTCCGACTTTTCTTGGGTTGCTTTTGAAAATCGAAAGATAAATGTTTTTGAATCCACGTCATATACTTGATTGATTCGCATTCCAACCAATCGCTCCCTTATTTCAGGAAGGATAGCAATTAAATCCAATGTTGTGAAACGATTCTTCATTTTTGTGTTAATCTATTTTTTGTGAATTTAGTTTTGACTATAGACGACAAGAAATTTAATAAACAAACAAATGAACCTGGTTTTTCGAAGTAAACAAACGCAATCATAAAATTTTGACGACTATTTACACTTAACAATGAGTTAACATGTGTTGTTGATTACCCTGCTCAGTTAGCAATTGCTCCGGTTCAGGAATTTTTAAATTTTATGTTAAAAGTTATTTATGAAAATGCCTAAACGAAAATTGGAAAATGGTGATAGTGGCGATGATGATCAAATAGTTCAAAGTAATCAATTTCGAGTTGGTGAAAAGAAAAAAGATTCTAGATCACATCAATGTCCATATCTTGATACAATCAATCGTGGTGTTTTGGATTTTGATTTCGAAAAACTATGTTCCATCTCTTTATCAAAGATCAATTGTTATGCGTGTTTAGTTTGTGGAAAATATTTTCAAGGTAAAAATTGTCAAGGTAATTAAGTATAAATACTATTTCTTAATTTATTTTTTCAGGTCGTGGAATTGGAACCCATGCATATATGCATTCAGTCTCATGTGGACATCATGTGTTCCTCAACTTACAAACATTAAAATTCTATTGCTTACCTGATAATTATCAAGTTATCGATTCATCATTGGATGACATCATCTATGTACTTAAACCAACATTTACGGTAACTGACATCAAGGAGTTGGATTCCAACTCAAAACTATCGATTGCATTTGATGGAACCTCATATCTTCCCGGCATTATCGGTTTGAACAATATTAAACAAAACGATTATTGTAATGTCATTCTACAAGCATTATCCAATGTGAAAGATATTCGGAATTATTTCTTAAGAGAATCTAATTATGATGTCAATTATGGACAAGATAGATCTGATCTAATAGTTCAACGTTTTGGTGAACTATTACGTAAAATGTGGAATGCAAAAAATTTTAAAGCACATGTTTCGCCACATGAGATGCTACAAGCAGTTGTGCTTTGTTCAAAGAAAAGATTTCAAATTACAAAACAAGGTAAATTTCTAAACCAATAAATACAATTATTAATATAATTTATTTATTCATTCATTCCATTTCTAGGCGATCCAATCAATTTTTTAAGTTGGTTTATCAATTCATTACATAAGAATAGACACGTTGAAGTTATCGAGAAAGACGGTAATTCTACATCAATAATCTATCAAACATTTCGTGGCTCGATGAAAACCTATATCAGAAAAGTGATACCCATCGATCGAACTATTGAGGAAAAATTGCAATTGATGGAAAGCAAAGAATATAGTGAAAGGTGTGAATCTGGACATTTTCTATATTTAACACTTGATCTTCCACCGACACCATTGTTTCGCGATGAGATGAGTGAAAATATTATTCCACAAGTACCATTGAGTAGATTGTTGGCAAAATTTGATGGCGTCTCCGAAAAGGAATATAAAACATATAAGGATTCCTACTTGAAACGATTCGTCATAACCGAATTTCCTAAATTTTTGATTTTATATATCAAGCGTTTCACACAGAACACGTTCTTTTTAGAAAAAAATCCTACAATCGTAAATTTTCCGATTAAGAATGTCGATTTATCCGAATTATTAGAACCGGAAGAAGGAAGCAATAAAGGAACACAACCCAACGCAAACTATGATTTGATTGCTAACATTGTACATGATGGTGACCCTGAACCTGGGAAAGGAACATATCGTATCCATGTACTCCATAAGGTAATATAATATTATTTACTCATTTATATTGATTTACGACTTGTGTTGAATCATTTTACAGGGTACAGGTAAATGGTTTGAAATACAAGATCTACATGTCAACGAGATATTACCACAAATGATTACACTTTCTGAAGCATATATACAAATATGGGAGAAACAAGTGAACAATTGAACTATTTAATTAAAAATTGATATAATTATTTTTTAAAGTTTATCATTCAATCTACTAATCATTTGTTTGAACAAGACACGTGCGTTATTTATTTTGTTTTATTAATTCTCACAAAATAGGCTGATTCATTCCAACAACTTGAGTGAATGATAATGAGAAGAAGGAGTAAGAGGTAAATAAACTATTCTGCCTCTTTAGTAAAGTCTCATTTTTTTTGTTGTTAGGGTTTGTCTGAGCATTGCATTGAGTGTTGCAAATGGATTTCATCATGAATACATGTATTGTTTACCCGACTACATCTACACACCTTCGTCGAAGGGCAATTAATAACTTGATCGATCGAAGTCGAAGTAAAAATAAAATACAAATACAATGAAGAGGGTGGTATCCAACTATGATCTTTGAAATGGAACCGTTGTTAGTAAATTTGAGAGTGCTTAAAAAAATCATGTCTTATCATTTGAAGCATATAAGAGAGCAACAAGAATTTGGTGGTTTACTAATTTCTTTGTCTATGATTGGGAAAATAACAAGTTTTCCCCATTTTTCTATATTTTCTCTTTTTTTTCCATATCACTCAGCATGAGTTTGATTTGGTACGCCGCCATCATCTCTCATTTATAAACTACTATAGTTGAAACTTAACGAAACATTGCAACGTCTATGAAACATGAATGAATTGTGTTTCATTGTCAAGGTCATATGGCGCCCATTCAACATAGTTGTACAAAGTTTTCCGTTGCAGACACTTTTGACTCATGCTCGAAATGACGATGATCATGACTCTCATCCGTCGTCGTCGTCGTCGTAGTCACACAAACATTCAACCATTAATAGCCTTGATCACAAAAACAACAGAACACAAGAAGCCGTCATCTAATTTCCTCTAATGTCATCCATCTAAATAAACTAAACATCGATTCCTTCTCTTTCACTTTTGGAGGCAACATCATAAGTTGACCTAACCTCTCATTCGCTTTCGCTTTCACTTTCCTGAACAATTGAACATCTGCCATTCGCCCACACCGGCTTTTGGTGAACTTAACCTCCCTTCTCAAACAGTGGATTCGACCCATGGAAATCTATTGGTTTTCCTGGTTTGTATGTGCGCGCGCAACCTAGAAAAGTGAACGACGAATCCATTGAATCCATTGAAAGTGTGTCAGCACGTGTATACACGTTTGTGTTGATTGTGTGTGTGTGTATGTGCACATTTCACTCTTGACGCCGTCGCCGATGCCGCTTTTGTATAATATATACACACACACATACACACCAGCAAATGACGCCAAACCACGCAAATAAACACAACACACGTTCTCACCATCATCATACAATTTCAACCAGTTGGTCGTGTCCTAATTGGTGCCAAGGTGCACACCAGCACCGAGAATAAAAAAGGAAAAAAAAAGAGTCAACATGAACGCTACCATTGTCGACATATTAGCATATGTAAACCCAACCAGAATATATCATAATATAATTCAACCATACAACAAAGTCTTGTCTAATTCTGGTTACAACACATAGCGTGCCTCATCTCATTCGTCGTCTCTTGTCTCTCCCACATCATCTCAACCAGTGCTTACAATCAGCCATTATTATAATGTCTTGTCTTGCTCATTATTACATATTTGGTTGGTTCGTTTTTGGTTGCCCTCTCTCGTCATAATAGTTTAGGCAACCATCATCAACATTTGGTGCAGTGCACAATTACCAAGTCTAATAATAAAGCATAGCACATTTTATATGTGCCTTTAGTGATACATTTCATCCATTGTTTGCAAGAGAGTAAGTGTGTCTGAGATACTTTATGACTGATTAGAATATAGTGGTTTTTGTGGGTGTCTCACTCAACATCGGTTAATATCACAATTTGTATTGTGCACATGTTGACAAGCATTTATTGGAATTGATTGTCATCAACATCAAAATCGTCATCAACGTCTTATTTCTCATTAAATTTAATGTACAATTTTATTCTCTTTTGTGTATTTAACATTTAGTGACATGATGACAGTGAACAGTATGTCGACAAAATTGTTTGGGAACTGAGTCCACCAAAAAAATGGTCTTTAAGAAACTTCATTTTTTTCTATATTCTACTCTGCATATTTGTTCAACAACTTTGTTTACTTGTCACCTAAAAAATCTTTAACCACCCTCAGTCTACTTATATATCTATATCTTGTCCTATTTCTGTCAAACTATGCAAAAATAAATCACAATCATAAACAACGATGAGCTTTACTGGTGATTTTATCGTCGATAGTGATAAGTTCGAACGGTTAAAGATTGGCAAACTTCGTAATGATCGTGAAGCGATACAAGAAAAAACGTATAAAAATTGGATCAATTCAATCCTCCTAAAGGTTTGTATTTTGTTGGGTTATTTTTCGCTCGTCAAACTGTTCATCATTTTTAATTTTTGATATTTAATTTGTTAAGGCACATCAAAGTATTGAAGATCTCTATGTCGATTTGCAAAATGGTCAAAAGTTGATCCTACTTTTAGAATTAATAACGGGTGAAAAAATTTCAAAATCAAACAAGGGTACATCATTGTTGCATAAAATTGAGAATGTTAGTCTATGTTTACATTTCATCAAGAATAAGGTTTGCTTGTTCATTTTTCAATTTATACGAACATTGTTTTTTAAATTTAAATGTTTTTTTTATAGAATGTATACCTCGAAAGTATAGGTCCGGAAGATATCGTTCACGGCAATCGTCGACTTACATTAGGATTGATTTGGACCATTATCTTACGATTTCAATTAAGCCAAAACTTACAAATTACTAAATTTGATCTTAAATCTGTTAAGGATTCGTTACTTGTTTGGTGTCAATCGAAAACATGTAATCAAAATAGATGTAACATTATCGATTTCAACCGCAGTTGGATTGATGGTTGGGCATTCATCGAGCTTATTCGCAGCTTTCGTTCCGAATTGATCCATACGGAACAACTAATGAAACTTAAAACAAATATTGAATTGTTGGAACGTGCCTTTGAAATTGCATCAGAACACTTATTGATACCGAAAATATTGGACGCCGAAGATGTGGTCAATTCGACCGATGAGAACTCAATCTTAACATATGTTTCGTATTTTTATAATCTTTATTGTAAAATGAAAACGACCGGAACCAGTTCGAAACGTGTCAAATATATATTGACACAAATTGGCGAGGTTCAAAATGAACAAAATTGTTATGAGCAAATGGTTATGGAATTGTTGACATCCATTAGGGAACAATGTACACAATTACAGATGGATGTCGACATTAATCAAGTTCATAATGAAATGGGAACATTTAATGAATACTTTAAGATTCAACGTCCCATTCTGTTAAAGAAACGAAACGATTGTGAAAGTACTTTCTTTGATCTATTGATCTCACATAAAAAGATTCATCTTCGACCATACGTTCCAAAAGCTGGATTCACTGTAAATGATATTGAACGTTCATGGCAAAATTTGGAACGAGCAGAAACGGAACGACAAGCTCGTCTTAAAAAGATGATTGTTAAATGGGAACATCTGTGTAAGATTCAAGACGATTTTGAATCAAAATGTTTTAAAATGGAAAAATACATATCGGATAAACTGCAGCTACTTAATAAGATATTCCAAGAAGATAATTATACCGATTTAGATCGGTTAGAGGTTCATTTAAAACAATCAGATTTTATTTGTTGTGATATACTTTCAAATACGAGAAAATTTGATTCAGTTTTTAAATTGTCGAATGAGTTGATCGAAAATCAGTTTAAAAATTGGGAATTTAATCGTCAATATACGGAACACTTACGAGCTAAATTGGAAAAGTTGAGTGAATTAGCTGTTAGAAATCAGAACACTATCCAATATACGACAAAATCGATTGATTATCTTCGTCAAATGAATTGTCTTCATGTTGAATTAGAACGATTAAACCGTGACCTTTCGACAATGAACGTCTGCTGGACCAATGCAACTCAATGTGTGTTTGTCAATTTGGAAAAATTGAAACAACACGAATGTTATCTACGATCATTAGAACGTCAATTTATTAACATTCAAAGTCGTATTAGTATGATAATTGATAACAATAATATAGATTCACTTAAATCATTCTTATCGGCAACAGTATTGTTGGAACCATCGATGATTAAACTAAAATTTAACCGTCTAAATCAATTGATTGTTGAAAATGGTCAATTGATTGATTCTCACAAATCATCTAGTCATTCGAACCTTGATTATAATGAATTTCAAACTGAAATTGATTTCATTCAACTCATGTGTCAAGAAAAGGAACTTTTGTGCCGGTCTCGTGTTGAAGATTGTTACGATCAAAATAGTATCGTATTTGTTCAACGACGAAACAATATAACCAAATTAGAAGTAAAAAGTATTGAGAAACAATTTTTTGAAACATGTGAACGTGGTTATCGTTTGATTTCACGTTGCGAACATTATAAAACATTAGTAAATGATTCAATTGAACAGACAAAAAATCAATTGAAAAATTTGATTCATGAAGTGAATGAACGAACCATATTATTGAACGATAGTGTTCAATTGTTGCGAACGTGTCAACAATTGGGTCAATTCGATCTATCGACATTGGGCGAAAACTATGGTCAAGTTCGAGATCAAGTTTATACTATTTTGAAGACAAACGATGAATTAAGTCAAATTGATCTTTTGGAATTGATTGAATTGATGGAACAGATCAATCAATTGAATGTTAGTGTAGAGCAACGCAACATTACTAGAAACAATGATAATGGTCATGTGATTCATTTGAAACAATATACGGTTGAACATTGTTTAATTGAAGCAAATCACGCATTTCTCGTTTTACGGGTCGATCAACCGATCCATTTCTTGTGTGATATCTATGTACGCCTATTACGAACTGTTGGAAACAATTTTCGGTTTGTTCAACAATTATTGATTGCAACTGAATGTGACACCGATCGTGATCAACTTCGTCATCGATTGTTGTCAATGGATCAAGAAATCAATGATCAACCACTTTCAACAAATCATAATCATTGTAATAATCTACAGGAAACCGAACAGATTTATGACCTTCTACTTTCTAATGATAATTTGATACAATTTATCGAAACATTACGTGAACGACATAAACGGGTCCAAATGGAAATGCAAAATATGCATGAATTAATGTTATCCATACGAAATTCGGTACAATTGTTGAAGGTTACGCGAACATTTGCACGAACATTCGTACGGTTTAAGGAGAATGAAATGCAACCAAATTCGGTTGAAGGGGCGCGTGATGTTGAAATTGTTGACGACAATGAACCGGTCGAGCATGAAGAAGCTACCAGCAGCCAAAAAGAACAAGAGGAATCAGCCTTGAATCCTTACCAACAAACATTAGTACCAACCAAGGACGATCATATCGTTGTCAACACGGACATTGCACCAATCCATTCTATCATCAAGGATCAACATGCGAGGTATGTTTATAATATAATTCTTATATTTTTATAATGACAGAATACAGAAAAAATATAATTATTACAAATTGTAGTAAAGGGAATGGAAAGATAGATTAGTTATATATGCATGGGTTTTCATGGTTTATTAAATAAAACCACAATTTAATCAATGTACAAAGAACTTCAAACGAACGAAAATACATTAATGTTTTGTATATATAATCAACCACATGACACTTTTTATAGCTGTTCACCATTATCATCAACTTCATCAACAAAAACATCATCAACCACACTACCATTAGCCACATTAAGTTCGCCAACAAGCGAACGGGAAAAGGAATTTCGCACCAATCTAAATCGGGATGCATTCAAATTAAAAGTTGTTACTTATAAGCTACGTCACAATGTCAACTTCATTGGCACCTACCTTCTGGGTGGAAGCGGCAATCTAGCTTGCCAACACTCAATCTTTGGCCGTGAAAATATGATTAACCGACATCAAATGCAGATGCAGCAACAGTCGACAAATAACAACATTCAAATTGAGTTGAACTTGACGAATGACATACTTCGTAAAGACATGGAACGTATTGATTCATTGTTGAAACAGATTATGACAGATGTGAAAGCAACTGATCCTGATGGAATCGGCACAAATACTACCGAACTTAACCGAACCAATGAGATGATGGCCGAACTTGATCGTTCCGGACGTTCAATGGATCATAAAATGAAATTATTACAATGTATGGAATCGATTCATGATTTTCTTCGAATGTTGGCCGATAATATTCGTACGATTGAAACGATTGATGTTAATCATGGTGAGATGGATCGTATTGCATTGGGATCGTATCTCAGTAAACTTCGTTCTGTGGCTATGATGGAAACCTATTATAAGGATGTGATCGACGAGTGCTCGAAATCAATGTCATCGATGGAGGAATGGGAAAAGAAAATCTGTCAGAATCGAATTATTGGATTGAAACGAACTTTTGCACAATTTGAGTATATATTATCGAAGAAAAATTTAGAATGTCGTCAACGTATGTTAGAATTGGATCAACCACAAACCGAATGGAATCAATTGTTTGCTGATACTAATAATAATACCGATACTAATATTGTTAATCCAATGGGAGAATTGATTTCAAATCAAGAACCGAAAGAAAAAATGGAAAATCTGGAACAATTTCTTCGTGAAATTGAGTTGATTCTATTCGAAATTGAATCAGGCTGTGATGTTACTAATGTCAAATATGAATCAATTATCTCTGTTTGTGATAAAGTAATTCAAGATGATTCTAGTCACCATGATTCAAAAATGTTGAAAAAATTGGCCCAACAAAAGGATAGATTAGTTCTTTCATGGACTCGACGATCGCAACAATCGGAATTGGAACGTTTTAATCAATGTTCAAGTACATTTGTTAATGATTGTAAACGTGATATCGATCAAATGAACGTGTTGATTAATGAACAACAATTGATTCCGTTGGAAATGGTTCGATGTTGGAAACAAAAGTATATTCAACGTATTTTCGAATATCGTTTAATTCGTGAAGGAAACTTGAAAACAAAATCGGCTGAAATAGGTTCACGATTAATCTTCTTGTGTGATCTCCTTGAACGTTATAAAGGATTGGTTGATAAGATGGAACAATCAATACAATTGGATGAAGAAATTGCACATTTTGAAAGAGAAATCAATCGAAATCAACACGATTCTAAACATTTGGAATCGATTATGTCCGAGTTGGATGAATTGTTAAAGGGAAATCCAGATGGCGAAAGAAAGATTCATCTTTTACGATCAAAATGTTTTAACTCAATCATTCAGAACAAGATGAATAAATTGGAAAAAACTGCTGCACCATTGTTTGAATCGAATCCGGATTTAAGTGTCTCTTCTTTTGCTAAACAAATGGATTTGAAAGTTAACGAAACCAATTTGAGAGATGTTATAATTAACAATTGGTCGTTGATTGATCAAAAAATTGACAAAGTTTCCGATCTTATTCAAAAAGAAAACGAAATAAAGTCAAAAGTAGAAATGGAACGAATGGTACCTATTCAGAAATCGGCTAAAATGACTCATTTTGTTGATGTTGATTATCAGAAATCAGAGATGTCTAATCAAGAACTTGTTAAAGAATTTGATTTGTTTGTTCGGCCAATTGATCTTATTGCTTCTGATCAAAAACGAGAACCGATGTTTGGAGAAACAACCAATCTAAGTAAATCAGATTTGACACTCGATCAATTGGTTTCAAAACCAAAACCAGACGATCACATTTCTTTGGAGTCGTTGGCTTTTTCTGGCGAATATCTACATTCGAGCAATCAAGAATCTTTTATTGCTTCTTCGTCCGAAAATGTGACAACCAAAGATTTGAATGAATCAAGTTTCAGTTTGAACTTTTCTGAAAGTGATTCTGGACATTGTGAAATGTTGACATGTCAACTCAATTCGCCTGATTCAACTTTTGGATCTATTTGTACTGAAATCGAACAACAAGCTCAATCAACAAAAATCAGTGATCAAGTTTTAAAGGTTGACAATGAAACATTTATATCGTCAACTGTTAGCACTGAAGCTAGTAGTAATAAATCGGATTCGGCTCCAAATCAAATTGATTCTTTGAATGAATCAAAGAAAAAGAATAAAAATAAGAAAAAATCTAAAAAAGAAAAAAGAGAAACTTTAGATAAAAGTGTTAATGTTTCTGAAAGCTCTAATTCAACGAAGATTACAAAAATTGATTCATCTGAAAAGCATTTGGAACCTATTGAATCGTGTTCTCAAAATGTTCCAATGGATTTCAACTCAATCATGACTGACACTAACGAAAGTGTTTCTCAAATCAAATCGTGGTTCAAACAAGTAATACAATCAGAAAGTGAAATAAAATCCGAAATGACAAACACAATTTCAACTCAATCAGAAAATCACCAACAGAAGCAAACAATGTTGGAGGCAAATAAGCAAATTTGTTCGAACCAAAATGAAAGTGTTTCAACTGATAAAACAGAACAATCTGTTTCCATTGAAAATGAGAATAAAATTATGGATCAACTTGAAAATAAAATGGGACAGATTGAATGTCAAATTGAAACTATTGTAAAAAGTGTCGACATGTTACGTTCAACAAAGAAGAGTGTGGTAAAGAAATTGGAAACAGAACTGGAGATTAAACATTCTGAGATTGTCAAAGAGGAACAAATGGAAGCTGACGATTCAAGCGAATTGGATAATAAGAAAGAGAATGAAATGATTGAAAATGTTGAAATTAAATTTGAACAAAATACACCAGTTGAATCTTCGGCAACATTATCGAATGAATCCAATCAATTATCGTCAAAATTGCAAATTGAAACAGTTCCATTAGATAAAAATGGTCAATCATTGAATCTAATGTCTACCGATGATGAAGGCCATTCGTCATCAACTAATTCGAGTGGAAATTTCAGCTTGGATTCGGATGGAAGTAAAAAGAGGAGAAGGAAACATCGAAAACGATCAAGTGCAAATCGAAACAAGAGACGAAGAGAACAACGAAAGTTGAAAGATTTGCGAAAATGTAGCGATAATGAGTTTGAAATTGATAGTCAACGTGAAAATGATTCGAACGTTAAATTGGAGGAATTGAATTTAAAGACAGATAAACCGTCAACAAATGATACGACTTCTATTCAACAAGTTCGATTTGCGGAACCAGAAGCGATTATTATTGATATTCCAAACCAAATTGAATCGGAATCTGTAGAGCCTTTAGAACAATCATGTGCAGAACAAATGGATATCCAAGAATCAGAAAAATCAACAACAAATATTTTTATGCAAAGTGAATCGATTGATTCTTCTCGACATTCATCTGTTTTAACCAACTCTAGTGATGAAGCGTCAAATTTTGATTCGATTGATTTTGGAAAGAAGAATAAGTCAAAGAATGATAAAAAGAAACAAAAGAAAATAGATATTAAAACTCAAACTGAAAATGTTGAGAATGTTAACGAAAATGTGCAATGTAAAATTGATAAAGTTGCTGAAAATCAACAGAATAACACCAATCAACTGAAAAAAGACGAGACTGTTTGCAATGTTGCAGATATTCAATTAAATGTTCAAGAAATTGATAATACTAAACTTGATGAATCATGTATAATTGAATCTGCAACAAACGACAATGATTCGGAAATTTTAGATGAACTTGAAGATAAGCTAGCAAAAATTGAGACACAAATTGATAATTTATTGACTGACGTTGAAACTATACAAAGCTCAAACCAAACTAAATCATTGAAAACCGATGACGATCTTAAATTGAACAAACCGTTGTTTAAAACAAAGTCTATCAAAAAGAATAATAAAAAAGTTCAACAACATAAAGATATTCTTGTTGTTTCTTCTGACGTTGAAACTCTTTTTGATAAGGAATCTAACGTTAAATCATATGAACCAAACGAACAGGCAACTGAAAAACATGTCACCGAAGATCCACCGATTGGATCTCTTTTTGATGATGAACCACAAATACAATCATGTGAGTCAAACGTGCAAGCAACTGACAAAAATGTTCCTGAGGATTTACCAATTGGGTCTCTTTTTGATGGTGAACCTCAAATACAATCACTTGAACCAAACTTGCAAATAACTGGCAAACAAAGTGCTTCCGAAGATCTACCGATTGGGTCTCTTTTTGATGATGAACCACAAATACAATCATGTGAGTCAAACGTGCAAACAACTGACAAAAATGTTCCTGAGGATTTACCAATTGGGTCTCTTTTTGATGATGAACCTCAAATACAATCACTTGAACCAAACTTGCAAATAACTGGCAAACAAAGTGCTTCCGAAGATCTACCGATTGGGTCTCTTTTTGATGATGAACCTCAAATACAATCACTTGAACCAAACTTGCAAACAACTGACAAACATGTTACTGAGAATTTACCGATTGGATCTCTGTTTGATGATGAACCTCAAATACAATTGTGTGAGTCAAACGTGCAAACAACTGACAAACATGTTACTGAGAATTTACCAATTGGGTCTCTTTTTGATGATGAACCTCAAATACAATCACTTGAACCAAACTTGCAAACAACTGACAAACATGTTACTGAGGATTTACCAATTGGGTCTCTTTTTGATGATGAACCTCAAATACAATCAAACGTGCAAACAACTGACAAACAGCGTGTTTTCGAAGATCTACCAATTGGGTCTATTTTTGATGATGAAACAGATGTGAAATCTATCGATTCAATGCAGTTACCTATTTTAACACAAGCTATCGAAGAATCAAAAGATGTCGAAATTGAAAATAATCAATTAAATAAATCTTTCGTTAATAATGAATTGGTTATTATAACTCAACCTGAAAAAGATTTGGCCAATTCAGTTCAATTTGATATAGAAGCAACTGAAACTATTATCAAGAATTCAATTAAAGTTATCGATTCAACTGATAAATTAAAACATGAATGCATTGAGTTTGAAACTGTTAGTGAAGAAAGTTTAAAATTAAATGAGCCATCAATTGGCGATGCTTCAATAGATCAATCAAGTGAAATTGCGTCAAATAAAATCGATGTATCTACAAATGATCAAACAGTTCCAAGTCCACCAGATGGCGATGATACTTCTTTAATCAATTTTGAACGAGTTGAACAAAAGGATTTGCAAACCACAGATGATTGCCCATCCATTGATGCACCATCATTACCAGTTGTTGATAATTTATTAGATAAAGAACCTGTTGTAAAAAGTAAAACTAATAAAAAGAACAAGAAGAACAAAAAACGAAATCAACAAAAGAATACTACTGAACCAATCAAAACTGATGTTGCTCAAACTAAAGATGAACTAAAAGATTTGATTGAAAATGTTCTTGTACCAGTTGAAAATACTGTTGAAAACAAGTTGATCGAAAATAATTTATGTGATCAATTAACTAAACCAGGACTTGATTATGCAAATGATATGGCAATTGATTCTCGACTCGATCAATTCGAGTCAAATAAATCTAATAATCACACTATTTTATTGGAGGTAAGTTCAACATTTGTTTTTCAAATGAAACAATCTCAGTTTTATAATTTTAGGAAAAGGATAAAACTGACGATTCTTTAGTTATTGGAAACAATGACAAACCGAAAGTTGACTCCGTGCCCATTGTCGTATCAGACGAACAAATTAATTCCTTGCAAGAAATTTCTGAGGATACACCAACTGGTTCCCTCTTTGACGATGAACCTGAAGTTAAAATAGATGATTTTAACAAACTTGTTGCAAACGAACTAACGTCGGAAGATTTTCCAATTGGCTCGCTTTTGGATGAACTAGACGAGAAACCAAGTGAAAAGTTTTTGTCTAATCAAATATGTTCTCAGGATTTACTTATTGGTTCTCTTTTGGATGTTGAACCTAAAGCCAATAACATCGATTTTATTGAACTACCAAATTTAACACAAACTATCATCGAAAAATCAAATAATGACGAAACTACAAATAATGAATCTGAAATAAAAGTTAATAATTCTAATGAGCAACTACTTAATAACAAATCTGATGTTTTCGAAACTTTGCCGATTGGTTTGCAATTGGACAATGCAGTTGAAGTGAAACCTTCAACCATTGTTTGCCAAACGGAGTATGATTCTCAGCCATTAGAATCAGTTCAATTAAAGAATGATAAATCTATTTTTAAACCAATTACATCTAAAAAAATGTCAAAGAAAAATAAAAGAAAGAATAAACAAAAAGAACTAAATGAAACTGAAATGTTTAATACTGAACCATTTATCAAAAATCTATTGCCAGAAACAAACGAACAATTTTTTAACGAATCTTCCGTTGAACAAATTGTTCTTGAAGATTTACCAATTGAGCCCCTTTTTGATGATGAACCAAGAAAAGAATTTAATGATATTAAAGAACTTCCATCATTGATGCAAGTTTCAGCGGAAAATTCAATAATTAAATCATTGTTTGATGATAATTCTGAAATGAAATTAAACATTTTAAATGATATGACAACATCTACTTCTATAAATAAAACAGAATTTCAAGAAATTGTGAATGAGACTAACCAAATGCAAGAATCAATAGATGATCTACCAATAGGATCACTTTTTGATGATGAATCCCAATTAGAAGTTATTAAAACTGGCAATGGTCGGCCAACAAGTTCTTTGTTGACATCAAATGATAAAATAAATTCGGATTTGATTGTTGATTTGGAAAATGTTGAACAACAACAAAAACTTGAAAAGGAAACAAGTCATAAACAAAACAAAAAACGCAAAGAAAGTCGCAAAAGCAGGAAAGAAAAATCTTCTGATGAGGTTGTCAATACAAGTTCACTCAAGCTTGAATCTAAATTGGATGATTCTCTTTTGGTCTTTGATCAAACATCATTAATTAAGCATGATATTATTGAAACGAATATTGCGTCTAAAGGTAAGTGTCATCTTATTACTAATGTTAATGTTATTTTAACAATCTTTAATGTTGTGGTTATAGAATCCATTTCAAATATTGAGAATGTTATTCTCAACCAAAAGTCTAATGAGGACGAAGCTTGCATTGTCAGAGATGCTGAGACATTGGAACAAATTACAAATATTTCAGAAACTCAGAACGAATACAAACAATTGGAGTCCCATCATGAGATAGACGGTTGTTGGTCAATAATCTCTAAAGATGGTCAATCCTCTGAACAACAAAGTAAATTGAAATCCTCACTAGAATTAAATGAAATAGAATCAAAACAGTTGAAATTTGAAAAAGATTCACAAAATCAAGTTATAGGAGATTCAATTGAAAAAATTTCTGAGTTTGATTTGTTAACAAAGAAGTCAAAGTCAAAAAAGAGTAAGAAATCAAAGAAAACAAAATGGGAATCTATCCAGTTGGATGACATTGAATCCCAATTAATATCGGAGTCCGGTGATCCAATTTTGGTTGATGAAATCAATGCTTTGATTGTCAACAATAAGTCATCAAATACTGATGAAATTGAATTGCTAGAAACATCAACTGAAGAATTTCATAAAATTTCAAACGAATCGAATTGCGATATTCAATTTGATAAAACTGATATTATAGATTGGCCTGATTTGGTTCAATCAAATCCCGAAACAAATCAGTTGAATGTTATAAAAGATGGTACTGAAATTGAGCCGTCATCAGCTATTGATTGGCCTAATGAAACCGTAGTGTTAATTGATGAGCCAACAATGAATCCTGATCTAAATCAACCAAAATCTAATGAAAACGATTTAGATTCATTCGAAACAATACAACAAAATCATACTACCTCGATAACTGATGAAATGGTTTCTAATTGTGATTCAACAATTCCACAAATCGTTGTTGAAACAAACAATGAACAACCAGTTCAATCAACTCTTCATTTTGACGATAATCCAAATAACTCATTGTTGACTACTGATTATGACGATTCCGATTATGACGATTCCCAATCACTAAATGACGGAGAGTCATCGATCGGCGGTGGCTTAAGACGTTGGAGACACCGACATCGCCAATCGAGCAAAAATAGAAATGATCGAAGAAGACGACACGAGAAAAGCATTGAGCGAACTCGATCGACATCCAAAGATTCCAATTCAAGTTGCGTCATAGAAAACAAACCAGATGATGTCGTTGAATCTAATGAAAAGACAATTGAAATTATTAATAATAAGGTTTCAAGTAACGATAATATAGAGCCACATTCGGCTTGTTGTGTAAATGACCTTGTTGAACTAGAAATGAAAGAACAATTTAAGGATAAAGCTGAACAAACTGACAATCTCGATACCATTCAACCAGGGACTCATGTTCTTAATCTAGACAACAATCAATCTGGAACTGGTTCGCAATATGATGAATGCCATAATAAACAATCTAAGAAGAATAAGAAAAAGAACAAAAAACAAATTAAAGCTGAAAATATTCCGAAATTGTTCAACATTAATGAACAAGTAGGTGTTGATGTGTCGATCGTCCACAACCTCGACCTTAATCCCATTAAGGAGCTTGCGCCCATGTCAAACGCTTCAATCCTGCCACTAAACCAAACCAAACCTATGCCCGAACAATTGACTCATGAACATGATGATATTATTGTTCATTTTAGTTCTGATCAATTGGAGTCGGTCATTAATGATGCAATATCGGAAGAAGTAGCTGATGAATCAGGATTGTTAGATGAAGATGTAGAAACTTTAGCAGAAAAAAATTTGAACAAAAATGCTGATGATTTCATAGATCAAGAAATATTGGGACAATTGGAAGACAAAGTCGAACAAATTGAATATCAAATTGAGACTCTGATTTCGGATGTTGATTTATTAAGAATGACATGGGAAAATGTTGAAAAACAATTTGCCAATGAATCAAACGAAAAATTGGTTTGTGCTGCTGACGATCGACCATCAACCCTACACGAACAAGCCGATGTTTCATATGAGTTGATCCACATCAATGAACCGTATTATCTTCAATTCGATTCTATTCCAACATTATTTTCCGAAGATGATCATTCATCATGTTCAACTGTAGATAATTCTATAACGTTAAATGTAGAAAATAGCTGGAATATTGATTCTGATGAATCATCTAATTTTAAGAAGAAAAAACGTAATTCTAGAAATAAGAAATCTCATAAACAGAAAAAAGATATTAAAAAGATGAGGGATGAAATGATGATAAAAAGCAATTCTTCGAAGCGGTTAGAAAACTCATTTCATCAATCGACAATTTCTCCAATCGATTCGGTCATTGTAGATAACTTGAGATTAAGTCAAGAAGTTGACCAAAAGTTTGATGTTGATCAAAATGCTGATGAATTGATACAGGAATTATACTCCGAAACCATTAATTCTGATGATGATGAGAAACTAAAAACAGTTGGAGTCAATGTTATTTCAAAAAACAACAACATAAATTGTGAAATTGAACAAAATCAACAACCAGAAGATGATGTTTGTAGTTTCAATTTAAATCCAATTAATTCTACGATACAAACTATCGGCGACTCTACTTTCATTAGTGACAATTTGACAAACGAAACAACAAAAGCAACTATTGAATCGATTCTTGACCAACCAACCAGTCCAATAATAGTTGAGTCTGAATCAGATTACATCACCATACGAGAATCGGAGAAAATTAAAAGCAAACGAAAAAAACGGAATAGGCGTAAAAAGAAATTTGATCCAAGTTGCAACGTACATGAAACTTTGAATTCAAATGAGAATAATGCGGAACGATTTTTTAATTCATATAGAACGGAAATTGAACGATCGTCTGCATCGTTGTCATTGTTGCAACAACTTAATCGTGATTCGAAATTGGAAACGAAATTCAATAAAGCCAATCAACCGGGACGATATTTTCCAACATCTACTATGTCGTCGATGGGTGATCGTACTAGCTCGTTACCCGACACGAATCGAAACATTTTCAATTCCATTTTTATCAATGAGGACTCATTCTCAGAGCCAAATATACCATTGGATGTAGTGAACCAAAACGTTATGGAACAGGTTCGATCGGCTTATGGTGATTCGATTGAATCAAATACAACAAAAATTGAGTCGAATTTAACCGTTTCAACAACAACAACACCAACAACAACGGGTGTATTGGAAATGGAATCGATTTCATTTTATTCCATTGACAATCACCAGCCGATCGACGACGAGCCCTTGACACAACGACAATCTAATGTTCATTCAAGCGACAAAGTCACCAACACCAAATCCATGATTGAACAACATGCAAATGTGGATCCGATCGACCAAATTACGAACTTATCCGAGAATGATGCTTTGAGAAATATGGCTTCAACAACAATAGAATCAACAGCAGCAGCAACCGCGATCCAATTAAGTTTATCGGAACGGGACGTCAACCATAAGATTGAAAGTACGAAAGAAAAAGCAGAAGAAGAAGAAGAAGAAAAAAAGAAGAAGGGCCAATTGTTGTTTATTCGAAGACATTTCAATTGAACGAAACCGATTCAAACATTAAAGAATCTGATGTAGATGAAAATGCTTCCAAACTTGGTGATGTAGATGATATGCAAACATTTTCCCCAAAAATCAATGCAAACAATAATGAAACAATCATTGGCCCGCATTTGCTAAACAAGACCGACGAGCAAACATTGGTTGAAATTGATCAAATCGACAATGGCTGTCACAAACATTCGTTTGCCAAACACGAGATCAATATAGAACCTGATGACAAGATTGTATCGAATGAAAATGTGATCGCCATTACCACTGGCGCTAATAATAACAATAACGACAACAATGACTTGATGAATAGAATATTACAAAATGATACTAATATATCTAGTAATAGAAAGAAGAGGAGAGCTAAACGAAAATGTACTTCATCAACGATGATAATGGAAAATGTTGCCCATACAATATCAATGTTGGAAAATGATCAAAATCTTTTGTCGAAACCGATCGATTTAATAGTAAAACATCAACAAAATCAACAGCAACAACAACAACAACAGTTTATTGAAATGGAAATGTCAAATAGTAAAAAGAATATTGATCGAATGTTGCAATCGCGTGACATTTTGGTTGAACAATCAAATATGGAACAACAATTAAGACAACAAACGGATGACAAATTGACACTCGTGGCTGATTTGCCAATTGCTTGCCAATTCAAGACGACAACTAGTGCCGATGTGGTCAATGCCGTGCCGATTTCGTCTTGTCTCGATTCTTTACAGTTTCAGACGACACATCCGATCGAAATTTGTGACGATGTTGACGACGTAGCGGCACCCACCGTATTGGACAATTGGCTGCCGTCAACTAAAGAGGATTCGGCCGTAATCCGCTTAAATGAAATCGAATGCTACCATTCCGACAGTCGCCGACTAGATGATAAGTTCAAGTTGAATGATGACGGTGCAATGGCCACGACGACGGCGGAGGCGTACAAGACGGCAACGGCGGCAACGGAGGAGATTGCGAACAGAAGTAAAACGGAACAATATGGTCGTACGGTGGATAATGACAAAATGGATTCTATAGACTATAGAAGTGAACGGCAGGAGAGTGCCGAATTAAAGCCAAAAGTGTACGAAAATGTATTCGAGCTGTCCCAATTGGACAATGGAACAATATCGAATGAGAAACGTAATAACAATAATGGTATTGATGAATGGAAGAAACAACAACAACAACAACAACAACAACAACAACAAACACAGCAGCAAGGAGAGTTAGTTCGGATTGAATCGACGATAGGCGATGATATCGTAATCGGAATAAGTCAACATTTCGAAACATCAACTAGGTTGAACGATGTTATTGATGGAAATGATGGAGAAACCGTTTCGGAACAATCTTTTGTTCCGACAGACGAACAACAACATGAATCATTAAGTATGGTCGGAACAATAGCGGCTCAAGTAGAATGGCAAAAAGAGATTAGAATCGAAACGGATTCTAATGTTGAACAACCAAAATTAAGTCGAAACATGAAGTTAGACAACTTAAATTTAGAAATGGGGCCACATTATCTTGAACCAACTCATGAACCGAGCTCGAATGATTCAAAACATTTAAGAAGATATATTACGACAACTGAAGAATTGAAACGGAAACGAAATCGAAAGAAGTGTAAACCAACTTATCGTCGAAATAATTGGAATCAATTTGATGTACCAGAAATGTCTACGACAACAACAACAACAACAATTGCATCTGACTTTGGGGACAACGAAGTTGACAATGAAGAATTGCCATGTTTAATTGACCATGAATCACATTATTCGCTATTACCACAACAACTACAACAACAACAACCAACATCAATTGTTTTGGATTATATTTCTGAAACTATTCAACACTCGTCGAAACCTAAAACTAGCGGTGAAAATACAATTGATGATGGATGCACTCAATCGAATTTGCATACCAATACTAATGTAGATAATAAATCTATCAATCTCACTTCGTGCATAGTAACGGGATCAATGGAAAACCAAATGGCACAACTTGAATCTCAATTGGATGGAAATGGAAACATGGATTCTAATGTAGGTTTGGTAATGAATAAAATCTATTCCAAAGGGAAGATGGCAGGAGAAGGACCATTCCCAAATGACCTAGTCAATCATATGTACCATGTCCACAATTCGGCGACTAATGCTGATGAATTTGAGGCCAATTCCGAGCGGCATGTTACAACCGTCATCCACAATGAGAATGACAAATCTCTCATGATTATAAATTGTTCCCAAATGAATTTACTTCCCAATAACATTGACAACGATGACAATGGTAACAGAGATAATTCTATAGATTCTGAAGTCTATTGTCAACAAAACCAACATGAACAACCATTATCTTCTACAATTGATGATAATGACAAAAATGAGACTGAACAACATGACAATTCTGGTTGTGCAATTAAGCCGTGGAACAATTTATTACAAAACACGATTGTGGTTCAACCAACAAGTGATAATAATTTAAATTTGGAAGCAAGCAAAAATATCCAACCATCAAATTTGATGGAAGAGGCAACGAATGAGATTCAAAGTGCAACACAAATTAACAGTACTGTTGTTGAGGCAAGTGTCGATAACAAGCCTGATATTTCCAAATGTTTGCCATATCACAACTATGATGATCGTGTTGTCGAGGGCAAAGAAATAGTGCAACAGCCGAAAACAACAACAACAACTACTACAATCAATGAATCGTCGAACGATATTGTATCAAGTGTACAACGAAGAACATCGGAGATGATACAGACTGAAGCTGTCATTGAAAATGTTCAAATATTGACCGATGTTGGCCTTAATCATCAACAACAAGATATACTCAATCATCAACATGAAATAATTGATTCATCTGCAATGATTCCAAAACCATCATCATCAACATCATCATCATTGGAACAGAATGTTGAGTCGGAGTCAACCACACCGTCATCATCAAATCAACGTAGTCTGTTGAATCGAGTTGCACGATATTCAATTCCGTTCCATTTGATTGGACTTGCATTTGTCGGTTTCATGTACATGTGGCCACGAGATGAATTCGAGTTCAATTGCCTGTTACGAAACGAGTACGCCCAAGCCATTATGAAGGTGTTCCCGAACGGGCCGCCGCCGCAATAGTAATCGTAATTGGGCGGAGATGGACGATTTGGTGCAAGAGACAAATCGAATGGGGGTGGATGACAAACAGAACGATTTATTATCACAAATCACAAATGAGAACAACAATAAGACAGTATAGTCACATGTCGACGACAGGCAATCTAATCTATTCAACATATATAACATGATACACTACAAGCAAATCAAATCAATGGAATCATTGGTTTACAGAGACGAACTTTTTTTCCTGTTTTACCAATTTAAACATGATAAAACATCAAGTACAGCATTGAATAGAACAGCATAATATTGGCATTCTACTGCGCCACTTGACGATCATTTGCTTTTCCCTGATCATTGTCCAACAATCATTGTCGTTGGTTGGCAAAAAATTTTAATAGAGACTTTATATTCATATTTGTTACCCATCTTTGTTCATTTTCCAAAGTTTCAACTATATTTTTGATTAATAAATATGAAATCATTTATTACTATTGTGTCATTTTTTTTGCTCTCGATTGCAATCATTGGTCGTGTGGATGGAAATTTGATTAATGATTTAATTCAAAAGTTGGACATTTTTCCTATTAAGGTATGGTACTTAAAATTTATATTTTTCATTGAAAAGTTTAGATCTAAAAAAAATAAATTTATTCGACATTTTGAAATGGAAATTTAACAACTACCATTAAACAAATAGGATGAAGTACTTCAATTTGAGGAATTCATTCACCGCTTTTCCAAACCGTATCGAAATGATTTTAATGGTAAGTTCATTTCTTTTGGGAATTTTTAATTTAATTTAATTTAATTATTTGTTGACTTTTCTTTCTTTTTTTATCTTTTTTTTTTGGTTCTTATTCTTTGATTTTAATTAGAAAAACTGAAGCGTTTTAAAATCTTTTTAAAGAATTTGGAAAAAATTCGTGATCTCAACCAACACGAACAGGGAACGGCAGTTTATGGTGTAACATCATTTACTGATTTAACATATGAAGAATTTCAATCGATTCAATTAGGCTACAAGCCACATTTGTATCAAAGTCCAGAACCATCTCTAGAGAGTTTGCCAGAGTTCTCATCAGACGAGCCATTACCGGAATCATTCGATTGGCGTATGGTGAATGGAGTGGTAAGTGAAGTGAAGAATCAAGAGATGTGCGGATCGTGTTGGGCATTCAGTGCCACCGGAAATATCGAGGGCGTTTGGGCTGTACGACGTAACGAATCAATTTCATTATCAGAACAAGAGTTGGTCGATTGTGATACATTGGACCAAGGATGCGGGGGTGGACTGCCGACCAATGCATTCAAAACCATTATTCGATTGGGCGGAATCGAATCAGAATCCGATTATCCATATGAAGGAGCAAATGAGAAATGCCATTTCAATCGTAAACTATCACACGTTAAAATTGATTCATATGTTGAGTTACCGAAAAAGAATGAAACCTTTTTTCAACGATATCTGGTTGCAAATGGGCCGATCTCAATTGGACTAAATGCCAATGCGATGCAATTCTATTTTGGTGGCATCTCACATCCGCCCAATTGGTTGTGCAATCCCAACAATCTTGATCATGGTGTTTTGATCGTCGGTTACGGAACAGGCAAGACCCGCATTCTGCATCGTACGTTGCCGTATTGGATCGTAAAGAACAGTTGGGGAAAGACGTGGGGCGAAAAGGTGCACATTTTTTTTATTATTTTTTTACTTAAAGTTAATAA
This sequence comes from Blomia tropicalis, assembly GCA_029204025.1. Taxonomy (NCBI): domain Eukaryota; kingdom Metazoa; phylum Arthropoda; class Arachnida; order Sarcoptiformes; family Echimyopodidae; genus Blomia; species Blomia tropicalis. Next base: position 7,462,435 of record CM055090.1, read on the forward strand.
TAATGCATCTACATTCTATTTTAGGGCTATTATCGAGTATATCGTGGTGGTGATACATGCGGATTGACTCAAATGGCTTCTTCAGCTGTTGTCAACTAAAGAAAAAAAGAATGGTGCGCATATTTGATGCATTTGATTGTCTGGTTTGACCATTCTTTCTCCGTACATAATACAACAAAACAAAAACAAATGTTCGATGTGATTCGAATAAATGTCAATTTAAACTCACACATTTGAATTTCGTTGGCTTCTCACTCTTAGCAATAGGAACGTTCAATATAAAATCAATAGAAGCTCACATAACAACACTCAAACCTTTATTTAATATATATTTTTTCATATATTTTCATTATTGTCGATAATATATAAATATATTGTGAACGGTAAATTGAATTCAATCAATAATCAAAAGAACTATAACAGAGGTTCCTAAACATTTTTTTTTTGGTTACAGATTCACATACTGTACAAAATTAGTTTATGGTGCTTCACCGTAATGCATTTTTTATTTAATAAATTTCATTGAAGTTATTATTTGCACCAATTCATTTAGATTTTCCGAGCTTATTCTGCGAAACCCTTCTATAGTGACTATAGTGATCAAGGGTCATACGTTAAGAATCTCTGGTCTATAAGACTTTACATGATCATTCTCTATATTTCTATTGTCAACACACATACAATCTAAAGTGATTGTGCTTTTTTAGATCCATGAGTGTGATGAGAATGGAAAAAATAAGAAGAGATATAGAAAAAACAATTTTAGAATCATACAATTGAATTGTATGCTTTTAGATAAAAGTGTAATAGAATATAACAACAACACCAACGAATGAATAGAAAAGCCATGTGAAACGAATTATTGTTAAGATATGTTGAAATGGCCGGTTCTAAACGTCATCATTGTTGGATTTTGTATATTATATGTGGCCGTACTTGACTTTGAGGAGGAGGATTACGGTTCTAGCATTTTGAACGGACCGGTTTGTGACGTTAATGGCACAAGAGATTCGTACACTATACATCTGTAAACTAAACATCTCCCTCTTGGTGTTGGCAGTGTATACTGAACTATTCGATGCTCATGTTCATTGCAGGCTGCTAAATGACAACTAGTGTACTCATCGACCAACATATCTACACAATTTTCGAACGCAAATGACGTGAACTAAGAGAGTGAATGAGATTGAGGGATGAAAGTTCTGTACATTTGCGTGTGTGTGTGTGTGTGACATGCGACAACATGTCTTTACATTAGGACTCATGACGATATAAATTGGATAAAGGGGGGAGAAAGTCTATATACAGTGATCTCTCTTGGCGCGAAACAAACAGTAGTCCATCCACAATTAATAGTTTGCCGCATTCGACCGGATTCTATAGAAATGATGGTTGCATGAAATGGTGTTAACCGTTGGGGAGTGAGAAGATGCGTTCGGCTTACGAACAATTCGGCATTCGGTGGCAAACGACTACATTGCTACTACTACTACAAATACCCGAATTCGGCATCTACCACCAATATTACTACTGCCTTTTTATTTCGTACTCCGGCTTGAGAGTAATGAATTGAGATGTTCTTCCACTTTCACTCACTTTTTTCCTCTTGGTTTGTTTCGTTCATTCAGTTTGGTAATGTCTGGCGTCACATCGGACCCAGTGTAGACGAATTGGAGACTACCAAGAGTAACCACCAATTGGGTATAGTTAACAAATGCATGCAATTGGGTACACTTTTTAATACCAACGGCAACGATTAGCGTTTTAAAAACGGTTTACACGAAACAAAAGTGAGAGTTTAAATTAAAGTGTTTGCTGGCTGATTCAGCAATGAAATTAGTTGCATCCATGATGTCGAGTCAACATGATGGCAATGTATATTCGGGTGCATGTCTTTTTATGTTTCATTCATTCACTTTTTTTGTGTATATGGTTGGCCATGATTCGACAGAATCGGAATGTATGAAGGGCGCCATGCGCCAAAATATACGCACCATATGATGTGAACATACATCTTTTTCATTCTCGACCAAACGAACCGAACCGAACCACTCTCCCTTTCTGAGCCTCTTTTGCCGTCATTCGCCGTTCTTGCCTCGTCCCGAGTGTATGTATTTATGTATTAAATGTGTGTCTGTATGTGTGTGTGTATACTTCAATCTATATGAATGTGTGAGTTTGTATGTTTTGTGTACTACCCTTTATTGTATCTCTTGGATTTATCATCTTGGATTCTTTTTTGAGATTCTGTTTTTTTTGGAAATATACTACTATTATATTTATTATTATTATACCATTCGATTGTCATCCACCCATCTGCCATAAGCATACCACTATTTGTCATTATTCCTATATTTTTTCCGTGTGGCGCGTTTATAAACTTCCCGAATTGAAGTGAAACATTTAAGTGCTTTGAATCAACATCATCATCATCATTCAGATCTGATATCAAGTGTTCCACTCATTGTCGTCATGTGGTCGCAAACGTCAATGACGTTTATATTGGTAATTCAGCCTTCATCATCCTTAACTTTATCATCTTACATTTATGATCCTTGAACGCTCACGTGACAACCAACCATACCAGAAAAACGTATTAAACATGCATGAAATAATGTGGTCAACATTATTTTTGTGGTCATTCATGATCATTTTAATTTACGAACAAACATTATCATTTAATATTGTATCCGCTCAAAAAGCGATTGATAATTTAAGCTGTGATTTTAACGATGATTCCGTGTGTGATTGGATATTGAAGACAAACAATGAGAACAATGGTGAAACACATTACCTATACGAGAATGTATTTAACCTTACCAACAACAATAACAACGATTATTACGAGAATAATGAACAAGGTTTGGCTCAATTCATTAATAATAATATAATAGTATATAATGTTTCGTATACTGTTCTATAAGTTACGTTTTGTAATCAATCTCATAATCCAAATGATAATTGAAAGTTGTTGATGATTTTTTTTTGGTGTCGATGACGATGATGACGATGACGATGTTACATTCATTCAATTTTCAACATCTATTCAGTAGTGCCATTTATCACTAGATCATTGATCATCATTATTAATAAATAATTTTGCAAACTTAATTATTAGTTCCGTCAATATGATGGTTCCATCGAGAATGTTATTTTTGGCGCGCGCTATATCTTTCCCTTTTATAGAGCTTTTTCTTTCACTCTCCCATTTGCCAAGTTTGTTTTTTCATTATTTTATGGGAGAATAAATTTAATATTATTTCATAGTTTAAATGTATAATTTAATATTATTTTTCATAGATCGAGTTTTAGTGCTTCGTCCATCAGAGGAAAGTCGTCACGATCATCATGTTACATTCTCATTGACCAGCCCCATATTTACCTCCTCCGACTATGAACTGGAATTTAATGTAAATAAAAATTTTTTGGGAAATATTTTCGTCATCGTTATCGATGGCAATACCGAATCGCAAATATTGAAGATTGTAGGCGATCGGGATCAAAAGTAAGTTACCCATTTATCATTAAATTTAATCAATTTAATTTGAAATTCCAATTTTGTTTGATATTGGTTCCTTTCATACAAAAAAAAAATAATTTAATTTTTTCAATTCATGCTCCATTCGACAAACAGATGGAACAAATACTCAATTAAATTGCCAAAATACATCTCCAAAATGAATGTAGCAATTGAAATCAAATTCGAAAGTGATCATATCAATTTTGATTCGGATTATATTGCATTCAACAATTTGAACATTATTGATAAACGAATCGCAAGTAAGTTTCAATCGTGTATATAGCGTTTTGTGTTTAAATTATTTTTTATTATTTTGTCAAAATAAAGCTATCGATCGTTGTGATTATCGATGTGAATCAGGTTCCAAATGTTTACCGAACGAGAATGTTTGCGATACAGTCTCTGATTGTCCTCGTGGCGATGATGAAGAACAAAATTGTGGTAGGTTTTCGATTCTTCCCCTTCACTACTCTCCAATTCCCGTTGTTTACTAATGAGATTATTTTGGTCAAATTGTGTGCGGTTATAACCTTTGTTGGTTATTGAGATATCTTTCCTCTATTCTTCAAAAGAATTATTAAAAATGTTCTATAAAACATTTTTTTGTGTTTCAAGATTTATGGAAGAACCTATTTTTCCATTTTTAATGATTCATTATGAACAATTTAGAATAGGAAACCTAAATATGTCAATATAGATTCACTTTTCATTTATTGAGTTCATTTTTTTTGTTTTTTGGTTTCATGAGACATTTTCAAGTTTGTTCCAATTAATTTGAAGAGCCAACGAAACATATTGAATGTTTATCTTACTTGAACGTCCATCCAATCAAGATATCAGTTAGAACTAACGTTTGATTGTTTGCTATTTATGTTTTTACTACAGATAAACTTCCACCAGGAAGTTATTGTTCGTTTAAGGAGAATTTTTGTCATTGGTTTAACTATGATAACATAAATTCTACCGGACAATGGATCCATGTTCAGGGGTCATCGGCCACAGATCGATATTTGGGAGTATCATTTAAAGGTGCTCATCGTTTTGGATCTATATCATACCTTAAGAGTGCTACATTCGATCCGATTCCATTGTATCATTCCATTGTTTCATCGAAATATTATAAATCATGTAAAGCACGATTTTCGTTTCGATTCGGCTCGTCATCTAGTGATCTATCATTGGATCTTGAGCCGCAGATCGAAAATGAAAAAAGTCAATCGATTCAGGTTTGGAGAAGATTTAATCGAAACAAATCGTTCAAATGGGAAAATGTAACCGTTACGTTACCGATCAATGTTCACCGAAAATATCGGCTTAAGTTTGGTGCTGCAATTGGATTGAAAAGTTTCAGTACATTCTCACAAAAGATTTCTGTTGCAATCGATAGTTTCAGTTTAACTAAAGAATGTTTTGCAATCGGTAAGTTAATGGAATATTTGCATATACTATTATTGAATATAGATGAATTCATCGAGGATGTTTTTTTTATTTACATTCTTTCTCATACAAAATTACAACATTTTAGATGTACCAACGAATGAGCCTCGCTATCCCGCATTCATTCCCAGTCAGATGAAAGGAATGCCATTTGTGGTTCCACGAAACAAAACAATTAAAAGTACGATACCGATTATAAATAACACAAATATTAGTCGATAACATTAGCTAACCAAATAAAAAAAAATACTAATTAAATCTACAAAAAAATAGGTTTTCTTTTCAAATCATGTGGAGCAATCGGTTCAAGCGGTCCAACATATTCACAATGTGAATCATTCTATTTGAATAGTTCGACCCGGGCGGCCGTGTTTGAGAACGAAAATCTCAATTTGAATGGATCACAAATGTGGACTGTACCAAAGTCTGCATATTACACGTAAGCCAATTAATTTAATATATAATGGTAAAATATTATGAAATGAACCTATAAATCTGTTTAAAGAATATTTGCCAAAGGTGCCGACGGTGGAAGCGGCGTCCACCATCATCGAGGTGGAAAGGGCGCTTTGGTACGTTCCGTCTTCTACCTTCAAGAAGGTGATACAATCTTTATCGCAATCGGACAATCCGGTTCGGATGCATGTTCCAACTATACGTTAGATATGGAATTGTGTCGACACTCGAATACGACCGATTCAATTGAAGGCAAACAAATGGACAACAATGGAAAGGCAAATGGTAAAATGATCGAAGTCGGCGGCGGAGGTGGCGGTGCAACTTATGGTATGTTGAACATTTTCAATGGCCACAACAATGGCAACATAATAACACACAAAAAAATTGTTCTGGTTAATGAACAGTTAATGTGTACACTGTTCATTATTTGACAATTGTCATTTAGACAGTTGTATGACAATCAATGTTTGACTTTATTATAATAATGATTTTGATCGGCGTCTGTTTTCCATTTTATCTCCCTTTTTCCCGTACATATATATAGTGTTCAAATTTAAGCCACATTTTCCAGAGAAATGGGTTCCATTGTTGATTGCAGGCGGCGGCGGTGGTGGAAGCGGAAAATCGAATCCCGACTTCAAATATTCTAAAAGTAAGCTTGTTTTTACGGGAATTTGTTTTTCTCCAATATGTTTAGTTTCGCTATTGTTTGTGTTGTTTTCAAACAAATGCGATTATAGAGAACATAAAACTTTAGTTTTATATAATCTCTTAATTTTTATAATTACTTATATGACATTTTGTTTTTTTTTCACCAAATTCAGATCAACATGGCCAAGGTTTCGACCTTTACAATGTCGGCAGCGCTGGAAGTGGCGATGGTTCCGGTGGAGGATGGAATCATTCTCGAACTGCAATTCATTCCAATCATCATCGCGATCAAAATCAAACGGGAAAATCATTATTGTTGGGTGGCGAAGGCGGTCAACCTTGTAAGCGACTTTTTAAATGGTACGCTCAAATGTTTCCATTGCATCAATTATTCTTGATTTGAGTACAAATAGTGATGAACCATCATTAGATACCGGCCTTTTTTTTCATTTGATAAGCCGATTTCCGTCTCTAATTAATTATTCACCATTTCATCTGTTTGTCTTACATGTACTTATAGGCATACGAATGGAGGATTCGGTGGCGGCGGCGGTGGCTGTCAAACGGGTGGCGGAGGTAGGTAGAAAAGTGCCATTTGATTCGTGATTACTCAACCGATCATAATCGGATGAAGAATCAAGTTGGAACTCAATTCGTCCGAATGAATTGAATTAACTTGCTTTAATTTGCTTTTCTCTTTTTCACTAACTTTTTCATTCTTTTATTTGTAAATTTGAAAATGCACTTTTACAGGCGGTGGATTTCACGGTGGGAATGCAAATAAAGTGTCGGAAGCTGGAGATGGTGGAACATCGTTCGTCGATTTTGAACACTCTAATCTGCAATTGTTTAGTGAGTTTGAGGATCTCAAAGATTTGGATCGTGGTCCAAAAGAGGATGGTCTGGTGTTGGTCATTCCACAATTGGACAATTGTTGTAACGATGGACGCAATCCATGTTTGTTGGTTGGCGAAACATTGAACGGAACCCAAATGAGACAATGTATTTGTGGACCAGACAACTTTATGCACGATAATTGTGTTTGTATGTTCTTTTAATTATTTTCGATCAAAGTGAACAGAACTAATTGTTCTTGCATTTGTCTAGATGAACGATCATTCTTCTTAACCTTATTATGGGTTACCTTAAGTTGTATATTGATCATCTTTTTAATATTTTTTATTCCATTTATATGTAAGTTTGATTAGATATTGTTTTTTTTTGTATTTTCATATTAATAATTTATGTATTCATTGATTCAGTTATTCAAAAACGAAGTGCCAAACAAAAACATTTACAAAGAGACGATTCAAACGATCTTCGCCTATTGTCGGCAAGCTCAACCGATGTTCAATTGAGCCGACTTCGTAATCATCATATCCTTACCGAATATAATCCAAATTATGAGTTTGGCGGATCTACATGTACATTACAAGATTTACGCGAGATCCCGCGCGAACATCTCACTCTAGTACGGTAGGTTACCAAATTCATTGCTTATTCATGAACCAATTAGAAATTCATTTTACCAATATATTCAAACTTTATTATGATGACGATGAACAATATAAAAAAAAAACGTACAGCGCCTTGGGACAAGGAGCATTCGGTGAAGTATATCAAGGCTATCTGCATAATCAACCGGACGAGGACAACACTGAACTTCCCGTTGCTGTAAAGACATTGCCAGAATATTCTGCTAACAAACAAGCAGAAATGGACTTTCTTATGGAAGCGTTGATCATGTCGAAATTTAATAACAAAAATATTGTTCGATTTATTGGTATATGTTTTGAGAAGATGCCACGATTCATCGTACTAGAACTATTGCCAGGAGGTGATCTAAAAACGTTTTTACGTGAAAATCGTAGCACTATAGATTCGCCATCATCATTGGTAATGGGCGATCTCCTTACAATTGCCTTAGGTACGTTATCGAATTTATACTTTGGTATTATCTTTTTTTCGTTTAAGATACGTTTTCCCACTTATATGACCCGATTTGGTTGCTTTAAAATTTAATTGTTCTCTCTCTTTTTTACTGTTACTGTTAATACTCTGCTTTGAACATATCAATTCAAAATACGTAATAGACGTTGCCTCAGGGTGCCGATATTTGGAAGAGCATCACTTCATTCATCGTGACATTGCGGCACGTAATTGTCTTTTAACCCGCAAAGTAAAATTAGCCCCAAGTCCTGATTCAAACCAAACGAATCAAGTACTCCTCTCTGATGGAACCGTTCTTCCATTTGATACGAAAGAGTACAGCAATGGATTCCATAATAGTGGTATCATTGTTAAGATTGCCGATTTTGGTATGTCAATTGCCGATTCTGTTTTCGACAACCATTGTTTATGCATTATTCTTTTATTATTTTGTGTTATGTATGTTACATTTTAAACAACTCGGTTTCATCAGGAATGGCTCGGTATGTTTTTTTTATTAAAACTATTTCATAATTATAATTTAAAACTTTAAAATATTTTTATTGCAAATCTTGTAGCGACATCTATCGTGCCGATTACTATCGGAAAGGTGGTAAAGCAATGTTACCGGTAAAATGGATGCCACCCGAAGCATTTCTAGATGGAGTGTTCACCTCAAAAACTGATGGTTCGTTTACAATTTATATTCATTCATTTTATTATTGTTTACATTATTGATTTTAATGTTTTATATTCTATTTGAATAAATAATATAGTTTGGAGTTTCGGGGTTCTCCTATGGGAAGTGATGTCGATGGGTTATATGGTACCATAATAATTGATTGTTCTCTTGTATTCTTGTAATTAATTCATATATTATTTATATGACACTTTTATATAGCCATATCCTGGTCGTGGTAATCAAGAGGTGATGCAATTGGTAACAGCAGGCGGACGTCTTGAGCCTCCCAATTCATCGACGCCGCCTCAGGTGTACGGAATTATGAGCCAATGTTGGAATGTGACACCGGAACTAAGACCAAATTTTGCCACCATCATTGAACGGATCGGCTATTGTCTCCAAGATCCTGACGTATTATCGGTGATCTTACCCGTTTTCCATCGGTCGGCATCAGTAGAAAAAGATGTACGCTCATTTTAAATCAATTTGTTAGAATATTTTATTTTTATTTTTAATTATTTATTTTCATTATATTTAGTTTTGTTCTACTCCACCATTACGTTACATGCATGTGCACGTTTAGATCTGTTTTAAACTTCTAGAATAGTATTCTAATCAATATCGACATCATTGTATAAACGATTGATCACACTAGATCACCTTAATGCGACCACCACCGGATGCAATTGATTATTTGGTGCCGAATAATCCCGGTTCACAAACCAATTCCAACTATAGTATGGGAACAGATAAATCCGATCTACTTTCACCAGATACCTGTTCTACACTAAGCTGTGGTGTTGGTGAAGAACCGAAATTGGTCGAAATCGACGAAACTCATCATCATCATCAACAACAACAACACCATCATTCATCGAATCATCTACGTCAATCGACATCGATTCCGCCGGCACCATTGCCTCCCAATAGTTTAAAACTATGGAATACTGAATTGATAACCGCTCAGATGATACCATACAATGTACATGGCATTGATCAATCGGTCAATATGATCAATACTAACTATTCCAATGAGAATGGAATTATTCTTAATGCCAGTAATCTTCCATATCAACAACACCAACAACAACAACAACAACCGCAGCAAACCCAAGCTTCACAACCATGTGTTCGTTATGTGAACGTTAGCGTAGCAAATCGTGACCAATTGTTTGATGTATGTGCAAGCCTAACTGATACAACTGCGTCTACATCAAACAATGCGATTCATATAATGGAAGTTCTGCCACAAACGACTCTTAATTCGACGATAAACCATTCCGATGTAGATAAAGTGCTCAATTGTTGAAAGTGAATTTATCTATTATTTTGATATATTATTGAAATAATAAATGTATCATAATTTATATTGAATCGACATGTAAGAACTGTATTAATTAACTTAAAAACTAATAAAGTAATTCTATCCAGTTCATTCATATTAAAATTGTTCAAAAGAGATTATCAATGTGAAATCCAAATAAATAAATGTAATCTATTTGAAAATTTTGATCAGTTTTTGCTCTCAAGCATTTCAAAGTTGTCTTTTGGTTCTCTATTAAAAAACACATGAGAAAATAATTAATGAAAACTAAAAATTGTTTGTTAAAATTATTACTTTAATATTTGATTTTTTCATTCGGGATATGAATTTTTCATTTCTATAAATAATAAAAGTCATATTAGTTAACTTATCAGTTTAATTATAATTATTATTTACTCATATTGAAGTTTCTTTGCTTGTTTTCTTGCAGATGACGACCCAAGTTGATTTTTATTCGACTTACCCCAAAGGCTCCAAGCACCAACATCTGTGATCATTGTATTGGATAAAAAGAGAAAAAGTAATGGCGCCAAACAAGTAACCATTCGAATAAAACAAATTTTAGAATTTATTGATAAATTCATTGTTCAAAGATTTTTAAATTTTCAGATTTGAATTTTATTTCACAAATGTTAATATGATTGATTTGCGATGTCTTTTTATAAGAAATTGTCAAAATGTCAATTTTTGAACTGGTTTAAAAGGTTAACTAAACAACCCATTATACGAGTCCGCAAGTGTTGAAAACATTTTTGAAACAATTTTATATCACATTTGAAATAATCAAATATAATTAATTTTGTAAAAAAAGGTTATAACAAGTTATTTGCTTCAATATAAAAAAAATTATCACAAAAAACATGTGACGTAATCATTCAATATTAAATTATTTTAATCTAAATAATTCGATAAAAAATAATTCAATTTTTATCAAAGAATTGTACAAATTAACTTCGCAAATTATTCTGTAAACGAAATGTAGCACAACATGTCAATAGGACAATCAACACTAACAACACAAGTAGTTCAATAATCATCATGGCAAGAGTAGCATATTGATAGTTCCAATTTTCAACCAAGAGACCACCAATAATTGGTCCAACAAATCCTCCAAATGAAAGACACGAAAAGAACATTCCCGATATGTAACCATAGGTTTGTTGATTTGGGGGAAATTTCCGTCGCTGAATCGTATAATTCAATGCATGTGTATAGCCGGCAACCTGTTTCGCTGCCGTACCAATGCCAAATAGTACCATACATCCCATAACAATCCAAAGATTTGGTTTGATTGATTCATATAGGAATGGCAATGGTCCAATCAATACTAAACCAATTGTGGTCATGATCGATCCAACAATGGCAAAATAAAGCAAATTTTCAGGATATCGATCACATGCTTTTCCCCATAAGATAGCGGTAAATGCATAGGATGCTCCGATTGCAACAAAAGCCAATGATGTGCAAAGAGTATTCGATGTTATATTCTCATGTCGTAGAAATGGTTCCAGTGTTGCGCTATTGAAGCCCATCAACGTAATTGCCGTTATTATAATAAACGAATCGATCAATACGATTGGTGAGGATAGAAAGAGACCTAATGTTATTTTTTCCAATGTTTCAGTTTCGTTCTCCTCCAAAGGTTCATTGATTGGAACCAAAAGATCATCAAAATCGGGTACATCATTGGACAAATTCTTTCGACTTGTTGAACCATCATTCTTCACTGTTGTTTGCCTTTCTCCAATTTGTTTACCATGAGCAAACAATGATCCAACTGGACGACTTATCATAATCAATCCACAAATAGTCATTACACTTCCGGTTGATGCAAATGGAACGAAAAAACCGCCTAAATCGTAGAGAAAACCGCCCAGTACTGGACCGGTAATAACGCCAAGTCCGAAAAATGTTTCCATCATTGCGAACATTGTTGCCGTTCGATCAGGAAAACATACTGAAATGAATGAATAGCTGCTGGTAGCAAAAGCAGTTGCACCCAATGATTCAATGATACGTAATGTAAACGATGATACAATAAAATAGAGATGAGAATGCAAATAAGTCATAAGACCAAAAATGGTTGTGCTCACACCCGTAATGGTTAGTCCAATACCGGACATTAGGTTCGGTCGATAACATTCGACCAGATTTCCAAAGATGAACGATGTTATCAACATAACCAATTCATAGATTGCAAATATTGATGAATATATAATTGGTGTTGCACCTTTATTCTCTAAAAATGAATAAAACATTAAAAAAACGTTCTTAAGTTTACTATATTAAAGCAACTAATAACTAACCAGCTTCTTTTGGGTAGAATGGTCCTTGTAATGAAACTCCATTTGCGATCATAAAATTACAGATAACAAGTAACACAATTATAAATTTGGTTTGAAATGGTGTCAATGATGCATTGGTTGGTTCAGTAACGATCGATGAAGATGTTGTCTCGGTCAATTGTGACGATTCAAGTAAACCGACACCATTCTGTTGATCTTCTTCATCATTCAATAATGAATCAATCGACGTTGAAGATGGGTCGACTTGAGCAATTTTTTCCGTTTCCATTATGCTACCACATAAAGGTATCTTAAATAAATAAATTAACTGATCAATGGTAAAGTTTGGTGTGATATGAAAATATTGCTAAATTGTGTAGGTCGAAAAAAAATACAAAAAAGTCGTTTGACGATTAAAACCAGTTGCCGAGGGTGCGAATTAAGTTTTTATGTTTAGAGTCTCTTTCTGTTGCCAACCTTTCCTTTTTATTAACTAAATCTAAAAAAAGATCAATATGGCAAACTGAATACGTAGGTGTTGATTTATAGTGATGAAAGAATTTACATTCAACTTCTATAATGATTAATCTTAAAATAATTCATTTTGGTTTTATTTTATCAATCATAACTATTGAACAAAGTTGTAACATTGAAACTGAACTTGATTAGAAAAAGACTATTATCAAATTCAGACTATATCAATGATTTGTGTCAGTTCATAGGAGTACGTTAAAAATAATTGATAACGATTGAATAAAACCTATTTCTTAAACTTATATAATAAAATCAGCAATCTGAACAAACACTACATGTTTGCTTCAGTCGACTCGGGCAACTTTCGGTTATTTGCTGCGCAAATACCGTCAGTCGAATAAATTCTAAAAGCGTTACATAATAAAAAAATAGACAAATTTCTTATCATATCTATATCGGTGAGCAACAACAATATAAATATGAACAATAGATCACTTTCTAAAGTTATTACGCTAAAAACGTACAACAACCGGAACACTGCAATTAGTTAGCAAGCAAACAAAAGCACAAGTCGAATGCCCACAAATAGCTGTTAAAGGATATTTGATCCCGGAGCTAAACCTATGAGTTGGATCACAACAATCCCATATGGACCCTGGATGAATGGACTAGCAGAGCGTATTGTACGCTTAACGAAAATTGTTTGTCCAGATTTTCATTAGCTGAAAAATCCCATTTTCTACTGCAAAAGAGCATATTTGAAGAACATACAACCAATTTTGCAAGAAGAAATAGCCCATGAACATATTAAAAGAGTCTTAGAATCATATCGAGGAAAAATTGACATCTATACAAATATGACGACAAAATAACAAATAGCAGAAAAGATGCGACAAATGAACAAATTGAAAAGGCTTTCTCCTCTGACATCAACAAAACTGGCGGTTTACCCAAAGTATTGGAAATATTTATTGGTGCCAAAGTAATGTTACGAGTCAACGTCGATGTCAGATGTTAATTCTTCAACGCCAAACGGGTAGACAAGGTCAAGTTTATTTTTTACTTTTTAGAGCATTTTTCTATTTATAATTGCTATGTCCAGAACCATGATGAGAACCTTCATCGTCATCGTCTTCATCCGAAGAATCGCTAACATTTGAGTCAAACTCTTCTGCAACCTCATCTTCCTCTTGTCCCGGATTGAATGATTCATCTGATTCGTCCGAGTCGCCAAGTTCATCACGAACTCGTCCTCTTCTCTAACACGTTGAAGATATGCATCTGGTTCATCTTCACTAAGATCTGAATCGATCAAATCATCATCATGAACACTCTTCTTATCTTTCGGAGCTTCGGTTCCGACGTTCTTAACTCGAAGTTTTTTGTTGATACAAAATCAAACAATTTTGCATACTCTTCCTTATCAATAGAGCTGAATGTATGAATTATACTCGATTTTGTTTCAATTTCAAAATCAAATGAACGTGTCGAACCACCAGAACGAGCAAAGTTTATTGAACTGATCTCGTCGAATCGAATATGAACTGGTGGCTTGTGAAGATAGATGAATCCACGATCTAAAGGATACATTAAACCATTGGAAGCACGATATGAACAGGTAATTGCCGGCGTGTCTTTTGTAGCGAATGAAGCATCAGGTGTAGTGATCTTTCGTTGAATGGTATGGCGCATAACCTTGCTGACAATTTCATAAACTGGTCCGGTCATAATCTTACTCAATTTTCCTTCATACTTCTCTCGAATTTCTGATTCAGATAATCCTAATTCAATATTAAGATCTTCATTTTTGTTAAATAGTAGAATCAAAAAATGATATCGAGTTTGTCCTTGCTTAATTGGTGGATCAAGACTCAGTACAAAGAACACTTGTCGACTATCTTTGTGCGGAAGTTGAAACAAGCGTAACACAGAAGTAATGGGAATTTTGTAATCAAATGTTTTGCCATGAAGTTGAATAAAGGTTGGAAATATTTTTATGTCATAACGACCACGAGGTGTAAGACATTGTAATTCTTTGAACTCTGCAATACATTCACCAATTTCGCGTATAATACTGGCTTTTTGAAGGACTTGTTCCATGAATGCTTGAACTGGGTCCACACCATCAACTGATGGAATATGAAAACGCATTTCCATCAACGAAACTGGTGCATCATCGTTTTGATGAAATTCAAGTGTAACTTCATTCTTTGCCGTTGTTGTATGGCTAACATTTGATAATGGAATCTCAAAAGCTTTCTCCGATTTTTTAATTTCAAAATTTAAGACTGAACCTTCGAATGAAGCCGTTCCCCAGTTCCAACCGCGGATTGAAAATTCTTGTGTATCCAATGTTAAAGAATAATTTGATTGAACAAAGTTTTCTAATTTTTCCTTATCAAACATTTTGAGTCCACCATATCGGTAAAGATGTCCATTTTTCAACATCACTCGTATTGCGTAGTTATCTGCCAAACGCTGCCATCCAATCTTTTTTATTTCACCAGAATTGAGAGTATCAATCTTGCCTGTCTTATGATTTTTGAAGATGATTTGTGTATTTGTTAATTTGAGACGACCAGATGTCTGATAAATAAAATTAATAAATTAAAAATATCAATTTCATATTGGTTAGCATACCAGATCGCCTCGCTCTTCTTTGACAGCTTTAACATACTCCAGAAAATCCATCTTGACCAAACGATTAATAAAGTTGTAAGAAATAATCAAAGATTCTTTCGTATAAAGTCACCAAGACAAAACGATGAACCTTGCGGACACTCTTAAATAATGCGGCTCATACTTGAAGCCCATGTGAAGCAAACAATACAACTAAAGGCGCCAGGAGCAGTAATAGTCCGTTCATAAAGATCATGATACCTTGTTTTTCATGATTGCCACAGCAGCCGAGCTATCACATAGAATCCTTATAGACGATTTTATATTCAGTTCTTCCAACAACTGTTTCAATGGAGCAGCCATTTTCCAACCATTTAAGGCAGCCGTTAGTTCGGCTTCACATGTAGAATGCATCAGGCGGTTTAGTTTCTTGGAGGACCATTGAACGACACTATCCCCGATCATGATCAGAATACCAGCCGTTGAGTGACTTGCACAGTCGGATCGAAAACTCGCGTCCGTATAGGCTTTAATGGACCAATCGTTTACAGGACCAATGACTAGTTTCCGATCCAGCGTTCCCTTGAGGTAACGTAGAACACGCTTCGCGGCAGTCCATAATTGAGGTGAAGGTTTATCTGCAAATCGACCGAGATAGTTGACACTGAACGATATATCAGGCCTCGCCATTACTGCGATATAGTTCAGACTCCCAAGAAGTTCTTTGACCGGATATTTATTATCAATTTCACATGTAGAGAAATCAACCAGGTCATCCATCGGTTTGACAGTTGGATTGCAGTCTGTCATTCCATATCGTTGGAGTGCTTCAAGAATGTGCCTGGTCATATCGATAGAGATGCTTTCACTTCCAATGTTTAGATTCATTCCAATAAAATGATTTGGGTCTCCATAATCATGTAAATCAAATGTTAGACTTAGTTGTTTGACGAAGTTGTCCGCTTCAAGATCACTGTTGGCACAAATGATGACATCATCTACATATAAAAGAATCAAGAACTTTTCATTGTAGAATAAACACGGGTCAACAAGCGAGCACTTCAGATTCTGTTCAATCATAAATTTTCTTATCGTGCTATACCACGCACGAGGTGCTTGCTTAAGACCATATAGGGCCTTTTTTAGTTTCCAGCATTTGTCATTTGATTCTTTCGGAGGAGTTACATAAACATCACCCACAAGGTCCGAGTTCAGAAACGCAGAGGATATATCCAGTTGTTTGATCACCAACCGCTTCGTCAATGCAAGGCTCAATGCATGTTGAGTGTTGGTGCAAACGTATTGTCAACATCGAATTGTTCAAAACCACGAACCACCAATCTGGCCTTATATTGACCATTTTCCTTTTTCTTCAGGACCCATTTCGTTGATAAAGGTTTCTTATGGCTTTGATCCACAACATCGTATACACCCTTCTGGATCAAGCCAGTCAGTTCTTTATCCATGGCTGCTATCCATTGATCTCGATTTTCCGATTTCATTGCATCGTCATACAACACAATCGATGATTCGGTACCTGAAGACGTAATCAAAGCTCGGTCATTCGCAGTGAGATCACAAATTGGTTTCAACTTCTCTTGAGTAATCACCGGGTATCCCATCAAGGTTTCATCAAAGGTTACGTCACAAGTGGTGATTACATTTTTGGTTTTTGGGTCCAGTAGTCTGTAGTTTTTGTTTGAGTCGGTGTACCCCACAAAAATCATCTTTCTCCCAGTGCGGTCAAACTTGTTCGCCTTGTTGACATCATTTATTCGAGAATAAGCCAGACATCCAAATACACGATAGTGTTCATATGACACCTTTATACGTCTGAACTTCTCAACAGGAATTATTTTACTCCTGGTTGGCCAACGATTGATCATGTAGTTTGCAGCCTTGACAGCCAAGGACCAATAAATGATAGGCATCTCTGCCTCATTCAGAATTGTTCGTGCACATTCGATTATAGTACGATTTCTTCGCTCAATTTTTCCGTTTTGTTGTGGTGTATAAGGCGCACTATTTAAAAATGTTACACCCTTCTTCTCAAAGTGAGTCCGAAGAAAATGATTGACAAACTCAGAGCCATTATCCGAGAAGAATTCCTTTAGCTTGGTTTCAGTTTGATTTTCACAGTAAGTAATGAAATCAATTACATTATTCACCACTTCACCCTTGTTCTTGAGAAGATATATACCACCGAATGAGGTATGATGCTCGACAAGATGTAGAACATACCGATGCCCCTCAAATGATTCAGGAAACGGCCCCATCACATCTGCACTTATTCTTTCCATCAATTTGAAGTTCTCAAACAACGGCTTGTGTGACACTCTGACGTTCTTGGACAACTTGCATTCTTCACAATTGAATTCGATAGCCATATTCAACATCCTCGAAAGTTTCTCAGATCCTGGATGTCCCAATCTTTTGTGCCAATGAAGATGATTCACAGAGAATGCAGTTTTGGAACATCCAGTTGTTGGTTTAGCCCGTATAACATAGGAGTTGTCGATTCTGGGAACAGTTAAGTTAATACCTGCCCTGTCAAATGAGAGATCGCAATTGTTCTTATCCAGAAATAGGCATTCCGTGTCGTTAAACACCACAATGTTTCCCTTGTCACACGCAATCGGTACAGATAACAGGTTGTTCTTGAAACCAGGGACATAGTTTACATCTCCAAGGACAATGTTCTTACCTCCTCTCGTTTGAATAGTTGCATCACCCACCGCCACAACCGAGGAGATTTGGCCATTTGCGGTTACAACTTTGGCCTCAGTTTTCCTCAGCTTGCCAAGTTTGTTAGGATTTCCAGTATAATGATTCGATGCTGCACTGTCAACATACCATTAATCAATTTTATTTGGCGAATTTGAATCAGAATTTACAGAACCAGCAATAGTTATAGCAGCAAGTTGATCGGTTTTTGGTAAAACCCTTTTTCCACTTTTACCAGAAGGACAAACTTTCGCAATATGACCTTCCCCACCACAATTGAAACATTTCACCGGTTGACGTATCCATTGTTTCTGCTGATTGAAACGTTTGGTTGCCGCAAAGCTGGTGGAAGGGACTGGTTTATCAGCATCGTTACCATGGGAAATCCGTTCAATCTTGTCCTTTACCGAGCCAATGACTTTTTCGATACATTTATCCTTGTTGTCCAGATTGGCGTAGTCATTGATCACCGATTCACATTTATCTGGGTGAAGTGAAGCCATGAGCATATCAGCCTCAAACATGTCGTTGATGAGTTCCCCACTGAAGCTGGACCATTGTTTGAGCAAGCCAAGGAAAGCGTTGACTTCTTCATCTGTTTTGATTTTTCGAGCCATCAAGTCTCCAATCTTACGACAGCATTTGATCTGCATAATGCCAGTGGAACCGAAATATTTTCTTTCCAAAAGCGCATCTATTGAGACTCCGGGCAATCAAGGCCATTGAAGAGGAAATTCCTGACGAATCGTTAAAGAATGCTGATGCGTTATCACTCATCATTGGTTCAATTGAACAGAATCTATTGCTTCAAATACCTGAGTCTAGTTCGGCATTTCACACTTGGAAATCATTGGGTGAACGATTTGATGTGAAACATCATGCTAGTTTATTCAATCTTATTGGTGAACTCAAGACAATCGTTTGGAATCGGACGGAAAACATTGAAGATCATCTAAACAAACTAAAACGTATTTTTATTGACATAAATTCGTCCGAGAATATGCTACCGGAGGAAACATTTGTTCTATTTGCGCTCCAGTCAATCAGTGATCAGTTACACTACGTAAAAATAGCACTGGCATCGAAGGATAAATTGACAATCGACAATGTATTTCCGAATTTAATTGCGGAGGCTTCAAGTGGAACCACTGACTTGACAACTACCTCAATTTCCCATTTCTCCAACAGTAGACAATCTTCCAACTATCAACAGCCACAAAACAACAGACAGTTCAACACGTACCGGAATTCACAAAATCAATCAATAAAATGTTTCAATTGTGGCTTACCTGGACACATATCCAGAAACTGTCGTCGTCCAAATTCAAGAAATGGTGGAAATTTTGCATCCAACTATCGATCCTTTTTTAATGAATCAGCACATAGTGATATGGCCACAAGATGGATATTGGACGATGGATCGGATGAACACTTCACTGGAAATCTCAATATGTTATCGGATGTAGAAATGGTTGATCAAACTAAACTTGTGAAGATCTCGAATGGCGAATTAATTGCCGCTACTCATCATGGCATTGCCAAACTAATAAATAGTCACTCAAGGGTTGATCTGGAATGCTATTATGTACCTGGTTTTGAAATTAATTCGTTATCTCGATCAAAATTGCGAAAAAAGGATGGTGCTCGAATCAAGTATTTGGACTATTATAATGCCATTTGGGAAATAAGTTTCAGAAATGGTGCAAAGTTTACGACACAAGAAATCAACGGAATAAGTATATTTAAGTCTTTTCATGCGAACTCATCAAAAGAAGTGTCTAAAAATTTAACTCATCGACGTATGGGACATTCGAGCGTGTTCCCTTATGAAGGACATTGCATGGTATGTTCAACCAACAAATTAAAGAGGAATCCATTTTCTCAGTGTCCTCCATCAACGGATCGGGTTCTTGGACGAATTTTCAGCGATGTTTGCGGACCTTTTGCACCGGGGACTTATGGTCATCGATACTTCGTCACCTTTATTGATGAGAAAAGTCGGTTCTGTCTACTCGTAACATGTGCAAACCGAGCACAAATATTTGATGAATTTAAGGCATTTGTTAACTGGGCCGAATCCCAAACAGGAAATAAAGTGACATCTCTTCTAACGGACAATGCCGGTGAATATTATTCGAAAGAATTTTCCAAATATTGTATCGAAAAAGGTATCGAAAGGATTAAGATCCCACCCTACACACCACAAATCAATGGTGTGGCCGAACGAAAGAATCAGACATTGTGTTCAATGGCCAGATGCATGCTGAATGAAAGAAAACTGCCAACTAAGTTATGGCCAAATGCCATACGTTACGCCAACCGAATATTAAATAGAATACCAAGTAAAGCGATAGATGATCAAATACCGTATGAACTATTTCACGGAACCAAACCAAACATGGATAGGTTTCGTCTATTTGGGAGTCTTGTTATGAAGCACATCGATAATCAGAGTGACAAATTCAAAGTTCGAGCAGTTCCTGGTATATTAGTGGGCTTACAAGAAAAAGGTTATGAAATATTCGACCCTGTTAATGATACAATCAGCATCAGCAGAGACGTAAAAATCTATGAACATGAATCATTTGATTTCACGAAATTCAATCTGGATTACCATCATGAATCCGATTTGTTCGATTTAGTAATCTCGTCCGGAGATGATCATTGCTATACAGTGCCAAAGGAGTTAACATCATATTCGTGTCAAACCAATCAACAGCCCCCTTTGTGTTCCGATTCACAATCCGACCCTAGGGGGAGTGCTCCGTCCGCCCCGTCGTCAAGTGGGATTCTTCATAATGGAGACCGAGTTTCCCTGCCTCGGACAGTCTGCAGGGATCCCCCAAACGGGGTAAGTAACAACGTGTTAATCAACCAATCTAAAAGAATTTCCACCGAGACCAGAGAATTGCAACCACCAATGTCATACGAGGAAATAACAACGAGGAACGACCGACTGGACTGGTTAAAAGCTATAGAAGAAGAACATCAATCCCTATTGAATCATGATACGTACGAGGAAGTTCCATATACTGGACAACGATTAATTTCATCAAAATGGGTATTTTCAACCAAAAGTTCGAACGAAGGAGTAATAGAAAGGAAAAAGGCCAGACTGGTCGCAAAAGGATTCAATCAGCGGTATGGTCATGATTTCAACCAAACATTCGCACCGGTGTGTGATCGTAAATTAAAGCGGGCATTGTATGTCGATGATATCCGGCTTGCGCAAATCAAACATTTCCTGTTTGTTTACAACGATGATATCATTGCAACCACATCCGATCATATGATGAAAGATTTCAAAAAGCATATCCAAGTCCGTTTCGAAACAAAAGACCTTGGAGAAGTTAAACGATATCTAGGGATGGAGATAGAACGAAGAAATAACATTTTTATAGTGAATCAAAAACAATATATTCGTGAACTACGACGTGATCATGGATTAACTAACTGCAAACCATCCAACTCACCACTTCCGTCCGGAATAGAGGGTCTAGAAAAAGAACAGATTGATCAAACATATGAACATCGAATAAGGTCACTCATCGGTGCATTACTGTACATAGCTGAAACAAGTAGACCCGATATCGAAGCAGCTGTGAATATCTTGTCACAATTTTTGTCAAAACCATCGAAACGACTATTTGAGTTTGCAAGACAAATACTCAGGTACCTGATAACGACAATGAACATCGGTCTTGAACTTGGATATCGAAGAAACACCATATTGGAAGCCTACTCTGACGCGGACTATGCATCTGACACCATTACAAGGAAATCACGTTCTGGATCAATTATTCAGGTGTTAGGATCATCAATTCTCTGGAACTCTAGGAAACAGGCAACAGTAAGCTTATCCAGCTGTGAATCCGAATATGTGGCACTTTCGGAGACGACATCAGAGGTCATTCACATTACGGGTATATTATCTGATTTTGGAATTTACATGGAATCGGCGCCTACAATTTATTGCGATAACCAAGGAACTATACGGATGGCAAAAAATGAGATATCAAGAATAAAACACATCGATGTCAAATATCATTTTATCCGTGATGTATTGTCGCGCGGAAAAATCAAATTAATGTATATCCCGTCGAATGAAAATGGAGCTGACATTCTTACGAAATGCAAAACATTACGATCCATCCCACATTTTTGGAACAAATTAGGATTACGTCAAAGTACGGAAAAAGAGGGAGTGTTGTGATGTGTTCCGTACTTTGTGAACATTACATTGCTGAGTGACTACTTAAGGCCCCCTCATGGCCCACTTGTATTGTATTCATTTATGTTGCCTCCACGATGTTTTAGTAAATAAAAGTCTTTCCAATTTATCAGTCTGGACATGCTGAAACCATCCAGTGCTACCATGTGGACAAATCAATAGTCAATGTTTATTATTAAGAAAGTGTCGTCTATATATACATGTTGGTCCGTTCATAAAAGCTGTACCAAAGTACAGGTTCTCAACAATACCAAATGTTGTTATTGGTTGAGTTTGATGTTTTTGTTTGATGCCCATCAACGTAATTGCCGTTATTATAATAAACGAATCGATCAATACGATTGGTGATGATAGAAAGAGACCTAATGTTATTTTTTCCAATGTTTCAGTTTCGTTCTCCTCCAAAGGTTCATTGATTGGAACCAATAGATCATCAAAATCGGGTACATCATTGGACAAATTCTTTCGACTTGTTGAACCATCATTCTTCACTGTCGTTTGCCTTTCTCCAATTTGTTTACCATGAGCAAACAATGATCCAACTGGACGACTTATCATAATCAATCCACAAATAGTCATTACACTTCCGGTTGATGCGAATGGAACGAGAAAACCGCCTAAATCGTAGAGAAAACCGCCCAGTACTGGACCGGTAATAACGCCAAGTCCGAAAAATGTTTCCATCATTGCGAACATTGTTGCCGTTCGATCAGGAAAACATACTGAAATGAATGAATAGCTGCTGGTAGCAAAAGCAGTTGCACCCAATGATTCAATGATACGTAATGTAAACGATGATACAATAAAATAGAGATGAGAATGCAAATAAGTCATAAGACCAAAAATGGTTGTGCTCACACCCGTAATGGTTAGTCCAATACCGGACATTAGGTTCGGTCGATAACATTCGACCAGATTTCCAAAGATGAACGATGTTATCAACATAACCAATTCATAGATTGCAAATATTGATGAATATATAATTGGTGTTGCACCTTTATTCTCTAAAAATGAATAAAACATTAAAAAAACGTTCTTAAGTTTACTATATTAAAGCAACTAATAACTAACCAGCTTCTTTTGGGTAGAATGGTCCTTGTAATGAAACTCCATTTGCGATCATAAAATTACACAAGTAACACAATTATAAATTTGGTTTGAAATGGTGTCAATGATTCATTGGTTGGTTCAGTAACGATCGATGAAGATGTTGTCTCGGTCAATTGTGACGATTCAAGTAAACCGACACCATTCTGTTGATCTTCTTCATCATTCAATAATGAATCAATCGACGTTGAAGATGGGTCGACTTGAGCAATTTTTTCCGTTTCCATTATGCTACCACATAAAGGTATCTTAAATAAATAAATTAACTGATCAATGGTAAAGTTTGGTGTGATATGAAAATATTGCTAAATTGTGTAGGTCGAAAAAAATACAAAAAAGTCGTTTGACGATTAAAACCAGTTGCCGAGGGTGCGAATTAAGTTTTTATGTTTAGAGTCTCTTTCTGTTGCCAACCTTTCCTTTTTATTAACTAAATCTAAAAAAAGATCAATATGGCAAACTGAATACGTAGGTGTTGATTTATAGTGATGAAAGAATTTACATTCAACTTCTATAATGATTAATCTTAAAATAATTCATTTTGGTTTTATTTTATCAATCATAACTATTGAACAAAGTTGTAACATTGAAACTGAACTTGATTAGAAAAAGACTATTATCAAATTCAGACTATATCAATGATTTGTGTCAGTTCATAGGAGTACGTTAAAAATAATTGATAACGATTGAATAAAACCTATTTCTTAAACTTATATAATAAAATCAGCAATCTGAACAAACACTACATGTTTGCTTCAGTCGACTCGGGCAACTTTCGGTTATTTGCTGCGCAAATACCGTCAATCGAATAAATTCTAAATGCGTTATATAATAAAAAAATAGACAAATTTCTTATCATATCTATATCCGTGAGCAACAACAATATAAATATGAACAATAGATCACTTTCTACAGTTATTACGCTAAAAACGTACAACAACCGGAACACAGCAATTAGTTAGCAAGCAAACAAAAGCACAAGTCGAATGCCCATAAATAGCTGTTAAAGGATATTTGATCCCGGAGCTAAACCTATGAATTGGATCACAACAATCCCATATGGACCCTGGATGAATGGACTAGCAGAGCGTATTGTACGCTTATCGAAAATTGTTTGTCCAGTTTTGCATTAGCTGAAAAATCCCATTTTCTACTGCAAAAGAGCATATTTGTAGAACATACAACTAATTTTACAAGAAGAAATATCCGAATACATCTTCGTCTTCGAACTAGTCCAAGGACTAAACGCTAAACTTTGTCTATCAGGAAATGTCGATGTTTCTGTCAAAAGAATCATTAATACATTCTGTAAAAAAGCCAAAACACATTATATCAACACGGCAAAAGCTTATTTTACTGCAAAATTCGCATTTTTAATCACCCGTGAAGTTGAATCATTAGCCATAAAGACACATACAATAGCCATCATTGTAAATATTCTTTAACGCTTGCTTTTTCAGTTAATAAAGTTTATATTCTGTCATATTTTGTTTTGATTTTACATGTGGTTGAACATTCCGATTTGGTTCAGTCACACACCCATTTTCCATGACGTTTGTAGATTTGGATAAAGAGTTTCAATGTTATGTATAGATACTAGATGGCGTCAAATGCTCAAAAAAAATTATTTTTACAGCAATTTTTGGAATGTTGCCATTAAATTTGTATTATGTCAGATCATTTTTGGCCTTCCGTAAGCGCTTACACCATCAACTCGACGTCTAGCGGAGCTAGGTCAAGTAGAAACTGGACTATTTGGGTTCGATTCAGTTGTTACAACAGGTAAAGACTAAAAAAGAGAATTACAATTGGGCTTTTACAACAACAATGTTTGAAATGTAGGAAACAGGGCAATCGATCGTCGTCAAAATCATGAACTAAAATCGGAACCAATTATCCCCTGAGGCTGGATTAATGATTATATTATTATTGTCACACACAGACACAAATTAAATTGATGGATAATAAAACGTAAAACAAATAATAATAATAATAATTGAAACATTTGTTCATTATTTGCAGGACATCATATTTGACAACCATAACCAGCGGCAACTAACGAACAAAATAAATATAATTTTGAACAAAAAAAAACACCAACTGTAAGATCATAGGTTTCATTTAAAATTATAAATAATTTTTTAATTATGTTTGTACGAATTCATAGCCAAATTCATGGCATAACAAAATTGATAAAATACAACCATTAATTGAAGTAAAGAATATTGATTTTAAATAGTACATATATTATATATATTTAAATGTTAGAACAGTTGGAATTAAATAAAAGATACCACAAAACAAGATTAAATCTTGACGCGTGATGTTGTTGCGGTATTGTTGCATTGTTTCACTTGTGTACCGATTCCATGATCAACATTATTGTTGTTGATCAAATTGTTTGTGGAAGGCACTTGTGATACGGTCATTAGTTGACCATGTGGTTGGTCGGAATCAAGCGAGAATCGTATGGTTCTTGATGTTGTTGAACGTCCAACATTGATCGATTGATCGGCTATTGTGGTCGTGGCCGATGTTGGACTTGTGAAACTATGCATTGGATAGAAGGCAACGGAAGGCGTCGTTACATTGGTCGGTGATGAACTATTTCCCAATAAAATTGCTGCCGTTGACGATGAATTTCCAGAATCATCGTCGCCTGATTCCATCAAGGCATGTAGATGATGATGGTGATGATGATGATAAGTATCGTTACCCGATTGGTCCGTATGTTCTATGTAATGGACATGAAGTGGAACACCACTATTACTATTGTTTCGACTTTCAGTTGTACCATAGTCGGCTATTTCAATTGGAATCGTTCCTGGTCCATTGTCGAGATGAATTTGTGAATTCTTTATCGAAACTAGTTGACCATCAGTATTCTTATAATGAAAATAATTAGATGAAACCTATGTGAAAAATAATAGATTTAATTAGAAACAAATCAAATATATATACGATAAATGTATGTAAAGTTGCATCGTGTGCATATTTGCCACAAATCGTATTTGTTAAAGTAGCAAAAGCAACACAAAAACTCATTTGAATATTCATTCAATCCTTTCGTTTCATGAATAACAAGTAAATATCTTAAATGTTTTAAAAGAAAATAAAGTTTACTTCATTAAACTAACATTTATACTTTTCCCAAATGAACAAAGAATACACTGAAGATATTAGTTTGGTAATACCATAAAACAAATTCAGTTTGAGTATAACTAAGTCAAATATTGTGAACACAGCGAATAAGTTGAAAAAGTATATAAGAAGAAAACGATATCAGATACTAGAAAACTTGTTCCGCGTTTTTTTATTTAAAATTCAACTTAACAACAATGAGTTTTCCGTCGATGCTGAATCAACTAGTTTATAGTTCTAAATTAGCAAAATATTTTGTTTTTCATGCAAAACGAAAAGATTATATAGTGTAAACATATTCAAGCACAAATTCAATAGAAAATGGTTTCCGAATAATGCGATTAACACAGGTCAATCATTTGTCAAATAATAATAACCATCATCATCACCATTTAAATGGAATGAATTGATGATCAATAACAACAACATCAATACAAACGGAAAAGGTCCATTAAGACATCTCGTGTCATCATCATCGAGCAAATTAAAAGATTGATTTTTATGTTAAATTCCGATTGAATTGTAAATCGGAAAATACCCAATAACTTAGTTTAAGACGTAAACATGTCAATAAACCCATAATTCACTTTTTCATTTCAGTGTAATACATTCAAAACGATAGTGGTTCATCTACAATTGAAATTTTGAAAAGTCTTGAACCCAAAATCAATCGTTATATATTATCGAATTTTTACATTATTGTTTGAATTTGTTTTATAATTAAAATTTATGAATTTTGTTATGTTTTGACTTTTCGATCTTGTCATTTTTGTGCGTTAAGAAGTTAATAAACTGATTCATGATTGTGTAGAGAAGTTAAGTTGAAAAGAAGGCATCTAAAGATCCAATCTCAACATTAGTTTCAAGTGCAATCTTTTCTATATTTTCAGCTATTAATTTTGTTTATTTATTCTTAAAAAAATAAATAATAATAAAAACTAAAGAATATAGAAAGAATTGTGAAATTTAACTTGATTCTATTGGCATATTTGGTCATTTCCTGTCTGTTTGTTTGTTTAGATTTATAGCAAAATACAACGATTGTTGTTGTTCTTGCTATTGAATGTTGTTATTTTTTGCCCTCAAACGGGTGTTTGCATTGGAAAAGAGTCATCTTTATAAGATACGCACAAGAAACAAACATATTCCGGTATATATGTTTGTTGTTTTCTTTCCTGTCTGCTAACAGAAGAGTTGTATGCACAAAACAAAACATAACAAACTAATATAAACTGAATAAAATATAAAAACGAATAACGTATTTAACTTTAGTATTTGTGATTGAACTATCATATACTAAATTAAACAAAAAAAACGGACTTGTTATTGTTGTTATTGTTGACAATTTAATGAATTCTTACCTCATTTGAATCGGCTACCGTCGATCCTCTTGACTTAAGATTAGGGTTTCCACTAATGTAATGGTTGTTTCCATTATTCGTTTGTTGTTGATGCGTTTGACCCAAATAAATCGGCGATGACTGCTGACTCTTTGAATGACGATCCAATTGGTAATAGACGCCGGCAAAGATTAGCATGTTGAGTATCAACAACGAACAACCGACGGCAATTGTAACCGATAGAGCTGTCGAATAATTTCCATTCTCACCAGACTCGTTTTCATTATTGGTTCCATTTTGCCGTTGATTGGTGATGATGGCATTGTTTCCATCATTCTCAGCAAACAAAAGATTAAGCCGTTTCTTTGAAATCTCATCTTGAATTGAAACATTATTGTTCCGATGTGATCCTGGTACATTTGACGATTGATCGGCATTCATTTGTAACAATGATAAACCAGCTGAGGATGAGGTACGTAACCAACCGGTTCCGGTTGAAACGCCATACTTTGCTTTCGATGGTGATAAATTCTTTAACGTTATTTGTCGAACTGGTCCATCATATGAATTGACATTATCATAGTTATCTAATAAATGATGACGAATGTAACGCAAACCGAGATCATCCTTATCAAACGAATCCACCAATAGATCATCGTCCATCTCCAGTTGTTCGTTACGTCGACGTGAATATTGATCCAACATAAGTCGTGGAATTAGATTCAACCAAAACGATAGTCGATGTGAATGGTAATGATCACGAATTCGTGGTTTCGATCCTGTTTTAATCATTTTTTTAAAATTTGTAATTTGTAGTGACGATTGATATGGAACATATTATAAGAATTATAAGTGACAAGAAATCCATTAGTAAATAAAGAAACATATATATGTAAGATATAAGAATGATCAATTACCAATTTGCAAGAATCGACGTTGTCCAATCGTATAGGACGGCCAATTAAGTTGACCAAAACGGGAACGAAGTTCATTGTTGATGATCGTCGTCATTGCATTCGATAGAGTCGAACCGGAATTGGCTTGGAACGATGCAGTTCCACTGCCAACACCAAAATTGGTGGAATGATGCGCACTTCCGTCGGAGGTCGAGTCCGATGTTTGTGTTGCAGCCAACGAGGAGGTCGATGAGGATGATGATGAGGAGGAGGAGGAAGAAGAAGATGAAGAGGGAGATGATGATGTTGTTGTTGTTGCCGAGCCAGCAGATACAAAATTGACATTACTGTATTGAAAATAAAAGGAAGATGAAGTCATTAACCAAAAAAAAAATCAAGAAAATGGATTTAAGAACAAATTGTATTGGGCATTTTCTTTTTTCAAATATAAAAATATTAGTAACAAAAAACAAAATTGTTGACAAAGGATGGATCACATTAAAGTGTTTATGTTTTGCTTGTGTGCGTGGGATCCATAACATTGAATCAGTAGGGTGAAGAAATAAAATTAATTGACCAAATAAAATTAATTAATCATTAATTATAAAAAAGAATAAGTGTTGTTTAGCTTAGTTTTGAAATAAAAGCACAAAAAAATGTATTAATAGACATCTAAATTTGGTGCACAAAAGAATCGAGTCAAGGACAATTTGTGAGTTGTGAAAATTGAATTAAAATAACAAATGTTAAATTACTCGATTGTAAAAATTCTGTTCAATCATCAATCGTTTGGCTGTTTAATGTTAAATTAAATTCTTGTCATTGAAACGATTTTTGTTTAGTTTTTTCCCTTTCATTGGTTTAAATTAAAACAAATCACCCATGATTTATTTGATCACAAAACATACATACATCAATTTGAATTCAATTGAAATGTCTACTGGTTTTCCACACATTATCTAATAAACATTCTGGTTAAGTACCAAAATTGTGGTCTAATCGGTTTTCGGACATATCAAATCAAAGAGAATGGAGAACCAAACTTGAACGCATACAACAATCACAAAAAAAAAAAACAAACAAATTGAGAATTTGTTTAAGTACAGCGAGAATCCGATTATTCACTTCCGAATTGAAATAAGTTGTGATGCGGATGGTTCAAATGTTGAGCTCCTAAAATGGGCCAGAATTGTCCACGCACTTTTGATGTAAATTGAATCGTACACAATAACTCACTCTAGAACATAGCTCAAAAGGTCCGGACCCGATATGTGGGTGAACGTTGTACTAATATGAAGATTTCAAATTCAGCTTTGATTGGACAATGCAGCTTTTAAAACCAAATAGAATTGAATAGAAAGAGGTTTTCAGGAATAGTTATAATAGAATAATATTAAATAAAATAGGAAATTTGTTTTGTTCAATTGTGTTCTTGCGGATAACCGACAAACAGTTTTCAACCGTTGTCCATCTATCTATACTTAGTTCTGATGTCTAAATTCACAACACCAATCTCTCGCTGATGATTGGCAAAAATATTGAATTATTTTTTTCATTCATAAAATTTAATAAGTCTTTTTATAAACCAAAAAAAAAAAAATAAATTGGGAGCAACTTTAGATTGTCCGACCAAATTTGTCTTGGTTTGATTTCTAATGTCAAATGACATGTCAACCAAATAAGATCAAACATTTTTTCTTATTTCATCAACTGATAATTCTATATTTCTGTTCTTACAACCATGAACATAAAATGATGATGATGATTATTGTATGTTCACTTGAACTCATTCAAACTAAAATATCCAATATATTTAACAATATCATAAAAATATAAAAAATATATTTTTGAGTTTGTTTTCAAAACCGAATGAAAACTAATTTTTTGCTTAATTTAACAATTGTGTTCATTTTTATTAATATTTGAAATGATACTCACCCAAATTTGGCAAAATTGGTAAAGTAGGTAATCATTGCTTCCGAAAGAGCGATATCACTTGATTTGGTTAGGTTGGAAGCAAAATGACCAATCGTATGACCAGTGATCAATTCAGCGATTGGAGCGCCGAAAAGATAGTCTAGTTCGTCAGAATGCATCGAACCGAGACGCTGATTCACCGACAATCGAGCGGAATCGTCATTCTGTAGTTTGGTTTATGGAAAAGAAAAAAAAAGATCAATTGAATGAAACATCTGATTAGTTAGCAATAAAAGGTTTATCTTGTTAACATTTGGGTACAAGTCAACATAAAAAGGCAAATTCAGCGAAGACTGTTAATGTTGCCTTTCACCCTTGAGGGTTTGTGCTTGGGTTTCCTAATACTAACCTGATTTTGGAAGACATAGAAGTAGACACGATTTGAGCCGGATGAATTCGATGAGCTTGGATCACGATACGCAAAATCGAATGACGATTGACGTCCATTGTTGTGGTTATGGTTATTGTTCGTAACCATCGTAAACGATTTGGCAAATAGTTCCATTGATTCGATAAGTGGTGCCACCACCAACGCATCCCCTAAAATGTCGATGGTTGAATCCAGCAAATTGATCGGATGTTCGGATGGACGACTCCAATCGGTATATTCGTTGATCAATGTCCATAATATTGTCTTTGAATAAACCAAAAATAAGATAAATAAGTATATGTTACAATCACGAATAAATAATTGAACCAGAACAAACACAAAACAGAGACATGCAAGTTTCAACATAATTATTATGATTAGGTAATCTAATCTGAACAAGAATGAATCAAAACATAAAAAAATAATTATTGTTAATTACAAATTATACATGTAAATTTGCAGTTCAATGCACTTAAAGCTTGAAACCGAAACCCTACAACAAATGCGAGTTGTACAATCAATTTTAACTATCAAATTACCAATTTCAACTATTCTAATGAACCAAAGTGATTAATTGCAACTTTACTTAATTATTTATGTTTGTGTTATAATTGATACAAAATAGTAAACAAAAATTATTTACCTGTTGGTGAAAGTCGAACATATTTCGAACTAATGTTCGTAGAACTTGATTACGCCGATTTACATCGATTCCATATCGTTCATCATAGGTGGAGAAAAGAGATGATGGACACTCAACTCTGGTAATGCCAAACAGAATATCGCCATTAAAGGCAAAACCGCCAGGCGGAATCGACATCTTCGATGCGGTTGAGGTCGACGATGACGACGACGACGACGAACTTCCGGACAAGGTTGACGGTCCATAGACCAACGATTCCATCATTAGTAATGGTTCATAAGGCACGACAATACCGTCCACGATTGGACCGAATGCGGACAGGAAACGGAATGGAGCCACATCGACCGAAAGTAGTTCATCAATCGATTTGCGTTTGAGGCAATCAACCAATTGGATGTTATCCTTTAAAATCAATTATTAGCGTTTTTGTTTACTACAAATCATCAAATATTTAAGCTATTTACTGTACTCACATATACGGGACAGTTGAGCTCTTTAGCCAACAATCGGGCATAGTTTTCGGCATCACGTGCAATGGCACCCGGCGCCAATGCCGATCCGCTCATTAAGGCAGCTCGAGAGAATAGTCCTATCAAGAGAAGATCAAATGTATAAAAATTAAAAGTGTGACAACAAGAAAAAAGTAAAATTGACAGAAAAAAGAAGAAATGGAATAAATGGGAATCACCATCGGGTACCGTAAGATCTGATCTGAATACTAATTAGTTTGAAACGAATGAACGTCTCCGGATAGGAAATCTAATCGTAGCATAATAAATTTAAACATTAGTTATAACAATGACACATTCATAAAAAGTTGTATTCTATACTATCTAAATGTTGAAATTTGATTTTAACAATTTACTTTTGCTAATAACATATTTTAATACCTATTTAAATTAAATTGATTAAATTTTCATATCAAACCCAAACTTATATCGTAAAAACAGCTTCATTGCATAATGTGTTACGGGATGGGACAGGTGGTAATACTAAAACCTAATTTTTTGAATCATGTCGACATAAAACAAAAAAAAAATTCTTTTCTAGATTAATAATTTATGAAATAAAGTTGGTTTTAATATAATTCAAAAAAAATTGTTAACAGTTATAGAAACATTTATTTACAAATTAATTCGTGTTTAAACTAAATCGCCGGTAAGAATGTACTATGCACTTTATTTAATAAACCAATTATTTTTGTCTTAAACTAAATCTAAAAATACGCATGTAGAATATTCATTAACTCAAATTAACGTTTCCTCAATTTATCATATGGCCGATTGCACTAATTTTGGTGTGCAAATTATTCTGTTAATTTCCTTCTCCCAAGAAACTGAGATATAAAACAAAAAAATAAAAAACAAGATAACGAGTAACGAGAACTTAGACGTTGATTCATTACCCACCTCTCTCTCTCTCTCTCTCTCTCTCTCTCTCTCTCTCTCTCTCACGGGACAAATGCAAATTGTAAACATCGTCCAAATAAAAAACACAAGAACAAAACAGTAATCAACAAAAATAATATTTAAAAATATTGAAGCTTTAGGTTGAAGATAATTAAGTAAATTGATATCCTGATTTATTATCAAGATTTTTGTGCCATTTACGTAATGAAAAAAGATCAATTTTTGATGAACCGACACATGTCTAAATAGTCGTAAATTTACTGTTTAAGTTTCTTGTTCCGTCGAGTAAGTGGTCACTCTCTCCTCGACTCGTCACTTATATTTTCGTTTATTGTTTTGTTTTTGTCAATGTTTTATGGATTGTAAGAGTTGAAAAAAAGGTATTTAATCATTGTTAACCCTAATTTTATATTAATGTTTTTTGTTAATTTTAGTTAATAAACAATCCAAAATCTTACTTATTGTATGTCAACAAAGAAAAGTATTTTTCGTTTTAATAGTTTTTCATTTAATCTGATTGGCTTATTGAATTATTGGTTTGAGTGCACCTGGATTTGGATTATGGATAATCTTTCTAAGTTATCTGATAAGGAGTTGCGTGCCAAAGTTATTCGATACCGTAACAACAAGAATCACACACGTATTGATATGGCTAAGTTGAATGAAGAAGTGTCTAAACGATTTAACGATACTGAAGACAAAGCGGAAAACAAGACATGGGGACATTATTATGAACTTATTGCTACCGTTATCATTCAATGAATAAGATAGATTTGTGACAAAATTTATCCTGCTTTAACAAAATCCTGCGACGTGACCCATACCTTTAGCCATTGGTGAAAGCATCAATAAATGGACGCAAGTGGCACCGAAACCGTGCCCAATCACTGTAACATTTTGAGGCGAGCCGCCAAATTCGGCAATATTCTCTTGAATCCAATGCAATGCCGCCACTTGATCCATCAAACCATAGTTGCCACGTACGGATCCATCGACTACCGCTGGCAAGTATCCTAAAAGAAAAAGGAAAATAATCTCAATAAATAATCATTTTCATTATAATAGAAAAGAATATGAAGAATAAGATTATGATCAAAGATGGTGATTATGAATAGGTTAGAATATTTTATGCATTTAAATTGCTAATTTGCTTCGCCAACCAAAAGTTAATCAAACACCGAAATAAAGTGAACTAAAAAAATTGTAAACCGGTATATATATGTGTGTGTGTGTCCAAATTTGCTCCGAATAAGTTAATGTGTTTTTATCATCAGTTATTAATAAAATAGTAATAATAATTTATCTTATTTTTTTATGTATATAATGTTACGTCTACATTGGACTGCCCCCCCACATTGTACATAATCATCCTTTTTTCCATGCTTGAAGCATGATTGTTGTTTTCATCCTCAACGGGCACGGTCCATGGGACTACCAACCATATTTCAGATTACTTTAGGTAATCATTTTTGTATTTATCATTTTCCATACTAATAAAATCTTTAGCACTTTAGTACATCTGCAAATACATTAGATAATCTGAAATATCACCATGGCCAAAGTAAAACTTCGCATCGAATCAAAGCTAATTGGAAAAATACATTAGATGTATACATAAATAAATATATATTAATCATCAGCTCAATTATTCTCAACTAAACATCTATCCTATAACAATGCCATTGTTTAGTCCATCATAAGGCATATTATTCTTATTCTTATAATATATTATTAAACAATAATATGGAAACACTTACCGAGCACTCCTAACCGATAGTTGAGTGTCACCACAATCACCCGTCCATAGCTAGACCAAATGCTGGCATCGTACGAGTTTCCGGAATCTCGGTCGAATGATTCATCGCCATGGATGAATACGATCACAGGATAACGTTCCGATTTGTTGCCATTGCCATTGTTGCTTCTCGAATTATCATTATCTGCACAATGAGAATGAGAGAATGAATGAATGAATGAATGAATGAATGAACAAATGATATAACAATAATAAAAGTAATAATACATAACATATATCAATAAAAATGAAATTAAAAAGAAAATTAGTAATTATTAATCGATAGGAAATCATTCGTATTGAGATGAAATGAAATATTGTGATATTGTTTACCAAATAATAATAATAATAATAATCATTCATCAATTTAGTATAGCCTTTACACACATTACTGATTGGGGGGATTGACAATGGGGGATCCAGTGAATCCATGTGTTGGGCTTGGTAGTTCGACACTTTAATACAGTTATGATTGCTTATTTATCGATTCTCGGCGCTTCATAATGAAGCGAATAAAGTGAACAGAAGATGAAAAAAAGAGTGAAAAGAGCAAAAGATGAGGAAAGGAGAATATAAAGGAACAGAATTAAATGAAGGAAAGAATGTTTGGTTCGAAAATGGAATGACCAACAGCAATTCATTGAAACGAGCCCGAACGAAACATACACATAATAAATCATCCTAATGGACGACTGTCACATCATTGCTGATTCTCATGGTCACCGCTCAAGGGACATGATCGAAATTGGTTTCATCTAAAATGAAAAAAAAAGTTCCGTTTTATTGTTCGATGTATATATGCTTCCTATATTTTGTGCAGATGATCAGTCACAACAACACCAACAACAGAAAAAAATGATTAACCATAACCGTTTGTATGATTACATCAGGTTGGTTGGTTCAAAGTACGATGTCATATATAGAAGATACAAAAACTCAAAACTTAATGCCATTTATAGAACCAAAAACTAAAAAAAAGCATGTGAAAGGATTTTGTAACTGATTTATAGTAAACATTAAGATATCCCCATATTTTCCATATATAAAAGTGTATCGCTCATTTCACGTTTAAAATTTGAATTGTAAATTACTAAACAATTTAACAGGGAAAAAAGTTTGATATTCTAAATGGTTATCGTTCAAAACGTATTTTTTATGTCTTACCTATGTGATTATAACAAAAAAAAAATTTATGTAAAACAAAAAATATCAACAAAAACAAAATCTTTTGACTTAAAACACAAAGTATATGTATAATTTGATAACAATTATCACATTATTTTATCATTATAAGTATAACTTTAACATGAAACAAACAACTCAATTTAAAAGTGGAAAAATATTAAACAAAGCCGTTTATTTCATAAATCATTTAAATTTGAATTTGTCTTTCATTCTTCTTCTTCTTCTTGTCTTGTTTATGCAGTTTTATTCCATGTTTTTATTCTTAGTTTTGAAAAGATTGAAAAGAAAAAACAGTACGAACATAGCATATACTACAAGTACACAAGCAAACCTCGGTCAAACACAAACCGTTTAAAATTAGAAATATATTATTTTTTGTTGGTATTATTTTCTCTCGAAAAAAAAACAGAAAAGACAAACGACTTTGATCATCAACTGAATCGTTGCAATAAACTAAAACCAAATTAAATACCAAACAAAGACGAAATAAAGAAAGAAAAAAAAATGTTCGTATTTGAAGGAAGCATTTTCCGATCTGGTAACCCATATCTAATCAGTCGAGCCGTTTGTTTACACGCGCCTTGGGCAAATGGTTAGGAGAGAAAAAACCCGAACCAAATTCCATTGGACTAAAATCTAACTTATATGGTTTATGGTTCATTACACTAATTTTTTGGGATTTCAAACAAAAGGACGATCAGTTTTCAAACAAAAACAAAAAAATTGTTTGCAAGAAAGTTTCGGTAACCAATCAAATTCGTTTTCGTTGAAATAAATGTTTAGAATTGTGAGAATTTTTTACACACAAAAAAAACAATTATTAAAATTTAAAGAGGTTAAATAAATAATCATAAAAAATGCCGAAAATACCAACAGAAATGAAACTTGGCTAGATAAATATTAGCTTTTGTGGAAGAAACAAAAAAGTGGAGAAAAATAACATATAATGGACAGAGAAAAAAAAACGGTCTTTAGTTGATTTGAATTCTTAAACGTAAAGTATTTTTCCTTCTTTTTATTATTTTATGTTTCTAAAATAAAAATTTTGAATGCATTCATGATGAATGAGAAATGAGAATATTCTTTTACTTGGATAACTATTCAAGCAAAAGTAGTGAAAGATGCAACGTCATAAATGTCTAATGTCAAAATGAAAACAATTTGAATGATCCGTTTTGTACTTACAACAATCGAACATTGCATCTAATGGAAATGCATTGACACTGAAGAAAAGATGACACAATATCCAATTGGTTACGATTCTCATTGTTGGTATAAAATGGAACAAAGAGAATCCATTTCTATTTTTAGCATTAAAAGTCGCAACTATTTTGCGTGGAAAAAAGATGATGGACTTGAATCGTTTTCACATTGTCAACTTCCGATGGATAATTCAATGTGACAATTGTATCACAACAAAACAAAACAATATGCCATAAAAATTAATACAAAAACAATTTTCTGATTATATTATTTTATATCATTTTTTCAATACAAATTATAATATTTTTAATTGATATTACAAAAAAAATTCATTTTAATATGAATAAACAAAAACTCAATGTTGATGCCAACCAAATTTTTTCAATACAAATGCAATCAAGATTAGTACAATCACTATAGCAATGATAAAAGAAATGATCTTTAATAAGCAACCTCCACTACCAATCGATGATGTGTTGTTGAAGTTGTTGTTGACATTATTATCCGGAATCCCAGGTACATCGATCATCGTATCATGGTTTACATCTTGACGACGACGTTCCGGTGTTGAATGTATTGGATGTCTCGAATGGTAGTGTTTATATCTTGGATTTTCAGACGATCCACCCGAAGCCGCATCAATAAACATCTCTTCAAAATCGCGTTCAATCTGATGTTGATTCCAGTTACTATCGTAAAATTCAGAAAACGAATGTGATTTATCTTCAATAAAAGACGATTGATTTTTTTCAAAATTAATTAATTGATCATCACTGGACATAGTAAATAGTGTTCAACATTTTAACAAATAAACTAAAAATTGAATTGCGCTTTTATTTAGTTGCTAACAGCTGATAAAAAAAGTTAAACTCAAGTTTGTGTACAAATAGTTGGCGCTTTACAAAAAAAAAATGAACCTGAAAATATTTTATAGAAAGTAAAATTTATTCATTGATATATTCATCTGAGATAATAGTTTAAAGAAATATATAAACCCAATTAGGATTATGAGTTAATGGTTTTTTTGAATAGTTAAACTATCAAATTGACAAATTTAAGAAATGATGCAACTAGAATGTTCGTCCTCATCTTCGCAATCATAAACTTCTTCAGTGGGTTCTTGATTATTATAAAATAGTTCGTTAACCCAACCTTCAACATATGCCATACGATTCTCATGAACTAAAATATCACAACAGTTCTTGATGTTGCTAGCGGGGCTATGCCAAACATTTCCATCACAATGATCGTCATGCGACGAAAAACCCAAATTATTGAAATCATTTTCCATTTCAAATAAATCCAGTTGAGCTTCAAACTCTTCAGTAGAGATGTTAGGACACGAAACATAATCCAATGAATCGTTGTTTCCTTCGACTTCAATTGACTTGTTGTCAACATTTTCATTTTCCTTGATAACCATTTTGTCTTCTACGCTAAAATTGTTGTTGTTGTTGTCGTTGTTATTGTTTGATGTATTCATGACTTTGTTGAATAATTGCAGTGAAAATTGTAAAAAATCTCTTGAACTTGCTACTGATGATATACATGGTAAATTTCGACATAAAAAGTTGTTTGAATCTTATTATTGTAATACTTAATTTAATTATCTTTCTAATCGAATTGTTCAAAATACACATTTTATATTGTTTTCATAACAATAACAATAATGAATACAATTTATACATTTGATAACAATTCAATTAAGTATATTCAAATTTAATTTTGTAATAGATAATAAACTATATGTTTCTATATGTTAAGAATATATGAAAATAATGAAAGAAAAATTAGAAAAAGAATCAAAGTGATAAAATAGATAGGAATACTATCAACAGAAAAGCTTAAACGATAGTGCAACAACCTTTCATTTTGCCACTCTCAAGAGAATATGTATCAAGAGACTCGGTTAAATCGAAGCTAATTCCTTCACCACGAGTAGACATGGTAAGATTGGGTGTTGCCAAGATTGGCAATCCCATAATTTCCTCATACATATTTTCAGATCGAGGAATATCTTTCTTCACTGAACTATGCCAATTGTTTCTATAAGATCGGTTTGATTCTGTCAGAATAGCCAAACTGTGAAAATCTAAATCCATTTCCATTACATTCAAATTCGATTCAAACGCATCACTTGGAAAACTACCAGTTGGCTGTACATAATCGCAAACTGTATTGTTGATTCCATCGACCGTTGGAATATCAACTGTTTCATTCACTTCTGGCAATTCGTTTATAAGAATATTGCCATAGAAGCTGCCATTATTGTTACTTTCAACCACATCGGATTCATCGCTAAAATTCATCAGATATTCGTTGTTTTTGTTTGAGTTCATGATGATGATGAATGGTTTATTACTTGCAAAGTGAAAAACTAAGATGTTTTTGCAATGTCAATTCATATAACAACTAAACCAAAAAATTGAAATCATTATTTCAATAAAACAAAACTAATTGTTTCAATTATAAATTTTCAACAAAATTATAATAATAAACAAAAATAGAATTAATTTGTTTGCATCAATTGAAACATATCACAAGTAATAAATTTAAGTAAAATCAATCAATAGTTTAATAAATAATCATCATGATAAATAATTGAAAAGAATTGAGAAAAAAAATTTGTAGTAATTTTGGATAAAGAAATTCGATAATGAATCATTGATTTATGATCGTGAATCCTCTTTCTTAAGATTACTTATAAAGTAATGGACAATATTATACTTATTTCGCATTTCGGTTACCTTATATTTAGGCTTATCATTGATACAACACTCGACTTCATTAATCTTTACCAATGGCGCAACACGTGACGCTCGGCAAGCATAACAATTGCATTTATCAACATACTTCTTAATACAAAGCGATGGATCTTTCATCTGTTTTGCTTTCATCTTATCAGCTTTAATCTTTTTGTTACGTTCAATTTCAAATTTAGCCGTACTATGCCAATGAGCCTTATCATTATATCTACTTGAATAGGTTTTCGTGTACAACACCTGAAAATCGTTGTCAACTTGATTAAACTCTATTCCATCTTCAAAATCTTCGGTGCCCATATAATATCGTTTATAGATATAATCGTTAACATTGTCGTTAACACCATCAATCATGGGCAAATCAATTGTTTTATCCAATGGTGATTCATTCGTTTGAACATCATCACCAAAAGGTTGAAGTTCAACCTCTTCTGAAAGGCTAATAGCAACAAATGGATTTGTTGATTTCTTCTCCATTTTACCTAATATTCGTTAGTAATGTACTAAAAGCTAAGAAAATTAATTGTAAATCTAGCAAGAGAGATCAAGAACTTTACAATAAATGCTTAACAATTAATTAGCACTCAAATTGGTCATGTTTAAACAAAAAAATTTCATTGTTATCAATAATTTAATAATTTGTAATAGCAGTGATACAATCAAATATGATATTCGTTTTGATATACAAACAAATTAATTAACACATTGAAGCAAAACAATTGAGTAAAAGAAAATTTATTGATAAAATAACATAGAAATGAAGAAAAAGTTGATTATAAAATGATATATGGAATGATATATAAAATGATATTGAAAAGAAAACCTAGTTAAAAACAGCATCACAATTAAACTTTTGAGTTTAACTTTTGAGAATAAGAAAGAAGCAGAACTTGCTAATATGAATTGGAACCATAAATCAATTGAAATTGAATAAAACATAAAACTTAGAGACCAGGTTTTCCGCTATTTACGTTAATATCGCTAAAATATACTGCGATAATAGTGACAATCAATCCGAGTAAGAACAAGAATGCCCAAAACATTAGTTGCTGTTTCATTGCATTGGCACCATCATCGAACACATGTTGAACATTCTCTTCAGCATAAACATCCTTAATTCGTTGTGCGATAGCTGCGTTTTGATTGTTACGTTGAATCTCCAAAATGGCCTGACGATATGCTTCCAATCGTTCTTCGGTCATCACCTGAGTACTATGCCAATTAAGTTGATCATTATCCAAGCTTGCAATAGTCATTGGAACAATCATTTCAAAGTCAATTGCCATTTGTTCTAAATCTAAACTGTCTTCAAAATCGACCGTATTAATTGGATATTGATGATAGATAATATCTGCATAATCAGGGGTAATTCCTTCAAACTCTGGAAGATAGATTGTTTCATTCAACAGATTATTGTTGTTGTTCTCATTCGAAACAATAAAACCCTCCAATTCTCCAGATTGGTTAATTTCAATAAGAAAATCGTTTGAATTCATTTTCAGTTTGTTTTTTGTTTTGTTTTGATTGAATACTTTCAAATTGATTTTAATTACAAAGTAATTAGTTGCAAGACGAATAAGTTGCAAATGTAACAATTTGAAACACAAATACAAATTATAGCAAAATCTTTGAACATAATAGAACCATAATAAAATATTTGGTAACTATTAACTCAAATGATACCTATTGTTTAAATTTATTAAAGAATATTAAATCTCACATGCATTGTAACAATTGTTTTGTCAAACTATTTGTCGCAAATTTTGTCAAATATTGTTGTTGTGTAATAAGGAAAATTAAAAATTTAATAAAAAATCAGTATAAAATTCAATCGAACATCATTTTTGATGTTTATACGATAATAAAATTAAGCATAGAAAAATTTCTTAGATAAATTGAATGTATCTCATTTTTTCATTGGATTAATTACCAAAATTTTTGAAAAATGACAAAACTTTCTTTCCACCATTTATAATTTTGCTAGAAAATTTATTCGAATCTTTCTCATCATTTTCAACTTTTTCTTGAGGTTTCCACTCTAAGATTTTGAGCTTTTCTTCCGTTTGCTTCTTGGCAGCGGCAACAAACAAATCGTATGGTAGTTTACCATGCTTTTGATAACGTTCTTCATCTTTAGTAACTAGAAATTCTTTTAGAATTTTCGTTCTTTCTGAATTCATTTCGGTTCCTGCCGACATTCCCCAAATAAGTTCACTGGTGGAGGAACAATTGGAATATTTTCACGCTTCTTTTCAACTTCTATTTTGTTGGGAGTTGTCTTTACTCCTTGTAGTTTTTCTTTGGTTTGCCTCTTTGCGGCAGCCACAATCAAATCGAATGCTTTAACGGAATTCGATTGACGACGTTCTTCATACAATTTTGTCATAAAATCTTGAAAACAAGCCATTGATTTAGGGCCCAATGCCATGTCTGATGGTAAACCCCAAATAAGTTCGGTCGATGGCGGAACGATCGGATTATCCAACACTTTTTGATAAATCTCATGTTCTTTACTAATACAATCCATTAGAGTATGTTTCGCATAGGTTTGTCTCTTTGCTGAAGCCACAAACAAATCGAATGCTGCAAGTCCACGTGCCAAGTGACGTTCTTCATCTAATTTGATCTTAAATCGTATAAGACTTTCCATTGCTGCTGGTTTCAGTTCCATACTTGTGGGCATTCCCCAGATAAGTTCACTGGGTGGTGGAACTATTGGACGATCTTGAGGTGGGATAGCTAACTCT
This sequence comes from Blomia tropicalis, assembly GCA_029204025.1. Lineage (NCBI taxonomy): Eukaryota > Metazoa > Arthropoda > Arachnida > Sarcoptiformes > Echimyopodidae > Blomia > Blomia tropicalis. The sequence goes on from CM055090.1 coordinate 7,505,345, forward strand.
GAGTCCAGTTGAGAATAAAATGAATCAGCATCAATATCTAATTTCTCAATTTCTTGATTTTCAATATCAAAGTACATTTTTACTTAAGATGAAATAAAAAAAACAATAATAAATGAAAATATAAAAATAATATAGTCAAGTTGTGGAACAAACGAAAGGTGATGGAAAATTGCAAATCAAGTCTAATTCAACTAAACCTTTGATCAATTGCTACAATAGTTTTAAAATTAAATTTTCGTTATAATATAAACATGTTTTGTTTGATTGTTATTGTTACAAAACAATAATCAATGCAAAAGAATAGTTTTTAGTTATTAATTACCTAATAGTTTATTGGTTACTTTGTGTCACTTATTTATATTGGCTTTTTTTTCATTTTAATCTATTTGTGTTCAATTGTTATTTTTCAAACTTGATCTGATCAATAATTATTGGTGATGCAATTTTATTTTAAGAAGATAATTTAATCAACATAATTGTTCTACATAATTGATCTACATAAATGATCTACATAATTGATCTACATAATTGATTTACCTAATTGATCTACTTGAAAAGAAAAAAATGTGAAACTACGTAAAATAGTCCAACAAAGTAAAGAATGGCACAGATAAGTATTGGAAAGTACACCGACCAAGGAAGTGTTCCACGACCATAAACATTTGGTGGAACGCCCATAATATTATTGAAAAATCTCTGGATGATATTATCATTTCGTCGAATAAGTACAGTGTCAGGCCCCATGACGTACCAAAATACGGAGGCAAGCCTGTTCCGGTTTCGGGAAACTCTCCAGTGTCACTTATAAAAAATATGTGTTTATCATGTATAACCACATTCTCATTACTTCGTGCAGAAGCCTGAACCATTTCATTTTCCAAATGGGTTTGTTGAACATGATTTGCATCATCGTTTTGCAATGTTTCGGTTTGGCTTGGATCAGTTTCTTTAAAATCCAAATCAATGAGATAATCATTAGGGAAACTCATTGTGAAATAAGTGTATTGAAGAAATTTTGTAAAAAAAGTACAAAAATAGAAAAAATGAGACAGTAAATCTAAGATTGGTGTTAAAGAAATAACTCAGCTTGAATAAGAAAACCTTAGCTACGATACCTTTTGTCTCGTTTGATTGTGTCCTTTTCAATCTATCTGTACTTGATTGTTATTTTATAAATTTAATTTGAAAACAATGATTGATTAGCGTTTTAGTTAAAATAATCAATTTAAAAAATTTATTATGAAAATGTAAGGAAAATAATTAGCATCAGCATCAATGTGCAAAGTTAAAACATATTGCTCAAGGATGACCAATAGAAATAAATGATATACAATAAAATGATAAAAACAATGACACCCATTAGATATGACCATTGAATTGGACAACGTGAATTAATTTCAATAGGAACCTCTTCCTTGGTCATTTGAATCGGCAAAGAATTCACATTTCGCTCGTTCATTTCTATATCAATAACCGGACCTGAAACAAGTGACTTCTTGGTGCGTTTTGCTTTTTTATCAATAATAGGACCTGAAACAAGTGGCTTCTTAGAAGGTTTAACTTCTTTATGAATAATAGTCTTTGAAACAATTGGTTTCTTAAAAGCTTTCACCTCTTTATCAATAAGAGGACTTGAAACAAGTGGCTTCTTCAAATGAAATTCTTTCCAGTGAGCAAGATATCCTTCCATTTCGTGGAAACATTCTTGCATTTTAACTCGTCGTTGATCTCGATTTTCCATTTTTAGTTTTTGAAAAATTGTGATTGTTGAAATCGCTGTAAAAAATCAAACAAAAATGAATTATCACTAATTTCGTTTGTTGAACTGATCTGATTGTGTATTTCTCATCAAACATATTTCTGTAAATTTAGTTTGATTGTTGTTTGAATAATTCTAGAATAATTTTCAAAAAGTTTTATGCAAAAATAGATTAAGAAATAATAAAAAAACTATGGTTCAATAATAGAACTAATAGATTAATAATTAGATTTCATTTCCCAAACAATTTAACGAATAGAACAACAACAGATCGAAAAGATCGTTGATTTGAACCGAATCGATAATATATATATGTTATAGTTAGTTGGACTTAAATATATTTGGTCATAATCGTTAGAACCATTGTGAAGATTGGTTCTATATATATATATATATATGGTATGGATCTTAACCATTTGTGAATCATTAATCATTGACGCCAACGACGATGTTGTTAATGTCCTACAATTGCATCAAAACATGAATGGAATAATTGTATTCCGTATGTCCCATTCGTTCAATGGAAATGTTGTTTGATTTGGTTGCCCTCTATGACGAGATCAAGTGTGTGTCGCCTATGTGTTGATGGTGTGTGGGGGCTCGTTGATCGTTTCATCGTCATTTTATGTTTCGATATGCTGACGCATGCAAATAATGGAACGCGCAATGAATGGATCCGATCAATAAGTGAATACAGCAATGAAGAAGAATTAATTCTAATTATAAACATCTTTCCACTTAAAAACATTTATGTGATCGGTCATAAGCATCAAATTTTTAAATGTGATGATTATATTATATAAAAGTGAATTGTTTGACTCGACGGCCTCAAATTGCAGATCTATTTAACAGTGAAATACTGATTCTTTTCCACTCTTTCTCTCACTCGGTGTCAAACTGTTTTTATGTTTTCTGCACAAAATTTTCGTTACCATTCTTAAAAATATGCGCTAAAGATTAACATAGATTAATGATTGAAGATGTGAAAACCATTTCTAATAATTTTTCATCTATTTTTTGTTAGATTATCATAATTTTATTTCATTTTTAGAAAATTAATTAATTGTCGGTATAAAATCGATAATTCAAGTTTTGCTCTATAAAATTTAACGATTCTTTTATTTCGCAAAGATTTTAATTTTATCCAGTTTTAGAGTGTATAATTTAAAAACATTTTCTTATGTTACAATTATAATGAATTTAATGTGATCAATGCTTTAGAAAGGGAATGAATCGAAGCTTGTCCTTGAACATCAAAATTAATGATTATTGAACCAAAATAAAAATTGTGGTCCCAAAAGATTTGGTTTGGTCGTATTCATCACAAATCAATAAGCACACAAATATAATTTAATAAAATAAAATTTTATAAATTGATTGAATTCTGTCTATGATCTATCTGTCCCAATTGAATACTGGCACGAATTCAATTCTAATTTCTTTTGAATCATATCAAACATTGGCCACAAAATTTTAAGAAATAAAAATAAATGTATCAATGCAAAAACATCTACATGTTAAAATATTTTCCGTCTCAAAATATTCCATCATGTTTGAGCGTTTACTCAAATTTTGAAACAAAAAAAATGACTCGAAAATCAAATTATTTGTTGTTCCATAGTGATCTGATTTCATTGATTGTTTTGGCCAACATTAAGTTTAAAAACAAAGTAAAATTAGATAATGAAAAAAATGGTAATAACAATACTAAAATGGCAAATGTTTGTTGATAAATTATAAACGCGTAAATGGAAATAACGCGTTCAATCTAATTGAATTGAAACAAACAAAACAATATAACAATGACACAACAATAAGGAACGCTACAATATTTTGTTATTATTGTCAAAACTATTCAGATTAATTCTATTATTCGCTAATAAATATAGCATATTTCAAGGCCACATAAAAGAAATAAAGAATTGTTCATAGATTAATGGGAAAATTTTGTTCCATTCAATACCATTGATCCAATAACATTAAAATGACCAAATAATGAATTCTATTCATATAATGTCAGTGCCTCGAAGCAATCTTGGCAATCTACATTCGGTCTATCAGATGTTTCTGTTAAATATAAAATCGATTTTGTTGTAACACCAAATAAGACAACTTTAGCAAAAGATAACGACACCAACCATTGGTTCACTATATTGAAGTTCATTACGCAATCAATATAAATGGTAATTAATGATAAACGATTCCATTCTATAGTGATTTTTTTTCGGCTATAACTTTTGGTAACGGTGAAACATTCTTTCACTCCTCCTTTTCCGTTTCTTAACGAAATATAACAATGAACGAAGGAAGGCAATCAATCAACGACAAATTAAACAATTTGAATTCAATTGGAACACACCATTCTGTCTTATTGCCCTTGAACCATCATTATTAAAAACATATGTTGGACAAAAGAGTGCACTCAAGAGAATTTATCATGATTAAATGGATGCCATAAAAGTCTTGGTTCCGCTTGCAGCATCATTCGATAGTCTTTAGATTACCACCAAATTTACTGAAAATTAGCTTAAATATTAAACCAAAACAAAGAATTGGAATTACGACAAAGTTTGCACCAAAAACTTGTTTTCGAATTATAGTTTTTGTATATAAACATAAAATATGAGAAAACCCAAAAATCAAAATAATTGTTCAATAACTTTCGAATCAATGGTTTGACCTAAATGTTCAATTAATTAACCTCATATAATTAGAATAAAATTATTTTAAAACTTGTCGAATTTCTTCTAGTGTAACATTGATTCATTAATCAATCATAACATATTTTAGTTCCGATTTCAATTGAAATGACCTTGTTCATCATGTAGAAACATATTAAAATATGTTGCCCATTGATCTAAATATGTTACTTATATAATACAAAAGTAATATTGCTATTATTAAATATTCACTTCCATATTTATGCTCATTCGCATTCTTGCTTATTACAACACCAACATCATCAACGGACATTAGTGTTATAATTCTGAGAACAAGTATAAGTATGTTGCCAAATGTTGAATGTGTTTGTGTGTGAGCAATGTCTATTATTAACTTTATATCGGGTGGATTGGCATGGTAACTGGATTATTATTAATCTTACATTTAATTCAATTCGTCATTGGAAAATTGTATGAAGAATCCATTGTGTGAACAATGAAGATTGGACCATGAAAAGTGGATATATACAAGGAATAGAAAAAAATATAGTGTATTCTGCATTTTAGATGAAAGATGCCAATATATTTCATATTTTTGTGTATATAATTCAATTTACTAATTTGGTTTTTTTTTTGTTAATAACACACAAAAAACAAATAATCTAATTTAATTTTGTTGTTTGATTTTTATCGAAACTTGCATTGTTTAAACTTTAGTAAAAAACTTTTTCAATGTGTATAACCTTAAACCGATCTTGACTTGACTGAAGTTCAATATAATAATAACTTGATCTCAGTGCATTTATCAGAAGCATGTATGTATATATGGGGATATATAACATAAATATAGAGACAAGAAATTTGCTTGCATCATGTTATATTATGCGATACATAACATCTCAACTGTGTTAAAGTGTAAAATGTGTTGTAAATAACGTAGTAGACGATTTTGAATTGGAAGATATAGGAAAAGGGGTGAAATTTGAAGTAAATTATAAAATCGATATTCGAGTTTTCCACACACGCACACACACACACACACAAAATCCTCAATGAACATTAACGGCATCGATGCTGTGCGATTGAATTCGTGCGAACGAAAGAATCGAAAACATCCTTTACCCAATCATTGTAGTAGAAACCGGGTAAAGACAACTCTATCACATTTAAACGGTGTTGAATTATTTCTTAAATTTAATAAAAAATTCACCAAAATATACGACAACGCCGATTGTTTGAATCGAACAAGATGATAAAACTAAAATAAAAAAAACGTGGAAAAAAAGACAACCGAATCAATCAATAGTATGGATTTTGGAAAATGTAATAGTCTTCAAATCTTTCATTTGTTTCCTTTGCTCACATTGCACAAAGTTATTGTTTAAATTCAAATCATCTTTCAAACATTCAAGGTGTGTGTACGTACATTGATCGATCGGTACAAAGCACATTTGTTCAACATGAAACAAATATTGAATTTCTTCAATGTAAACTAATATGATTTATTTTTAACAAACTGAATATTCTTCATAAAACGCTATCAAGCTGACATTTACAATAATGGAAAGCCAGAAAAATACAATATAATCAATAAAATTTGATAACTAGCTGAATTTGTTTAAGAAAATAAGACTAGTGTCTTTGTAGCTCTATAGAGTTAAAGTGACTTTAGAGTACTTCCTCTATGTTTGGCACTAACATGTCCTCTTTGATGTTGTAAACCTTGTTCACCATTTCCGTTTAATATATTTTTGTTCGCCAACCGTAATTTATAAATTTCTCAGCTAACTTTGAAGCTGTGAAAAAAGCTCAATGTGTAATATAAAGCATATGGGAATGTGAGGAATTGAAGTAATAAAGAATATCACTATTCACTATATCAAACATTTGAATATTGGTTTTCCATTCATCCAGATCATAAATATAAATAGTTTATAAAAATACAGTTTTCATTGTATACAAAATGTAAGATGAAACAGATCTAAATTAAAACAGAATGCTCTAACCATACATTTACATAATAATCGATATTATAATAAACTTTTAGTTATATTACATTTTTCAATTTTATAAAAATAAGAATTTGAGAAATATTTTCTTTTAAGTTTTTTTTCTAAATATTAACTTAAAAACGTGAAAAGCTCATTCAATGGTTCACTTTGGCGTTTTCAATTCAACATTTTTTTGTGTGTGTGAAATAGTGGTTAACAAAATTAAATGAGTATCTCGCAATCAAAAGTTGCCATTTTCTTAACAAAACAAAGACAAAGAGTGATGAACCACAAAAGTTTTAAGCAAGAAAACCCTTAAAGAATATATTTGTACATTTAAAACAAAAAGAGAGAAAGAAAAAGAAGAAGAAACTCTGTTTGATTCAATGTTTCAATTGTGTGCTATTTTTTTCGGAAACAGACAATAAGCATAGAAATTTGGGTTTTGGGTTGAAAGAATGAAGCAAATATAAAAAGGGCACAAATAATAGCGATAATGGCAATTTTAATGGCGACAAATAGCCACAAACAACCACAAAATGAAAGGCAAACAATGAAAACATCGTCAAACGATGCTATTGTTGCAACAACAATGTCAAGTGATTTTCAATTTCCATTGAAATACTTGTTCCTAACAGGAATAAATAGATATTGATTTGATCGAAACTGTGGGTGACTCCACAATCAAATCAATGGAGTAATAAATTTTAATTTGTTGTTTTCAACATTTTTGTGTGTGTGTGTGTGTTGGTTCGATGGGTTGGTGGATGCATAAGAACGCTAACGCGTGTAGTATTATGTGTTAATAAAATTGTTAAAATGTAAAATACACAACTATAGAAATATAATGGAGAGGCCGATTGGTGGAACAAAAGGACGGTTGAATTTGAAGAAATGGCCAAACCGAATCCGTAAAGAGAGAAGAGCGAATGGTATAAATCAATAAGTTATTAATCGAAATCGATAGTTCATTCATGCATTGATCTGACGTTCGTCGACCAATCACACCAACAAACCTCTAACCAAAAATTTGTGATGTAGTGACGGCATCATGGGCTCAAATCCGTTCGGGCGGATGTTTGTTGTGGTTCTTTTCCACTCTTTTATTCCTTTTTTTGCTGCTTTTTATTCATTCTCCTTTTGGTTTAATATCTATCTTATATTTCCAACATTTGGTTTCGGAATCTACTGTTTTAATGTTTGATCTATTCATGTTGGCCTATTGTCAATTGTATCACGGGTCGGCAAACAAAATGTTCAAATTCAATAATAGCTATTTTGTTTTCTCTCCCGTCTTTTCTCAAAACAATATCGGAATGAGACAAAAAAACCGAACGCTGAATTTGGAGCGCGTTTCAAATTCTCTATTGTTTCTCCTCTCTCTCTCTCTCTCTCTCTCTCTCTCTCTCTCTCTCTCTCTCTCTCTCTTCTCTCTCTCTCTCTCTCTCTCTCTCTCTCTCTCTCTCTCTCTCTCTCTCTCTCTCTCTCTCTCTCTCTCTCTCTCTCTCTCTCTCTGTTTTACTCTCTTTTTATTCAAATTCATTTTTTGTCCACTCAATATAACTCTAATCGTGACCAATTCAACTGATGCGAAATTAGATCACATTTCATTTCAATTGATAAAGTAATGGGAAAACATAAAGAATATACAATTGAAGACTAAATTGATTTTGTTGCTACAATTGTTAGTTCATAATTCAAATGGCAACGAATGGAACGGACTAGCAAAGCAAAGCAAAGCAAAGTTGCAGGAGACACGAGATGTAGCTGCCCGACGGTTAGCTTTTATTACCATGTAAACAACGTCACATCTAAACAAATATATAAAAGTATATAAAATGTATACTAAATACATAAAATGTTTGATCATTCGGAATCGGAAGAAAACGGACAAATTCAATTCTAACAGTTTCAACCAAGATAGAAAAAGAATAAACAAAGTAAATGTAAATATAATCAAATGATCATTCTTCTCTGAATGACGGTTATCAAATTATGAATGACCAAAAATGCATGAATCAAACTAAACACGTGAATGTTTGATCATTGGTAATCAAACAAACCAAACAAAAAAACGATCGTTCAATTGAAGTTAAATGGTTGACCAATGAAATGACGCCGACTCATTGGACTATATTGAAGAGAATGAAAACCAACCGAGTTCGGTAAATGAAAGTTCTAACAATGTGATCAATGTGATTTATGATCATATACTGTCATTTTAGTTGTATGATAGTTGTCCGAATTCTTGAAATGTTCAATAATAATAATAATAATAATAAAATGAAGAAATAAACTTTAGACAAATTGATGTCGGTCTCGATCGGTTACAAATGCAACTATGATCGTCGTATATATATATAGACACAAGAGAATAAATATATACATTGATGGAATCATCGATTGGTTTGAGCTATTGTATATATTGTCACACCATCAACATCATTGCCCAATGGAAGAATTGGAAGATGACCAATGGACAGGCGACTCAATGGGAGATCACATTCAAACATACCAAACACGATGAAAAAAGCATATTTAGACACACACACACACACACGCACACAAATGCAGGATAATAAAGTCACATTATAATGGAATAGATGGCGGAACATTTGGAACAAATGTTCAAACGCCTTATACAACAATGATAACAATAATAGCAACAAAAAGTGACATTTCCAAAAAGAGAATCCATTATATATTGGTGTCGTTGCTGTTGCATTGATATTGTACAGGGTACTTTCCATTGCCAATATTGAATGTATCATTCAAATATCGATTCGATACTTAACGTAAACATTGAATTGAGTGGAATCAGTGGTGAACAACAAAATTTTTTCGGTTTTGAATTATGGTTCAAAACATGAAACTGTTTGTAACAATACCACTTGGAAGTACAGGAACAATTTCTTTTTTTGTCCAGTATTATAGCCAAACAACCAAATAAAGTGGGGGATGGAAAAAATAAAGAAAGAAGGGATCTTGATGATAAATGTTTCGATATATCGATAAATCCTTTGTATATATATTTATATCGAATGCTCATCCGACACTGACCGCGTAAAACTAAACCATATTTGTCGTATATTGCCTTTCTTATGTTCGTGGTGTACTTTTTACGTAGTTCTTGTTATTAATTAAAACATGGTCAAGAAATACAGTAACCAAAAAAAAAACCAAAAGAATAGAAAAGATGTATCGCACACATTTAGTTTCCATTACAACATGATAGTCCAATGACATTGACATCCAATGAGAATGCCATTTTTGTGTATATTTAGCAATATTTGGTTTTTTTGTACTGAATGATTTTAGTTACAAATTGACTCATCATCATTTTGGATATCTCAGTCTTCCACTCCCTTTATGTATATCTATTGCATGATTGAAACGGACAAATGTAACTATAGAACCAGTTCGTTTCAAAGATCTTCTCAACGATAGCAAGTCCAAATATGTCATTTGTCAGCCTTAAGTGAATGTTTCAAGAAATTCATCATGTTTTTTGTTGTTGTTGTTGTTGTTGTTATGCTACTTACTTTAAACGGAGAATAGAATCAAATTGTGTATCAAATAACGGAATATATCAAGGTTATTATGTCAAATGATACATACAAATAATGGACAAGATTGATTTTGTAGCTAAAAGAACAACAAGCAAAAAAAAGATGCACATTCAGCAATTCTTAAATGTTAGGCGTGAGAACAAAAGAATTACGAATAATGGAAAAAAATGCAAAAAAACAAGTCGTTCGCAACAATGGGACAAAACATAAATCTAGAATATAGCACAGTAATCTAGTTCAATTTGTTATTGAGCATTAATTAATCGATAATTGGCTACCATAGTTAATAGTTTTAAATATGTTTTTTTTGTTCTCAAACTATAGCTAAAGCTATAGCTATAAATCTACAAGAAAAGAATATCCTTTTTCAGGTTTCATGCACAAATTATTCCGAACCCATAACATAAGCTTAAACTCACACTTTGAAAACCTCTGGAATAGTTTGCTCTACTTGGGAGTGTCAATGATGGACGCTTATAATTTGCCTTCACTCTTGTCAAGAACGTGTGGCAAAGAAAATGTGGAAAAAAGGGGAGGGTCAATTGGCGTTCAGACATCATTTGACAATGATGAGAATCGTAGCCTGAATACGTAAGCAGGTTGTTACCACAGAATATTGTGGAAAGCGAATGAGATGATGGTATCAATGGACAAATGAATCTCAAATTAAGAGAATAACAGGGAATTACAATGAATGGGTAGAGATTGAGCAGAAACGAGTCATTTACAGTTTAAATGAATTGCAATAAGGATAGTGAACGAAGATAGTATGAGTGTAAGAGGATTGAAAGTGCTCTTTGAGGTTGTTGAAGCATCTACCATTGATGACAATGATGATAGATGAAATTAAGCTTACAAGATGTGATGTGACGGTGAACGTTGAGCGAATTACGTTTGAAAACCAAAGAGTAATAGATGGGAGGGTAAAGAATCATTTCATGAGACTGAAGAAAAAAAGCAAAAGTGGCTAAACCGATGCGTGTGTATGTGAGGGGGTGGAGAGGACTAATGTTTAGAATCAGAACCACCAACACAAAATAGATAAAGAGAAAGTTAAAAAGTTAATGGCACAGAAACATTTCACAAAATTAGGCAATACCCGACAAACGAAATCAGAATTGATATCGTAATCGGCAATGTCGTCATTGCTACTGTTCCAATTGTCGTTATGTCATTTGTGAACATGTCCTGTTGGTCGATGACCATAAGATCATGCTCCTTTGCACAATTTTTGACTTTTTTGCACGAATATCGATAGTAATAATAATAATAATTGTAGTCGTAGTAGTAGTAGTAGTATAATAAAAAACGGAAAACGAGTATGATAGTGGATGAAATAATAAATAGCAAAAATAATGAACGAACGAAACATTTGGCAATTGAACGAAATTATATTTAGAGGAATGAATTGAATCAAATCTACAATCGTACACATTCTCATAGAAACTCGCAAGACAAGCAATGAATTTTAAAATCGTGATTCACATTGATGACCAATATTTAGTTCAATATAAAACAGTGAATGGAAAATTTGATAAAATGATCAAACAAACAACCTTCAAAGAAAATCAAAGCATTTCCGTTTGTTTAACTGCATGGAACAATGTCCAGTGAGAATCGATATTAATTGGTAAAATTTCCTACAATTCTTCTTAGCACTGATTCGATTACGATTTCAAGTGCAATATAAAATAGTGTCATTTTATAATACTTTTAAAATTATTAAATTGATTTCTAGTATTTTTCAACCATTTTTTATTTCTTTGTAATTTATTTCTAAAAATAATTAAAAAAACAGTATTTTATTGAAAGTATATTTGCACAAATCTTTGGGTAAACATTTACCAATAGGAAATAAAAGTGAAACGATGGTAAATCTACAAAAAATTAGCAATCAATTCTCATTTTATTGCAACAAAAAAATGAAAAAAACATGGCATTTCAACTTTACCTCTATTTTCGTTGATGATGTGTGCGTTATAATGTACATATTATAAATGATTGCATATAATGTAAGCAAATAAAAGATTACAATTGTTAAATTAGATTAGAACTATAATTTACACATCAGATTAGAAAGCATTGTATACATAGTGACATAAGAATAATTTAATTTGTTATTTCAATTTCAAGTGTGAAAATATAAGAGTCGCGTGAATAGTTTCGCAACCTTTTTGTGCAATGTTTTTTTTTTGAATATACTTATACAACCCAACACGATTAAATTTTTAATTTGTTTTATACTAATTCAAAAAATATTTTTATTATGAATCGTAGATGTGAAAGAATAGCATTTGTTGTTGTATATCGAGCAAATATTGTAGCATCGTCAATTCTTTGAATTTGCTTATCGCTTGTCGTCCACACACACACACACACACACACACACATACATAAGAAAACCACTCAAGTCTATTTGGATAAAGAAACAACAAAAAAGAGTGAAAGAAAGCAAGAGACGAGTAGAAACTTGAACATATAAAATTAATTAAGAAAAATAGTTCACAATAATTCGAGTTGCAAGACCCTCCCCTTATCCGAGAACGACGGTTAAGAGAAACTTGCTATCTCATAGGATTCTTCAATTTCTTTCCTTCTTCGCGTCGTATCATTCGCACACCAGAATCAAATAGAATGGTTAGACATTTGCAAAATGTATGGTTTTCTTATAAATAAATTAGATCAAGAACAATGGTAGTACATTTTTTTTTTGGTCAAAAAACGTGAAAATAAAAGAAGAAGCTATTGGGTTAAATGTTTTGGGCGCTTCAAAACTAAGAATATATAAAACCAGACTATACGACAGGAAAAACATACATAAAAAATATAAAAAAAATATAAAAAAAGAAAGAGAAGGAAGAGCGGATTAAGAAATGCACTTTGTCCGATTATTGGTTACATAAAGTAATGCCACAATAAATATACTTATGTAAGAACCATAAGCCTAACATATCATATCAATTATTAATAGCGTATTGATTGATAATCGTAATTGTTCTATATGAAATTTAAATGTAAAATTTGTGTTATACTAATGACAAAAACAATCAAATTATTTTCATTTTGTTCAAACATTTTGAATGTTTCTGTTTGAGCTATATAAGCAAATCCTTTCTAGTGTAAACGGGTAACACAATACTTTTGTACGTAAAATTTTGTTCCGGAAACAAGCAAAGGAAATGATGCTCAAAGATTAGCAAACTCTTGTGGGTAACATGAGACGTTAGTAACGCAACGGATAAATCAAAACATGATTAGCCTACAAGTACCAGGATATTGACCTACAACAATGCAAATAGTAAGAGAATATTCTTAAGCATTCTATCTTTATTTTATTTTTCATCGAACAGGAACAGGCAAATAAATCATGAAAAAAGAGTTATGCAAATAGATTTAGTGTGGTGTGAATCAAAACGAATGGAGGAGAACGAATAATAGTGAATACTAATATAATAATAAGATGGGATCGAATTCAATCTGAAGCTATTCGTTCATTTTGAAATATCGTTTAGCTAAGCATTTGTCAACAACACATAAATAATATTGTTAAAAAGTGAATGAACATGGAAACGCAAGAGATGAAAGGGAGCGCAAAAGAAAATAAAAGTCGATTTTAGTCGATTGACGTCGATGGCAATGACAAATCAAACTAGCGAATAGCGATTGAGTGGAATACAAAAGGGCCATATAAGTAAGAGTGAGTGAATAAACGAACGAATAGAAGAACGAAAGTGAATGTATGAATGGATGTATGTATGGATGGACCGACACAAATTACGGAAACGTTCCGCCATCTATGCCACTCAAGAATGGTGTGAGATCAATAATAGCAGAAAATAGAAAGGAAAAACTGACTTTAAACGCAAAATAAGATCCGGAAACACACACACACACATATTGAAAACGCATACATTCACTTAAAACGGAAGCTGGACAAAATTTCTATAGAAATCTATTTTAAATTTACAATATATTCTTTTACGTTTTTATTAAAAAAAAGCTCAAATATATTCTATCCGAAAAAAATATGAAACATTGTTTTATATGTTCATACAGTTTTTATAAATATAAGCCAATTAGTGTAGTTCACAATGGATGTGTTAACTAGACATCAACAATCCGTTCCAATAGCATAATTTGATGAACCTGGAGGTTCGGAAACCGCCAGTCTAAATTTATTGACTTCTGGGTCATTGTTTTATTTGTGATTAAAAGAATATTTTAGAAAAAAATGGACAAAAAAGAAAAAAATAAAATAAATGAAAATTATTTATTCCACTTCTTTCTCAATTTGGTTTCAATGTGATTCAGTACACGAAATTCATTCGTTTGGTTTGCATGGCTTACCAATGATAAATGCTATGCAATGAAGTGATCCCTAAGGGTTCATAAAGTGGAACGAATAAACACAAGCAACAAAAATCAAGGAATATGCAATCAAACCAGTAGAATCGAAGAATCTATTATATTTATTTTTTTTTTGGTTTAAAAACAGCAAAAACAGAGTTTCATTGAATTGAGAATTGTAATTTCAATGGTAAATATTATTATGGATTATAAAGATGAGTGAAAATGCAATTGTAAATTTGGTTGAATAATCGAAAATATAACCGAGAACGACTTTTTAAGTAAATTGCCGTTGGAAATTACGTTTATTCAAATGCGAAAGTGTTGGACAATATTATGAAAAGTAGTACTTTATCATAGTGTCTAAAACATTGAGCTCAAAATTTTGTTAGCAATCGGAAATTGGGTTTGTGCGTGGTGAAAGACAAAAAAAAACAAAAAAAAATGTTGAATAAAACCAAAAATAAAAATCTATTACAATAAACTGAAAAATGCTTTGTTTTTGGATAGATTATTGTTGCTTAAAACAAACGGAAAGAAGTGAATTGAGCTCACCGTATTCATTATCATTTTCCATTGTCCCAATATGAAATAATAAAAAAAAAAGGAATGCAAACTATTATATATTGCGATTGGGCTTGACGAATTTGGCAAAATATTTAAACTATTTCATTTCAAGTATATAAAGTTGTTTAAAACAAATTGCACAAAATTTAAAAATTGAACTAGTGTAAGCATAATTTGTAAATTAATTTCCATAAAACGTACATATTCAAGAATGACAAGTGCACTGTACAGGACCACTGCACAATGCTCAAATCAAAAAAAAAAATTTCAAACGGACCAAATATATCTTATACGAGTATAAGATTGAAAAGAATTTGCATTTATTTGCGTGGCAATTGAAAACAAAATCTGACAAATCCAGTCTAAACCAGAATTGGTGTTCAATAAAAGAATGGAGTGTCAGATTTTCAATTCAAATGCGTACAATTATTCTCAAATCTCTAGTGGATAAATCATCAATACCTTACATCACAAGAACTAGGAACGGTTGGAAATTGGTTTAAAATGATACTACATTTACGTTCACAAGTTAATTAAATTCTCTAAATCAACGTTCAATTGAAGCAATCTTTTAAATTGAAAATTTTTAATGAACATGCATGAAAAAAATGATGTAAAAATCTTAAAATGACTACCATTTTTAATTAAAATTGTAGTTTCAGTTTTAAGGGAAAACCCGCATGTTCAGTGAAACTAAATAACAATCTAGTATAAAAATACGTTTATAATTAATCATTTATTCGTTAAAAGAGGTTAAAAGTTTAGCCCATTAAAGCACATAAACTGATGTGAACCCAAGAAAACAAATAGGACGATAAACGGGTTCATTTGATAAATGTATATTTTTATTAAATTTAAAGAATAGATTTAAAAAACAAATACTATAAATTTAATTTAAAGATTTAAGAATTTAGATGTCTTAAATCATATACATATATCAGTTGTTAGAATTAATTAACTATCTTATCAGATATGGTTGCTTGTCGTCGCTGTCGTCGTCATCATTGTTAAATATGTACAATCAACTGTAAATCAAATAAATGTAAATCAGTATCAATTTTTAAATTCAATCAATGCTTTTAAATCTTCTCATTTCTTCATTCTACTTTAATCTTTTATAAACACAAAATGAATAAATTAATGAGCTGAATGAAACCAAAAGCAAACTGTACATTAGTGTACGACAACTGCATTCGTAACGATAAGAATTGATGAGAACAACGACATTGATAGCAATGAGCCAATTGAATTAACTATATAAGTATGCATCTTAACATTGATTCGGTTTGTGTGCATCATAACAAATACACAAACACCATTCGTCTTGTTTGTATCATACACAAGTAGGATAAAATGAATTCACTTTTCATTCGAATCATCCATTTTCGACCAATCTCAATCGATTTTAATGAGCAAATTAAGAGGGTAGTATCGAATTACGTCAAGCGGACAAACGGGTTTCAATCGAGATCAATGTAGCGAGATATAAAATAAACATTTATGAAAATAAATCGCTCATCGTACATTTGTGATAGGTTGATGTAGACAACAAAAAAATGCTAATAACCATAATGGCTTTGTGATACAGGCAAATGGGAAAGAATTGTATTCCTACTCGTTCTATGGATGCAATGCATTTACTATCCGTTACTAGATTGGTGGACTGGAACCAATTGCACGTTATTTGCATCTTGTATTCTTTTTCCAATGTTCAAACTTGTCCCAAAGAACATGGCCCCAGTGAAATTTGGGTCGAGCAAGAGAGATGGTTCATCACCATGGTGCCCCTCGTTTTAAAAATAAAACACGATAGGCATAAAAGTCAATTTTTTTTTCGTTGCATTTGTCGTCGAGAAGAGTGGAAACGAGCCATGTTTTGGTATGCATCACACATCGAAAATATATTTTCTTACATTCAACATTTATCCATCCAATGCATGAACATGTTAAATTAGGCATTGAGTTTTCGATTCATCTTCCTAAATACAAAAGCAATGAAGACAATTGAAAAACTCCGGGAGATATATATTCTCTTCTACTTTGACTCTCCCACAAACCAACTCAACGCCACTCGTCGTTTTTCGTCATTTTCAAAGTTTAAGTTTATATGGATCGGCTGCTACAACCAATGCTGCAACCAACATTTAAGATAAGAAAAGTTTTATCATATATAACAAGCAACCAACCAGTTAGATTTGGTTTCATATGGGCATATTATTTATATATATGAATATAAGAATAATTCTAAATTAAATAATGGGAATAGCAACAAAAAAAAACGATGACAAAATTAAATTATAATTCTCGTTTATTATTATCTATATTCATTCACCATTCAGTGGTGGTGGTTAAAGGCCGAAATTGGACATGAATTGAAAAGAAAAATAACGGAACGTAAAATTAACAATAATAATTTTACATTCATCAATAAAAAAATGGATGGATTTTTATTTGAATAGTAGTGAACAAATGACAAATTTAGTAGATGACAAGCGCAAGCAATGCATTGCGAGATTGATCTCGATGAAACGCCAACAGAATAAAACACGAACCAACAATCAACGTTCTTATACTCGAATCTATAGATAGGACGTGAACACACATCTAGTCAGCATTAATGGAAATCATTTTCATAAAACGATCGTTAACACTAAGAGGCCATAAAAGCGTATATATTTCGATATATGCGTAAAGGATTCTGGGGGGGGGGGGGGGGGTAAAAATAAAATAAATCAGGGTAACACAATGCAGCATGTCCAGCAGCCTCGCCATACAATATATGAGAATGCAAACAACATTGATCAATATGGAGAGACGAACAACGAATCAACAACAACAACAGCACAAAAAATGGAAATGAATGACTACAAAACACAAACAAAAATAGAAGTAATTTTCGTTGCATTCGCAAGAGGGCACGAAATAATGTCATCATAGTTCAAATGGTTTATCCATGCTAATATGCCGATGATTTTGATAGGACGCAATCCAATAAACAATGTAAGACCATTTTGTTTCAGATACAAAATGCAAAATCAGTAAAACGTTTTTAAATCTTAAATTATGGACAATTGCATCAATATGAAACTCATATCCAATAAAATATAAGATAAGATTTTCTTTCATTCAAATGGAGCCAGTTTTTTTTGTTACATTTAACAACATTTAACTTTAACTTAATTTTCTTTTAGTTCTGTTATAACAAGATATCGATAAAAACAACAACAACAACAACAACAACGGATTCACAACAAAATAAAATTTGATTGGTTTAGTAAGCTGGATTGAAAAAAAATCAGAATAAAAAAAGATTTAATTTCCCAACTAAATCAACATGAAGTACAAACGTTTAGTTGATTTATTTTCTTGAATGGCCATTAAATATTAATGATCAAAACAAAATAAAAAGCGGACAAGTGCACTTCGCAAGCATGGAAAACAAATGAGTTATAATAAGATAGAGAATAAGGGGAACAAAAACTAAATAAAAACTGAAAAAAATTATAGATTATAAAGTTGAAAGGCAAACGGCAAGCTAAACGATAAAGAACGATTTTATTGTCGGACTTTATCTCAAGCCACTTTGTGTTGTCATCTAATTGTCAACAACAACAAGAATCAACAAGAATGAAGTGAAATTGATGTGCGACAATGAGACATCACTTCACACAACATCACAAACACAATGAAGTGGTAGTATACCATTATACAAAAGAATATACAACGATATATTGAACAATGGACTAAAGAATGTTTGATGCGGACGAACGAGTTTCGTTTTAAAGTGTGCAAAAGCCCATTAACGCCATTACACGACATTCGATTAGCCTCGCATCACACTTTCACGAGTCACAATACCACATCAAACCAAGTTCAACGTCAGCATCAATACTTATACGTGTTCCACAAAAAAAAGAATAATATCTATATGTGAACGAACCACAAATTGGCCGAATAAACCATTGGCAAAGGAATAAAATAAAGGGAACAAGTCGTTGGACAAGCCACAAAACAAACAGTATAAACCCATCCTTAGAGAGAAGGAGAAGCAGTGGAAGAATTGGGAAATATTCTTCACAATAGAATATAATAAAGAAGAATAATACTAAAACAACTAGTAAATCATCATCCATGAACATCAAAACACTTTGGATAAGTACGACAATTTAATCAGATAAGAACGTTCAAGAATTGTAGAAATAACACGAATAGATGAATGAATGAATGAAATACAAAACAAGACAAAACATCTTGTCTCTCCTCTTTTGTGTTTCACTCATTGAGTTTCTATACAACCAATGGAACGACAAGATTGTAAACTTATTAGTTTTAAGATTAAAGTAAACAACTAGAAAAATTGTTACTTCACAATTTCTCACAAAAAATCATTAAGAATTAAAATCGACATATAAAACACATAATGGGATTGATATAAAGCAAACAATGCGTTAACAGTTCAATGTACAATCAATCAATGTTGATTTAATAAAAAAAAATAGAAATTAAGAGCGGAAGAGATTCAATCAAATTCGTTCAAATTTATTAACGAATAATATGCGAATGTGATTGATGTCGATGGATGACGGAAAGAGAGTGACGGTTTCAAGGGAACAATTGAACACACAAAAAAAACATTCCAATGAATAAGAAGACAAAAAAAATAAAAGGAGTAAATTGATGCAATAGAAAAACCAAAAGACGGAAGAAGAAAAAAGTCAAGGGACCAATCAAGCAAAACCAAATGTGAAATATTTGGTTCATTCGTTTTTTGTTCCACAAATGCCGTCAAAAAAATATACTGATGGGTTAAAGTGGGTTCGTCATTGTTTTGATCTCTTTCTCTTTCTCTCTCTCTCTCTCTCTCTCTCTCTCTCTCTCTCTCTCTCTCTCTCTCTCTCTCTCTCTCTCTCTCTCTCTCTCTCTCTCTCTCTCTCTCTCTCAATTCTTGTTTGTTTTTAGATTGTGAGTTCTCATTCCCGTCATTCATTGTTTGTCGTCTGTTTACACGAATCGATCGATTCTCTTACATTCAATCACATTCTTTGCCTCGAGTCATATCGCAATTGTAATTTGACTGAAACAACATCAATCCAATCTATTCATCCAATCACTAATATTATTAGGAATATAATTCTTGATTTTTTGTACTTTTGATGTCATGTCAATTTTCGATATAAAGTAAACTGTCTTTTATAAATAAAAAATCTAAATAAAATCAAGGATAAAATAAAAGTACAAATGTCATACTTCATTAAGAATGGACAATGTGTATTTAGATGTTCAATTTATGTTATTGAAAAAATTAATATTATTCTTGATACAAAATGTATTGCAAGATTCAAGTCTTCATAAATCTCAATCAGTTTCAAGTAACAAATGGTATTCTAACAAAACTTTAATACAAAGATAAAATTAAAATCATATCTCATATGTCCACAAAAACAATAAAAAACCAAACATAATAGATCAGAATAGGTAAGAAAGTAAAATATTTCAGAATAAGAAATGAACCTTAAATTATGATAGGTTTAACCTTTTTATGGTTGCTATTGCAGTAACAATGAATTTAAATAATAATAATTCTTCTTTTTGGACTATAAATTGGAATGAATGAATAGTTAAATAAAATGAACGAAGCAAGAAGTTTATTATCCAGTTAAAGCCTTTAAAGAATAAAGCAAAAAAATTGTGATTATTGTTAAGCAGTCACAAACGAGAGTATGTATAAAAAAGAAAGATAAACAAAGGATCAAGACAATACATTAATATAAAAAAGAAAAGATAAATATATATAATAATCATGATATAAAGAAATTTTTACATGTATTTAAAAGACAATAATATATAAAATAGTTAAATAAAGATTTTGAAATGAGAAGAATCCGTTTATGTACTCTAAGCATGGGAAATGGCGAATAAATCACAAAAATGTGACCACTAAAGGAGGAGAGAGAGAGAGAGTTGGTAATATTCGGACGCTATGTACGTTCGGATTTCAACACTTTTCTCGTTTGAATATGTATAAAAAATGAAACAAAAATAAGAATAATAAGGCAAAAAGAAAGAATGTGAACAAAATTGATGCACACAGAAAAGAACGAACGAATCAATTCACTTTACAATGGAAAAGACTTGACAGTTTAGATCTACAAACACACTCTAGGTTCTCTCGTTATCATTTGCACAAGGAATGTAAGGCGACGAAGAGTGGAAAGAGGAAAGTATAATTTATGGTCATGGAAAATGTTAAACAAAAAATGCTTAACCAAAAAAAAAAGGACAAAACTGAAATATGAAAGTGTGTGAGAGAACCGAAACAATGATTGAGAGCAAGGTGTCATTCAACTTTTATTTTTATGGGCAAGATATTTATGGACCACTATACCAAAACCAAAAAAAAAGTTAAATTGACAGTCAACAAGGGACATCACTTTTCAAACCAAAGAAATCAATTTAAATTGTATACAATTTTTAAGACTTTTTAATTCAATTTTTTACCATTTTTATTTGATTCTAATGAATAGTAGGCTTCTTCATCGTAAAGCAATCGTCATATTTTTATCTTATACGTTATCTATTCTTAAGTGACGTTAAGCAAGTGACGACTTAACCACCGAGAACGCGTGGTCTTTTATGTGACCACTTGCTCTAATGCAAATCTCCTCTGGTCGGTCATGATAGCCAGAGGTCGCCTTTGTCAGGCAACATTTTTATATCCTGTTGAATGATAAAAGCATTAGCTAATCTTATAAACTCATCCGTAGATGATTTAGCTACACGGTGACATAGATTACCCAATTTAGCTTTGATTTGACTCGGGGTTTCAATGTTAAATTGGTTATAACATCCAATTGCGAACGTTCGCACTTTAATGGTGACCAATGGTTCACAATGAAAGCGATCTACAAACCTGCCAATTCCACTATTTCACATTGTTGACCGAACTAGTCGAAATAGTCATTTAAACCAATAACGTTTTAAAATTATTCGAAAATTAAACGCCGATTTGACTGCAAACTTCCATCTGAAATATGTTTGTTTTTTAGAATTTCACGAGTGGAAAAAACATATCAATTTTCTTCAAATACTTATTATTGCTTGGCAAAAAGGTATTCATCTAAATTAGAAAATGTGTCGACATATGATTGTTACCGAAGTGGACTTCAGCCTTCATCAATATGCAAAAAGAATAACGGTTTTTATAAAATAAACGGTTGTTGTCCAAAAAGAATCAAGTACGTATAGCTCTAAAATGGATAGCGCAAAGTGGCGCATTAAGCTCATTAACGCAGTTACGAAACTAAAGATGAACCAATTATGTGGGATAAAATTCAAGATTTACTACACAAATATGAATCGATGACAATTGGTTCAGCTACATATCAATTTGATTTATAATCTTCACTTTGTACTTAAGGTAGACAATGACAAAGCTCAGAATGCAAAGATGAAGACAAAGATAAATTTGATGATT